>OX376186.1:9665944-10100141 GCA_947363905.1 Lithophane semibrunnea
ACATTGATGTTATTATTTCATCCAAATTCGGATATAACCTTTTCATAGAGTTTCAAGTTGCTACTGTATCAATGCAGACAAGGGCCAAATACGTCTCACGAGAGTTTCTATAAGCAATGTTCAAACATAAAAATTTCTAGCGAACAACGAAGAAAAACGAGAAATATGACACGTTACACGGTAACTTGAAATGTTGTGTTGCGTTGAAAAACTCGTTAATTAGTAGTTTTCTTTGAAGAATCTGCATTCAAACTTTTTGATCTACTTTGCCAATATATTTCATTCAAAACAATTGCTCGAAAATGGATTGGAATGGTTTTTTTTTATGTCACTAAGAAATAGGGGGGGGGGGGGTATGAGCGGGTTAGGGGAATAGGCTTCGATCAAGAATAGGGTGAGGAAGGCCTCAAAAATGGGCTAAAAATTCACGCCACGTGGCCTTGTTTTGTGCGTTAAAAATAGAATAAACCCTATTTTTTTCCGGTTAGTCCCCCTATGCTCTAGTCCCGCTATGCTCGACTCGAAAAATACCTACTAAAAAGTTTCGCTATGCACGAAATTCTTCGATTCTTCGTAAACAATGGAAGGTACAGTTGGAAAGAAAATTTTTCGAATTCAAATTAATTTTTTTATAGCGCTATTCGTCTAAGCGTAAGCGTCTGTAAGTTAAAATTGGTTTTGTCTCGTTCAGACAATCAAAAAAGTCAAAATAATGGATATGGACAAACGAGTTTCAGAGCAATTCGAAGTTAAGAAATGTTTATGAATAGAGATGTAAGTCAATACTGCAGGCGTAGCATGTGCACCGTTTTGTCGACGGAAGAGTAGACAAAAATGACGTTTCCTGTAGACCGTAGACAGTACGAAACGGCAGCAAAATAGAAAGAGTCAACTGCACTTATTACGAAATTCACTCTTTTACATAATTCGACTCAGAATTCTTTGTTTTATCATAGGATTTATCGGTTGTCAGTGTGATTTTGACAGTAAGGATAGAAAACTTTCTTCCGAAATAGTCTACATATAAAAAGACCTAGACAAAGATCGTTAGAAATGAAAGACAAAATTACAGATTGTAGAAAGATTTCTACGGTGGATGTCAAAAATGAAGAAACGAACTGTCACTTTGTATAGAAAAAGCTATGTCTATTCTTCGTAGAGATAGAAAGCGCCATGCTACGCCTGCTGGAGCCACAAGAATTAACGAAGTCTGTATACTTCGTTACCTAAATCCTATCTTACTAATATAACAAATATAAATGTGAGCAGAAAACTCGTAAAATATAAAAGAGCGTAAATAAAAAGTCCGTCCTCAAAGACAAATCACCTGCATTCATAAAATTTCAGTCTTATTAATTACACAAATAATCAACTAATAAAAAAAAGCTAGGGCTTCTGTCAATAGATCTGTTAAATCTGCCATTCCAAGATTCAGCCAAGTTAGTTGTTCTGTGGTGCTTAAATGATAATAAAATATTAAACTGTAACAGTTTTCTTCATCACTGCCCGCGAATGTGATTTCGTGCATAGCGAAACTTTTTAGTAGGTATTTTACGAGTCGGGCATAGCGGGACTAGAGCATAGGGGGACTAACCGTTTTTTTCAACCCAGTTGCTTATCATCATCATCTACCTAGCCTATTCCGACTATGTTCTGCTATTATATTCAGCTGCATCCGGTTAGACTGGAAAACGACCGCTACCAGTCTAACCGGATTCAGCTGAATACCTGTATTTTACATGGAGTGACTGCCTATCTGACCTCCACAACCCAGTAACTGGGTAATACGATAAAATACGCCCCTTGGTAAGACTGGTTGTCAGACTTTGGGACTTCTGACGACCCGTAACGACTGTTAAAGATCCACTATTGACAGCCGGGACCAACGGCTTAACGTGCTTTCCTAGCCACGAAGGAGTCTCGGTATGTAAAGATGGTTGCTTATATAAACTATTTTTAAGTTTTTAATACCTAAATTTTTTTGTACTTATTTCAAAACGACTTGTACCTTTATGATAGGACTTTATATTAGCTTAACGCGAACTTGTTTACACATTTTCTCCAATGACAGACAGTCCTAAACATTAATACCTACCTATATCTACATTACATCGCAAACATAATTCAACTGTGTGTTTGAGTATTAGGTTGATAATAATCTGAAGTTAGTGATTTTTTTAAAGAATATTTAAAATGTAGGTACAACTGATGCTTTATCTAAAGTATTCTTGATCGGAGCCTAAAGGTGTCTTATGTTTCTTTTTAAGTGTTTACTAGCGACCCATATATTAATATACCTACTAAACACAATACACCTTGACTAATAAGTTGATATTTTTATTGATATATTTCTTTGCATTCTTTGAACTTCAAAGTCACGTATCTAACGTCTTTCCAAAACAAAGTGGCTTTTTTACTATACCCAATTTATATGTTAATGTACTTTACACATAAAACTTGTTAAATAAGTTTGATACTTGCTTATAAACAAGTTTTATTGCATTCTATCGTTGAACTTCAAACTCTAGTAGATACAATAGCTATCTAACATCTTTCAAAAACAAACTAGGTTTTAATATACTAAGGGCTGATTTCATCAAAACCAGATCTTTTATCCGTAGAATAAAATTGTCGTCTGACAGTTTTTGTAAGGAAAATCTGTCAAAAATTCAAAATTTATTCGCAGGATAAGACTTATTACTTATCGGTATAAAAGTTTGGTGTAATTCGCCCTTAATCGTGTAGTCATGTCAGCCAATGGCGTAATAGCTATTTTTTTAAGATAAATATAAAAGTTTTTGCGTCAGCAGTGAAGACTTATATGAGTTTAAAACTAAAAGGGTTGTAAGGTTGTAACAGACCTTTGCCTTCGCAAATGCAGAACTTACCGCTAGAATTCGTACCTCCGCATCCGCATCCGTTTGTGCTAGTTTTCAATGGAGGTGTTATAAAGAAAATCAGCTCCAACAAAACGAAGAGCCTCTAATGCTGTGGAGATATAACTTTAAGCTTCAAGGTTTTGCTCCCATGTCACCTACGCCGCCGCCAAATTCAGTACCAAGTGAGTAACTGTTTAGTGGAGGAGGGTCGATTTATGAACCACTTAGAAATCTCCAAAACTGCGTTTCGAGAAATATTCTTTGCCCCTTCTAAATTTTGATTACTAATAGTTGGATTTTCTATTTTTAATCTTTTTTTTTTATTCTCCATTATGAGCTTCCGTTACATCCCAAAGCACTTACTGAAATACATTTTTAGGTTGGTCTAACTTATTTATTTATTTTGGAATATTATTTTTACCGCTACCTTGCAAAAAAAAATATATTTATTCTTTATCAAATATTATGGAAGTGCGAACAGCACTTCTTTGTAGCAAGTTTTTTGATGTTTTCCTTTTTTTTTTAGGGAGACCCTATCACTAGATAGATTTTTATTAAAACAAACACCGACTTAGTATTCCCAAACATTGTTGTATCAGCTTTATTAAAAATAAAAACCAATTTAAACACCCCTACGCAGTGAATTCTTACCCAGAGTTACTGCTCGATGATTAACTGCACCTGGACGCATAGGTATGTTGATAAAATCATCAGTCAGGCTTATTCTGTGTATGGATTCGAAATAAGATCAGCCACGGAATTCGTCCACTCGAGCATTATATTTACATTTGTATCGATCATTAATGTATGGCGGGGTGTGGAGTCCCTATTATAATAAATATACTGACTATAACGAGCGTAAATACTTACAACGTAAGTTCTTGAAAACAATGCAGTACCCTTGTTCTAGTAGTCGTATTTACCACCCCTATATGACTTTCTGATAAAATATAACTTGCTCTCTTTGAAGTCCAGACGTACGTTTCTAGAAACTTTGTTTTTATACGATCTGTACCTGTGTAACAACTCGTATGATTGTGTGGCTACTAGTAGCAAGTTGTGCTATGTTGTCCCTAGAACCATTCAGGGACGTGAAGTGCGCACACGACCTTTTCTCGCCGTCACTCTTAGTCCTACGAATGCAGGCTTGCGGCACCTCTACATCGCCTCACAGGTAGTTCAATAAGTTTTTCTCTAACTTGGATTTACTCGTATTTGCTTTATCAGTTGGAAAATTTAGAAAAAAAAAATGTGGATAATATCAAATCTCTCTGATGTTCCTTAGCAGTAGGTGTGATTTATGTGTATTTTATTTCATGTACTATATCTATTCTGTCCGACTTTAGTGTCTTTGCCTTTTTGTGTATCTGTGGAAAACGTTTTTGGTTGCACATTTGTATAACTCCGTACTTGTAATATATAATGTCTAATTTTCTGTTCTTCCGAATGAAGAAAATAAAACAGTAACAGTAAAAAGTAGATAAATAGGAAACTACATTATTTCCCAACAACCCAGGACGAAACTTGAAAGCACTAGACAACCAATCGTTGAGTTTTCATTCATAAAGAAATAAATTATTGGGATTTAGGGACAAGAAACAACCTGAGATCATTTTGTAAAACCAGGCAAATATTATTGTTAAGACGTAAATGAGACGCTATCGTTTTCCCTCAACCTAGAAATGTTCGTAAACCAAAGCCTGCACGTTACTATAATTATAGCCATAAGGCGACTTTCGATAATTACAGTTTTAACACTGATTGCTTGCCATCACGCCACCTAACGCCATTTTGCGTAGCTCGAGTAATGCGATGGCTTAAAGTCTCTCTTTACTTCAGCGTGTGCGTGAGTTCAATTCATTTCCCACTCCGAAAAATCTTGACTATCTTTTTCTTACGTACGGCTGCCACAATAAAATATATAAATGCGAGTATCTTTTCATTCAATTTCACAAATAGCTACTTAAGATTCGGTTCGCTATCCCGACTGCCACGAGTATCTAACAATTTATTGCGCATGATTAAAAACGTCCATTCAATAACTTCGCTGTTAAAATAATATATTATGTAGATTTTTTTTTAAAACGTATGAACACACGAAATTAGTTTTCGTTGAGAAAATCCAACATTTGGCCCGAAAACTCAATCCCCGACAAATACAAATGTCTATAAATACCAACTTAGGTAGCGGAAATCCGCTCTTCGGCCGGAACAGCTGCCATATTCATTTTTATACGTATAAGTATACCGTCCCCAAATTGGAATAACGGAACACTTGGTGAGGACTGAAGAGTCAACTCAACTCTGCAAACATTATTGGAATTTGTCATATTTTCTTTATTTTTATTGGTAGTTTAGTTTTGATGTTTTTCATACTAACTTAGAATTTATTTTCTAAACTGAATCACGGCAAAAATTGCGAAACTCTATGTATAGCTCTCGTTATTTGTTAAGTCAAACAACTGCTGTTCCGATAAAGATAGGTAACATTTCATTGTCTTTATAAAGGTCCAGGATTAAGAATACCAACATGTGGGCAGAAAATATCACCAATATCGGAGATTTCGAACTCAAAGAATTATTTGCTTTTCAATTTGTTAGAAACTGAATTGAGGTATTTTTCAGTCGCTTGCGTAATAACAATCACCAGTATTTGGGTGCACCGAACGATTACGGTACTGGACACTCTGGTATTAAGTCCATACACAGAACACATAAACTGACACAATAACAAACAACTTATCTTATACATAGGGTATGTGTATGTATGTAGTGGACATAAATTGTTAAGTAGATTAGTCGTAACCGGTTACAAGTCGTGTTCGCCGAACGGTCTGTCTTTAAGTACATAAGAATCCCTTTCCATTTCGTACTGGACTTAATCGCGGATCGCTGCGGATCTTTATGGAGATGAAACGTTCGTAATGAGATCCATACTGAAGGAACTCTCCGGACCGCTTTGCATAATATAGATTCCTCAGAAAATACGAACCTCGAGAGCTGTTTGTTTACTGAGTCTGGCTCTCGAATGTCTTTCAAAACAAATGTTATTAATAGGTTTAAATTACAATACATTTATTATTCAGGACTCCGTTCGCAATTTGAAATCACACTTGACCAGCTTTCTTATTTATATTAACGCGAACGTTATCCATAAATAAGAACCTTCCTCTGAAAACATTGTCGGTCTCAGTATTTAAAAGATACAAAGCGGATGAAAATAATTAGCGGAGTCATAATCTAAAGTAGATGATCATTGTGCAGGTTTCAGAATTGTCTTGCTTTGCACTAGCGTCATTATTTAGCTTAGCTGGAGCATATTTTTACAAGCTTTACATTAGCTTGCTTCGTTCGTATGTGTTCCCAGTTACTGGCATTTGCATCAATTTAGTTTTGGTGAACACAGGGATACTTGTTTTTAGTAATAATTAATCAAACTATACTTAACCCACAGAGTTTTAATGCGTAAGCCTCAGACAGGATATTTTTTATTATGAAACTTTTATCTCGTTATTAAGAAAATCAAACTTGTATTTTTGCATTTAGCATAAGTAATAGTTTTTTTACAAATCCCCTCTAATTATACGTGGGGGTTAAGGACTAACTTAGACATTAGTGTACTATTCCAGTTTTATAAAATACCTAGCTAAATGCAGTTTATCATCAACGATAAAGGTCGAAACGAATTCGTAGAAGCCAGCCAATGCCTATTTCAGGACAATTGTTTTGGACACGTGTCCAACCCGTTAGGATTCACGGTTACTGCTAATAATAGCACATTCATTAGATTCTCATAACACATTACGAATTCGCATAACTCTGTTGTCAGGATTAAATAAAACTCCTGGCAGCAAAGCTAGAGAGTTATGCAATATGGCTAGTTTGGAATATTATAATACTACTTTAAAAATATATATTATATTAAAGATAAAATACAATATTTGTCAAATGCACACCACTTCCTGTCGTTAGGAGGTGATGGCCATGTTTTTCAAGTGATTTACCACTTACAGCTTTCTGCCTTAAAGCATTAAAGCCGGAGACAGATCTATGCAATAAATCATAGCATAGAAGAATAAAACATAATATGCTAGAGAATCCAGAGATAATTATAATAGAGAAATTATATCTAACGACAAAAATTTATAAAATCTTTGTAGTAACTCTGTCTGTCGCGCTTTCACGGCAAAACTACTGAACCGGTTTAAATGAAATTTGGTACACAGATAGTCTAGAGCCTGAGAAAGGACATAGGCTACTTTTTATTGACATACCATGCGGGCGAAGCCGCGAGCGGAAGCTAGTACTCCATAAAGAGGTCTTAAGAAGATGGTTTTTCTGTCACGCGATGTTCAAGTTTACCCACTATACGACCAACGGGATTCAAAAGAGCTTTAAGATAAGCTTCTAATCAATATTGCACCTAATTTTAGTATTCCCAGAACAGAATACTGATTAGTTAGGTATTAGGTTTAACTAAACTAAACTATTATAATATGCTGAAGAGTTTGTTTGTTTGAACGCTCTAATCTCTAGAACTACCAGCCGGATTTGAAAAAATATTTTTGCATTTGATAGCCCATTCTTGAGTAAGGTTATAAGCTACTTAACATCACGCCATGACTCTTAGGAGCCGATTAAGAAGAAAAAAGTCAGAAAGAACGGTAAGCGAAAACGAAGTAGGTAATACTTATAGGTATAACGCGGGCGGGTGATGCGACACGGTGTCGGGCAAAATTTCACGAAGTCGCGGGCAGAAACTAATTCTAACTATATATTTTATTATATATTTGCTGAACGGATTTGGATGAAATTTGGCACAGGGGTAGACCATGACCTGGAATAGGACGTAGGCTCAGACCAACACAAAAGGAAAGACAGATCACGCAGTACATCAAAAGTGAAGCCACAAAACCATGCTCCTGCAAGTAAACACACAGGCTCACGCAAACACCTACACTAAAACCATTCTCATCGCTCCTAGTACGTCACGAGTCGTCGTCTTGCTAACATCACCAAAACAAATATAATTATGCCTTCCTGTGTAGTGAAAACGTGTAAAAACAATAGTAAATCACAGAAAAAGTCTCACGGAATCACTTTTCACTTATAAGTACTTCAAATAACATCGTTTTTTAATTTAGATAACTATGAATTTTAGGTTACTTGGAACAAAAAATCTGAACGAATAAACGAACGAAAACAGTGACATTTAAAGATAGAGTGTTGCCATAATATGATTTCAAATTTCCCCATTCGATATTTTTTACTTCGAGTAATTATATGTCTGTTTTTTATGCATTTAATATTTTAGATTTCCAAGTAATACTGAAAATAAAAATAAATGGATAGTAGCTATAAGAAACAGTCAGAATGATCCAGAATGGCTGCCATCGAAAACCAGTGTGGTTTGTTCTGATCATTTTGATAATAATGACCTTTATTCAACTAATCGTGGACTTCGATGATTTACGCTTCAACTACCTTATAACTTATAGTTTCATTTCTGTGTGCATGGTTATTTGAAGAAGCTGTATTACGCTCATTCATTTATATACAGATTCATTTTTCTGTAATTTACTAACCTATTTATAAACATAACATAACATAACATAATCAGCCCATAATGTTCCCACTGCTGGGACACAGGCCTCCTCTCTATGAGAGGGAGTGGGCCGTAATCCACCACGCGGGCCCAGTGCGGGTTGGTAGATGTCACATGTCTTCGAATTTTTGGTTCTAAGACATGCCGGTTTCCTCACTATATTTTCCTTCACCGTTTTGAGAGCAGTAATGATGTAATTATTTACACAATGTAAAGCGCCTATTTATATATATATATATTTTTTTTTGTTTTAACACTCAATTGAAAATTAATGGATAATTCTAAGTGAAAGAGCGGAGTCTCCTAATACAAGCAATTCTTGCATAAAAGGTGATCTCCTAAATGCACTTTACTTAATTATTTTTTTATGTTATTTTACGATGTAAAAAACAATGTTTTTGTTTCGGAATTCTTCCTTACAATTAAGGTACAATACCATACTCAACAATATCTTACTCAAACAAAATATTATTCCCCAAGTTATAGGGAAAAACTTTAACAACTGACAACCCTATTTACACACACATAGATAAAATGGTGACTTCACTTTTGATATACAGCATGATCTGTCTTTCCTTTTTGTTGGTCTGAGGACGTAGGATACTTTTTATCCTGATATTCCCGCGGTGTCGAGACTTACGTGGGTGAAACCGCGGGGTGCAGCTAGTACTAAATAGTAGTAATAAATGCATGTTTTGATAAAAAGTGCTAAAACTAAAAAGGGCGAATATAGGTTTTGAATCTTTTCAATGAGTTCCCGGGATCCTGAACAAAAAAGATGTTAAAGAAGCAAAAAAAATGTCGTAAGGTAAGAGCGAAAGGGTGGCAAAAATAGCATGGAATTCTAATGTTACTTTTTTTTTTGTTATCCATCATTGTTTCCCACTGCTGGGCCAAGGCCTCTACGTTAACTATAAGCCTTTCAAAAACTTTTTGAGAAAGAGAGTTCCGTTATCGGTTATAAAATTAATAAATAGGTCAATCAATCAAGCTCTACCAGCCGTTTATTTTCGACCGACATTTACTCGTTAACCACTTACGATTTTACGACGTAATCGATATTAATATAGTGCCAATAAAATTAACAGAATCTTCAGAGACCGTCGGAGGCATTAAAAGTCAAAGGAATCAATTGACAAAAACCATAAATAGGTAGGAAACTACGAGTATGTACTACGCTTTTTTCTAAAATACTTCAACTTTATTTATTTGTATACCTACTAGCAGCACCGCGCGGTTTCACCCGCATAAGTGTCGATCCCGTGAGAATATCGGGATAAAAAGTAAAAATCCTATATGTTTATCCAGGTTATAAACTATCTCCTGTCAGGGTTGCGGGAAAGGGATACCGGGACCTTGGCAACAGGCAACTGAAGGAACACGGGTGGGTTTTAGTCAGTAAAAGTCTGACACGCCCTTCCGCTCCGCCCAGAGCGGGAGAAGTCATTGATTGATTTCCAAAACACAAAAAAAAAAAAGTTTATAAACTATCTGTGTGCCAAATTTCATCCAAATCCGTTCAGTAGTGTTAGTGTTTGCGTGAAAGAGTAACAAACATCCATCCATCGTCACAAACTTTCACATTTATAATATTAGTGATTAGTAGCATGTAGTATGTATTGTATGTATAGATACATGCTTTGAGTTGAGTTTCAGTTAGCTTGTTATGCACCTTACATAATTATACAGGGTGTTAGGGTAAACACTCTTGTCATTCAAACCAGTGGTTTGGTTTCATTTATAGAACGTAAAATTAATGGAAAATTACAACTTTTTTTTTTTAATTTTTAGATCAAAATTTTACCACAAGAGACGCAAGTTCGTTGCCTTATGCGCTAGGGCAACGAACTTGCGTCTCAACACGGGCGGGGGGTACGGGATGTGACCTGACCGGCAGCGAGCGCGATCCCTCCCTTAGTCAGTCAGCTGTTTCGCTAGCAAGCACGATGTCAGATAGAAACTTTTTAAAATCTTTTAATGAAAATAACGTTTTTTTTTTGTTGTGTTCGGTCATTTATTTATATATTTAAGTCAACTACCCATGGTTTGAATGACAAGAGTGTTTACCATTACATCCTGTATAACTTACCCGTATTAACTAACGACGCTATTTGGGAAACTGATTTACTTTCATAACATTGTATTTTCTGTATCTTCGTGAATTTTGGAAAGTCTTTTATGAAGATAATTGAATGTGTTTAACCATATTAAAATCTCAGGTTGTAAGGATAGTACTTAATTAATAAAATTAAAAGATTTGTAATCTAGATCCATTGAACAAATGGAGCTCTTTACATCCTATCTAAGAAGCCTTCACAAAATTACATTCAGGCGATTTCAGGCATTCTGTCTTGTCGTAATTCTGTAGGTATTTTAATTAATTAGTTATCTTTGATGAATTTTAAATACAAAAGCGTCTAAGTAATGCTGTATCTTTTAAAATTGATCCCCGTGTCCGACCGACGATATCTGTCCGAAACCAAAGGTTTAAAAACCTAATAAATTCAGTTCAAGATTGGCTAAAAGTGGATGAAATAATTTTTCTTTTTTAGTTTATGTTGGCTGTTGTCTTGTTGAACTTGTCATAAATAATACCGCCATTGGCGACATTCCCATATTAGACGCCTAGCAGCGTTTTAAATCATAAGTACGAGCAACATTTAACTTTTCATCTAAACCTCATGCTTTTGTTAACAGATGGTCAACATTACGTTAAGGCTCCCGCAGACAGGCGTGACGCGACCTTGGTGGAATAATTTCTATGAAAACTTCACTGATATTGTTCAACTGGTGTCGTGTCGCGCCTGTCTGCGGAAGCCTTTACTCTGTCAGTTCGCCAACCCACTTTAAGGAAATAATTAACAAGACTTTGTTTCCACAGAGCTGCCGCCATGCGAGGAGGCGAGGCAAGCAGTGATACGGGAGCTCATCTGTACGGAGGCCGATTACATCCGCCACTTGCTATCCATAGTGCAGGTGAGTTAGTGTTAGGTACTTCCAAGTCTTATAGAATGGCCTACGAAATACCAATTTAATAATAAGAATTTACTTCATCAATACAAATAAATAATATTTAAGTGTCTGTTTGTAATGTCAAAATAATAGCTTTTTACTATTAAAGGTATAGTAAAAAGCTATTATTTTAGGAACTAAAAAAAAACTTTATTTTTTATTTTTGTCTGTCTGTCTGTTAGTTCCGACTAATCTCCGAAACGGCTGGACCAATTTTGACGGGTCTTTCACTAACAGTTGTGTGATGAAATTCATATTAGAAAAAAAATAGGGTCCAAACGTGAAAAGCCGCGGGCAAAAGCTTCTCTAAAATTCAATGTGAAACTATGTTTCACAAATAGCTGCATGCTAGTAGAATCTGTTCCAAAAGTATTTAATGAAAGTGAATACAAATCAAGCCCCCTTATTGCGTGCTGATTCAGATTATGATTCATCGTGTGTTACGCAATTAGGGTCCTATTCAGGTTGAATTCTTATGCTATCACTGAATATGGTTTCAACCTTATATCTCACTGCTTTTTGCAAGAAATATTTTTTTAATAACATTATTTAATTATCATGAAAAATCATCGGCGAATATTCAGGTCATAAAATTAAACTCAATGATCAAATAAAATAGTACATTACTGTCGCGGCCTGCAATTGGGGCATTGATGGACGACCGTGAAAATGTACTTTCATACTTTGTACTTTTTTCAAATAATGCGCGGAAATTGATACTGAGTAAAATTTAATGTAATTACAAATTCCAGAATCAATGACGAACAACGATAATTTTTCACGCGCCAATATGTTCATTTGTTTCTTACTCACTCACTAAATATGAGTTTTCATAGTAAATTATTTGGCAGCTAAACACGATTATGAATTTTCATACTTTACAGAGCCGGCCGGGCGCTCGCATGTGACCAATAGGTACCGCAATATCAATTTATTTTGAAGAAGGTTGTCAAAATAATGTTCAAATTTCCAAGCATGTTTGAGAAAATGATTTAAAATTATAATCTTGGGTTTAAGTATTCAAATAATCAAATCAAAGCACTCAATTTGTAAGTGGTATTACAATTTGGCATGCAAAGATACGTTTTCTTATACATTTGTTTACATTTTCATCAGATACTTTTGGAGTTAACAGCCGCGACATATTTAACAAAGTTCCTAACGGCATCTCTGTTTTATGTTCGGCTTAACCTCAAATACTCCTGTTGTGAACGATTTGGAACGTATTACAACGAAAGTTGTAACATATTGATTATACCACACGTGGAAGTAGCAAATGATTGCAATTATTTCGACACAAGTCGGATTAAAGACAGCGACCCGCTCGAGGGCTCGCTCTCGTCAATTCTATGGTTTTTCCAATTTCAATGTTTGTTATCATATTTTTTCAGTAGATTGGATACAGACCTGGATTTATTTTAAATAATTATGATATCGATTTTGGAGTTATTCTAGTGCGCTACGTGAATTTGAAATATGAAACATTGATTAATACTTCCCTGAAACTCTAATTACGAGTTGTTACACGAAAATATTGGAATAATTCTTTCACGGATCAATGATGCGCTTCACTGTACTGTCTCTTTTACAGACATTATCGCACGTTACAACGTTATAAAACATAAGACAGGATAGAAGGAAACCATACCTGACTACTCACCCCGACCCACTAAATATGTTTTACTCATAATGCTACATTATAAATTACCAGCTTCCGCCCGCGGCTTCACCCACGTGGTATGTCGATAAAAAGTAGCCTATGTTCTTTCTCAGGCTCTAGACTATCTGTGTACCTCGGTTCAGTAGTTTTGGCGTGAAAGCGCGGCAGACAGAGTTACTTTCGCATTTATAATATTAGTAAGGATATAAGTAAGGATTTTTAACTCAAATTATTTTTCAAAATTCGTTTAAATAACAACGTTGGTTTAAAATTACCAGGAAAGTTTTAAAAAAGTTGTGTGAATTTCAAGCGTGTTTACGCACAAAAACATTGGCATGTGGCTGATGTTACCCTATCCTTACCCTTACGTAACGTTGTTCACGATATTGGTTTACACAAGTGATGCGACCTCACATGTGTGATAAAATTACTCAGTTTGTTTTACGTACGAGAACGTAATTAAAATCCCCGAAGGATTACCAACGAATGTTCCGAAACCTAATATAAAAAATAAACATTCGGTATTTACGAAGATTGAATTTCCAGCGATTTTCTCAATTACGTAACTGATACCATTCGGAAAATATCATTATTTTAGTAACACTGTACTTTTCCTTAGTAAAATATTGATGGTATATATCTGAGTAGGTATATCTAAGATACGTTTAATAACTTAAAGCTTACCATATTTTTTCCTAATTAACAAAGTTCGGCGCTTATCCTCTACGTCCGTCATAGGTTCTCAAACATTTAATTAAGGATTTGCCCCCGTTTCAATTTGGCCCCCTTCTAATAAAATGTTTATTTTTTCTGAATTGGAAAATATAAACAAAAGGTAATAAAACGGTAGGTTTTTTGCCAAGATGATAAAAACACAATATTTTTAAATAATTCCTATTAACTCTTGGGAACAGACAGAGATGTTTGACTGACAAAGTCGCTCATGAATTGTTGAAAAAATAATTATGGAATGTGGACTTAGCAATCTTAAACTGTGGCTAAGTCAACTTGGACTTCCATAATTATTTATTTTCAAGTTGAGCTAAGGAGTTATCCTCATACCTAACTCGGATTATCCATGTTTGAACTTAAATAAAATATAATTTTTTAATGACTACTCGGCCATTTCGATACTGAGTTAAAGACGTGAACTGCCATTTGGGGGCAAACTACCACACACTGTACCACCCTTGAGAACCTATGTTCTACGACTGCGAATGCTATAAAATATCATTATTGGAGGAATCGACTCATCAGGAATAAATCAATATAAAACTGAGATTATCATACAATTAAATCATTTATTTTACTTAAATAAACAGTTTTATGAATCAGTTGATCGTCTCGTGTGTCTGTCTGTCTGTCTATCACAGCCAATTTGCTCCGAATCCAATGGACCGATTAAGTTGAAATTAAGACACATACGTGTTTCTGGGGTAGGTACTACCTCGGTGGTGTAGTGGTCGCCAGCGCTACTGTTGAAAATGAGGTCTTAGATTTGATTCCCGGGTCGGGCAAAGTATTATTTCCATCTGAAATTTCGCAGTAACAGCCCAGAGTCGGATTTGTGCCCGGTTGATGTCAAGGCTCGCCCCTATTACATGGGACTTAAACATAACTGGCGAAATGTGAGTATACTAGGATAAGTACACCTCTGCCTAACCCTACGGGGAATACAGGCGTGATGTTATGTTATGTTATGTGTTCTGTCTGAAAATGAGTAAATTTTAATTTGAAATAAAAAGCTTTTGCCACGAAAGTTGATTTCAATTTCACGTTGCTGGACATCTAATCAACGACGTATTCAAGAAATGTTTACATTTGCAACCAGCGAACCTTTAATACTTGGGTACTAGCAGAGAGATAAGAGGGATAAAAAGTAATTCGCTCTTAGAACGTCCTGTCCCATTCCTTCCATGACTGCACACATGATTATTTCAGGGATATGCTTAACATCTACCATGAGACATAAGACATTTTACAAAAGGCAATGTTAGACATGATCATTGTTAAATTAAAACCCAGCCACTGGGTTGCGTTGCACTAGGTCGCAAATGTATTCCACATCCACAATATCACAGCGAAATATCAGTTGTTTGTTGTGTATGTGGTCCCACTTTGTTAACTATTTTGTAGTTTTGGTATATATCGTGAAGCAGGGCTCTAAGAAATCGATCACCATTGGTCACTTCCCTATAGCTTTTCCGTGCCCTTCACGAGCCGCGATAAAGGACACAGCCCCAGACCCCACGGTGACATAATGACGTATTCCACTTTACGTTTTCGGGGGTTACTTATCTACTCTTATTTACTTTACCGTACTGCAACAATACACAATAACATTTAAATGCTTCACGACTTTTGTTAAAGCGACATCATAATAATTACTCTTGTTACCTACTCGAAAAAGCTTAGAGCTATAATTAAGTCATTTAAATTTGGTTGAGAAACCATTTGTTTATAAATTGAAATCACTTAAACACTAAGCTTAGGTACTCGGTAACCCAAACACATTACTCAAGTCTTATTTTATCATGTAATATGAGGATCGTTTCGGCAAGAAATACTTAATAGAATTTCCAATCCAAAATTGAAGTTTCACGGATGGAATCAACGATCCCTATCGTGAGGATTATAGTCCGCTCCGGTAATAGACTGCGTGCTTGCTAAAGGCATTATGAGATATTGGACGATCCTGAAACGTAATGTATTACGCAGGTAAGATTAGGAATTCAGCATTGTTGCTCTCCCTCAATAACATTCGGCTTTTAACGAAGAAATCCGATCCGTCGTTGTGTAACATCCGTGTAATAGAGATGCGTACCCTCCGTGCCCACAATTTATAGGTAGGTAGGCGAAACCTTTCCTTTTACCTAAAGACAACATATTATGCTTATGTCACAAATTTGATAACGACATATATTAAAAACTTAGCATAATAAATCTATTATATAAAAATCAATTGCCGTGCAATAATAGTCTCGCAAAAACTCGAAAATGGGCCGAAGATTTTATGTTTATTTTTTATTTTCCTCAGTACTGGTTTAGGAAAAAAGAAAACCCCATCAATTAGGAAAAAATAAAATTAGGCAAAACCCAAAGAACAGCCGAAAAATCGAAAAATCTTAATTTTGGTTCGTTGGCTAACTGCCTCCTTGGTCTGGTGGTCGAAGGTCGTGGTGTGAGGCCCTCCTCACGCTTTGAGGTGTGAACCCAGGAAGGTTCGATTCCCAGGTCGGGAAAGTGTTATTGAGATTTTCCATCCGGAATTTCTCAATAGTAAGTAGCCTGGAGTCTGGATTTGTGCCCGATTGTTGGCACTACCTTCGCCCCCTGTTACCTGGTACATAAACATAACTAGCAAAATGTGGGTGTAATATACTTCTGCCGAACCGTGCGTGGAATACATTTATTGAAGTTATAAAACGATTAGTAGCCGAACTAAGTACAGATCAATTAAATGCATGTTCGTGGAGCATACAATTACTGGGTTATGCAGGTCAGATAGGCAGTGGCTACATTTAAAATCTAGTATGCAACTGCATCCGGTTAGACTGGAAGCCGACCCCAACATAGTTCGGAAAAGGCTAGGTAGATTGATTGATTGACGTTGAGCGTACATTGGTACTGGAACCTAAAGCATACCATACATAATCTAATTAGATAACGTTAACTTTATGCTAAGTACTTTTAATCACCGTTCACTAGAAACTAATTAAGGCCAGTAAAATGTAAGCTACCAACTTGGTGTCGTGAGAATGTCGCTTAACTTGGCTTAATCCGAATAAATGCGGAGCCTACTTCTCAGAACTCATTTGGGCTATCAAATGATTATAATGGGTCTTTTGCAGCCTTACCATGGAAGACATAATTATTATATATATTTCTTTTTACATATATCACATAATTTTAATGATATGTTACATAATTTTAATTAATTACCAACATTGTCCACAAATTGAGTAATTTCTGAAATTACATTGTTCTTCCAAAAATTTGAGTTATTTTAAAGAAACAAGGTAGCAATTATAGTAGTCATTGACCATTTACAGATTCTAGCATTTTTTATTGCAAAAACAGAAATACTGAATGACCTATCGTTGTCGTCAACGTTTTTCTCAAATGAAAGATATTAAGTAGGTGCATCGTTTTTGTTTTGATTCCTACGAAAATAAATTAATAGCCGTTATTGCCACCACCTATTTGGTGGACTTTGGACATTCATGGTCGGTTGGATTGTTCCCCAGGTGTTCATTGCCGCCGCACACGCACTGCAGGACTCCGGGAAGCTGCTAGACATAGACACGGAGAAACTCTTCACAAACATACCCGATGTCCTCAACGCCAGCCTATACTTTTGGGAAACTACCATCTACCCAATGATTGCTGATGCTCATGAGAAACAAGCACCGTAAGTAAAATACAATTAACTTGTATTTATTTACAGACCGATATCATGGTGAGGTTTAAACCCTTCCAAAAGGTTCAAGTAACAAGAACGCTCCTTGATTAAAATAAATATAAACGTAATTTTATTTCACAGGTTCAACACAGAAATAATGGCGCCAGGGTTCATGCACTTCCGAGATATGTTCCACCCCTACGAAAAATACGTAAATGAGCAAACCAAAGCCTTGGACTATTTACGTTCCTTGTCAAACAACACAGATTTCATGTGTTATCTGACTTGGTGCTACCGGCAGAAAGCTTGTAACAGGTCAGTTCGACTGGTTAAGACGGCATTCTTTTGTCAGAATGTCTTGTCAAAGGAATCTGAAAATAGCCAGTGGTTCTGTTTCAGGCTGCAGCTTGCAGACATCATGGTTAAGCCAATGCAGCGCCTAACCAAGTATAGTCTGCTCCTGCGGCGTTTGATCAATCAAACAGACATTGAGCCAGAACGCACCTCTTTACAAGCCATGGTAAACTTTACGCCTTTATTATTAAGTAAATAACTGTGAGCCCTCACAATAATAAGATTAATAAAAATAGTCCACATACATAAAGAATACCCTAAAAAAAAAAAAATGCTACACTGAGTGTGTTTACGCAACTGTGTCTCAGGTTGTACAGTAAGTAAGTGCTCATAATTTTCATCCTAGGACACTGAACGAGATACAACATAGATTTTATTGTCATAACGCATAAAGGAGTTTATGGCCCCTCAAAGTGTTAAAATTTGTTGCAATCCGACGAAACATTCGTTTGGTAAATTGGAGTAACCCTCACCCCAATTACATATTATGTGATCTACTATCTAAATGTGGAACTGAAATGTAATATTTGGGGTACGCCGATTGCCTACCGTGCTTACACATACTTTAATTTCCACGTATCCACTGGAATGAATTATCTCAATTGACTAATTATAATTCCAAAAGTTAAATTACTGACATTAATTTATAATAAGGTTTTGGAATTGACGATTGTTTGTGCATTTATTATTTAGGAGACATGTGCCAAAAATTACGTTCAAGACTTGAACCGATCGATACGACAACGAGAGGAATTGGAAAAACTGGAAAGACTGGCCAACTCGATAGAAGCCTACGACATTGTAAGTTTCCAACTCATTTATCATTTATTGCTGTAACTCAATAGTTATTGGCAGTTCCGAACTTCGCGCTGAAGGCTGCGCAGTAACATTTTTTAGGAACCAAATAAGGCGAGTGTAAGTGAGAGAACATGCGCAAAAGTTATAAGCGCCTGTGTTCAGACCTGACAAGATAAAACGGCCGTATTGGACACTGATTTAAAAAGTTGTATCTCCCTAGAAAATGTTATGAAGATAAACAAGAGAACAGGGCCCTGATTCCACTACAATGACGGCACTGTATGATGGCTTGTGAATGTGACGTTTGCTTGTTTTTATGATATTGACTGCTAAATGTGAGGTCGCCCTATAGAAACAGATTTAATAGTTGTACGGGCTATAATTTATAGGTTATGTAAGCTGTATTTATATCATTTTGTAAGCTGGAACAGGCGCCATCATACACTGCCACTGGTTTAATTGAAAACGTTCTAGTGGTGTGTCGAGACTTATGATTTTGTGTTTTTGATATATTTGTGAAAACACAAACAAAAGGTGTCAAAAAGGCACGATGAATTGAGCCAACATTATTTTGAAACGTTTCAAAATAATGTTGGCTCAGTTTATATTGCCGCGAAATAGAATTGAGGCGATTTCTTTTTACGAAATGTTACTAAGCATACACAATTTATATCAATGTTAACGTACAAACTAGATACGAGCCGAAAAACAGCCGGTCTATTCCGTAAAAATGTCACTGTGAAACATTTGTGTTTCAAGGTGCAACATTCCACCTGATGCTAGGGATTGACACTATTGACTGCTCACTTCACCTAAAGTGTTCACGGTTAGATTTTTACAGAATTTATCGGTGGGTCGCGCAGTTTCCGGAGAATTCTCGCGGCGTCTCGAAAATTCCCGCAGCTAGTAAAGAAAGCTCGAAAGAAAATATCTAGTTTGTACGTTACAAAATATTCAATATTTCAAGTATTAAGTATTCCTGTTGTCTCGAGTAATTGAGAGATATATAATATTTGAAGAATTATTTGAAAAGTGGATGGTACTTGTTTTTTTTTCGACATTTTCAACTCTTCTTGTTTTTTTTTGCAAAATATAACAAACAAATGTACTTAAGTGATAATGAAGATCTTCTGTTTAATTAAATAGGTAAATAAACAATGTGTAATACACCTATCACTGCGTCTGGGGTTACCTAAACACGCTTTTTTTTTTCAGGATTTTAAAGACGACGAACTGGACAAATGCTTTCGTCTGTACGCGCAGTTAAATCTCAAAGCGCCTATGGTAAACTGCTCTCCCCATCATAGCAGGACGCTAATATATCAAGGGGACCTGCGCTATAAGGACAACATTAAGGAGGCAAGAATAGAAATTAATGATAATTTTAACAGTGGTCTCTACTATTTACAAAAAAATACTTTTAAAAGTACAGCATTAATAAAATTCCTTTTTTAGTAAAAAATCAAGAGATCACTAGTAAAATTAATCTTTCTTTTCGTGCTTCGCGTAATCATTTTCGGATGCATCCGTTAGGTATAGGATACAGTCATAATCATTCAAGTTAATTCTTAAAGTGTGTTGTATGTCAGCAATAAAAAAAAATAGTTTTGTGTCGCAAACACATACCTACTTTTAAGAGCGAGTAGCCATAAGCAATGAAATATTTTATTATTATTCAATCAATTTGTGCATTACGCTCTTCATGTTGCACGGGTGCGAATTATTTGTTATAATTATTTTACCGCGCGAATACTATTTGGACTAACTTCTGTTGTGAAACTAAAATGACGTACAAAATTTTCTTCTTTTCTCTTTGTAATGAGGATGATATCACAAAACTGTGCATTTTAGTTTTATCTTAGTTAGGAAATTGCTGTGCGAGCGTCACGCAGATGCGGCCAACGCCACTTTCAAGTCAGCATTAACTATAGCGACACCAAGGTAGCACTGATGCAGGCGTCTGCGTTACGTATACATTCTCGAGCCCGAACGAATGGCAATATGATCCCGAAGAGGAAAAGCTTTCTAAAAATAGAGATTTTCCACAGATGGAAGTACGCGTATACCTACTCACTGACATGCTACTCATTTGCAAGAAGCTTTCGAAGGGTAGTCTTCATCCGTACAAACTAATAAGGTAAATACCTAACTTTTAAGCGAATTACACCCGTAAGGTTTACTATTGTTTGCTCTGCGAATTACCCATAAATGATTTGCTTTACAGGCCAAAGTTCTTCATTGAAAAGCTTGTAACATACCCGAAAATTAGCCAACGCAATCCAAAGGAATACGGATCCTTAGTGTTCGTGGCCATTGATGATGTTGGCTCATCACTCGTCGCGTTCAGTTTATCGGAATCATCAAAGGATCCCAACGCACAAGGCACGCTAAAGGTGGGAGCTTTATAATTCCAGTATTACTTTATCATTTTCATAATACGAATAATAATGAATTATAAATTTCCAGAGTTGGGAACATAAACTACGCGAAGCCCGATTAACATATGAACTGGCGGTGTGGTTCACGAGGAACCCATCTCGGGACCTGACGGAGATGGACGTTGATTCGTCCTCCGACTACGGCCTCAGCATACCGAGCGCGTCCAGGCCAGTAAGTAAATCCGCTATTTCAGAGCTAATCCCATGGTACCAGTTGTTAATTTCACTTCAAGTTGTCAGAATGCCGAGGACTATTAGTAAAGGTGATATATTTCTTTCAGGGTGCAAAGCAAAGTTCGGATGAACTAAACATCGACCGTGAAGCGCGCGAGCGCGTGGCTGCAATGCTCCACCGAAGCCTGGGAGTATCGACTGAGTGCGACAACTTTTCACAAGCGTCGATGAACACTGATTCATTCGAGGGTAAGTTACCCAAACATTAAATATATTATTATACTATGTATATTACTTGCTCTACATACATAGCCGTTTTTTTTTCTTAAATCCTTTTTGCCATGTCAACAGTCGAAACTCAAACTCAACTCAAACTCAAAGCATTTATTTCAACTAAACCATTTACCGACTCCTTGACAATTCAAAAGTGCCTGACTTTTGAATTGTCAAGGAGTCGGTCAGTCAGAAATATGAAGCTAGTTGCCCATTCCAAAGCGTAGTAGGTACCTATGGAGAAGAACGGGCAAGAAACTCCACGGACACTCTTTTAAATCAAAATATTGTTACAAAATATTGGTTACATCATTTATGTTGAAATTATACATGTGAGAACAATGTAGAAAGCACGTTAAAAGCGTCCGCAATTATAACAAACAAATCAAAAATTAAACTCGTCGGATACTGTAGTTTAGAGGTGTTAATGACGTCACTGATTATAATTATCATTACGGTTCTGAAGGAGAGTTATCCACAAGTCATGGAGGTCGGCCGTTCCCACACGGACTTCGGCACCCAATGAAGCGAAATTCGACCGGTGGTAGCTCCAGAAATTCAAGACTGTCCAGTTTCCACCAATCAACGAGGTAAGTGTGAAACGTATTTATTTTGATGACATATAATTTAGGTATTAGGAATACAAATTATAACATTTGTTTGGTCATAACAGTTAAATGTGACAAATCACAGGATTTTCTATCAGGCGTTCGAACTAAAAAAAATATAGGCGAATTTCGTTCAATCGGTTCTTAAATTAAACATTAACTTAAAGTTTAGTAAAGAGGGACAAAATTTTGCAGATTTTATATTGGGGTCCAGTACCAAAATGGAGAGAGTAAACTTGCAAAATTATTAATAGTTTAATTGTTTAATTGGCAATTCCAGCGCTGCTTCCCATGACGAGCCGCAGCCGGGGCCCAGCAGATATAATTATAAAGCGGGCACTTCCGTAGAGCACGTCATACCGCCACTTAACCCCGACGACGGTAAGTAATTTTAAGTACATAACAGAATAAAAACTGCCGCACTCAGGCACGCCAATTAAAAATAATAATCAATAATTTACTTTAAATGACCAGCATATCTTATCACATTTCAACAAAATTGAAATTGTCCCATTCTGTAATACTTTTGACGGCCAGACTTTGACTTTTCCGACTTCGACTGAGCGCGAATTCGATTCTCAGTAAAAGCTGACCTCGCATTGTACGGAAATCCCATACAATGCGAGATCAGCATTAACTGGAAATGTATAGCTTCACGTGTAGCCGTGTGTACCCACCAATAAAATTCGTGGCGCCGACAGTCACGCACAGGTCATTCAAAGCTGTCAGTTTCTATACATCATAATTATCTCGAAGTTCGAGAAAACGGTGACACGCTTGCTTTATTTGGAAAGTGTTGCTCTTTGGTGGTAGTTAACTGATGGTTTTTAGCCTTCTAGCCTTCTCTTGCCTCCCGATTCTTGACGCTAGGGTGGAAGCTTTCGACCTAGACCTTCTCGTATAGCAACATTGTACATACCTGCGAGGTCTATTAACCGAATTAAAAAAACAGGTGGTTTATATTAACATCTCTTTATCTAGGTTGGTTTATAATAAGTATTTAGGTAACCAACCTAAATACCTATTATACATAAGTATATGTATACAAAAAAAATTATTATTTTATTTTATTTTATTTTATTTTATTTTATTTTATTTTATTTTATTTTATTTTATTTTATTTTATTTTATTTTATTTTATTTTATTTTATTTTATTTTATTTTATTTTATTTTATTTTATTTTATTTTATTTTATTTTATTTTATTTTATTTTATTTTATTTATTTGTTTGAATGACATGTTATGTATGTATTTTTTTAATATTTCTTGACATGTATTTGTAAGTATTTTAATTGGATTTTAATGAATTGAAAGTTTTTGAGTATTATGTTATTGTTTATTGTGTATATTTTAATCGTAATGAAATGTAATGAAATGGACTTTGTCTGAAATAAATATACTTTATTAAAAAATATCATTAATAGGATATATCTCTGGCTATATCTCTATTATCAAGTTACGGTATTTTTGGCAAGTAGGTTTTTGTTCCACTATAGATACATTGTCGACTACATACAAAAGCCGACTAAATATGGGGTATAAAGGTCAGTCGGGCAATGTCGATTGATACGACTTTCCCCGCCCTTTCGACTGTCCATTTTGCTTGGGAACTTAGCTACTCTATAGAAGAAAGTTGATAGATGATGAACATTATGGACAAAACATGCTACCAACTACTGTCAGCGATGGTAATAACTATCTTGAAATTACATTTATCGCAGGGAATGCGTCCGAATGCAGGAATTCCAATTAGTGTTAGAGGTGGAGTTCCTAAAATACTTTCGTTACAATAGGTTGCTGCTGGCAGAGGTAAAATAACTGTAAAACGTAGTCGTTTCACAGTTCTAGCAGAAAAGTTTGTGGCGGATGTCTATCCCTCTAGAGGTAGTGGTATTTTCTGTTCAGGAAAACAGACGTCGTCACCTCCATTGTTTAGATAGTGTGACATTGTTTAGATAGTGTGACCAAAGACTAAAATAAACATTCCCATACTTTAAAATATCTTATCTACCAGGGACGTACTCTAAATTCGCACACATATACAACTTGAAAAAAAAAACATTTCTTAGTTAAGTACAGTCGAAAAAATTGAATTCTGACCCAACATAAGCTTATTTTCTCACAGACATTCAAATACAATTAGGTCGACATTCGCGTAAATATACATTTCCTTGGTAACGAATTTGTCATCTGCCATCTTTGTTATTTTGACGGTTTCAAACGATTTATCGTCAAAATGGGTCATGATTCACTTAGCCTGACTGTACATGTAACTTTATTATGAACGTATTATACACATAAACCTTTGCAAATAAATTCTCCAAAAGATAGTGAAAACTTCATCTAAATCAATAGCGTGGTTTAGAAGAACAACGCGGACATACAGACAAACACGAAAAGCGACTTGAATTTATAATATGTATATAGCATATATAGATAATCCAATCTAAGTCGCAATAAGAAAACAGCGATTTCGATGTATCATCGTTTGAAAACATAAAGTAAGGAGCAGTGGGTAGTATGTAGAAAGTAATGCGAGTTGTTTGTGCAGGAGTGACGTCAATAACAGTCAACGTAGTCAGCGAGAGCGAGTCCGAAACCGTAGTACACACGCAGCAACCTCCACCGGTAAGTTTGAGTTCTAATCAAATAAATTAAATTAATCTGTTTACCCGTTTCCCAACTGTGTTGGGGTCGGCTTCCGGTCCAACCGGATCAGCTGAATACTAGTATTTTATATGGAGCGATTGCCTATCTGACCTCCGCAACCCAGTTACTGACTACCCGTAACAACTATCAAAGAACTACGCATGACAGCCGGGACCCGTGCTTTCCGAGGCACGATATGTGATGGATGGTCGCCCATCCACGAACCGACCGCAGCAAGAGTACCTTAGCCGCTTAGTCTTCGATCGACCCGTGCTGCTGTTATTACTTAGCCACGAGCCCCTCTTTGAGTTCTGATAAATACACCTCAATAGAGCGGTACGCAACCACCACACGTAGAAGGAAGACTCGCAATAAGATAGGTACCTACACAATGGAATAAACTTTGTTTTAGTCTTTATGATGCATACTCACACAAACAGACAAAAATACTAATAAAAACAATCGTAAGTAGGTAAAGCACCCTACTGCATACCTATGGGTACCTATCCTTTAATTCGTCAAAGTTATTATTTATAAACATGAAGCAATTATTAACAATACGTAACATTACATTCAAACTAATTACATAGTCGTGTGTAAATTACATTTGACAACATTATGTTGACAAATGTATTTTCAATGAAGGTACAGAATGCAAATGCAGTCTTCAGTTTTAATATTATATTATTTGTTTTACGTGAATTTTCATATTGCAATCCGCATCAATGGCTCCAGATAATCTGCGTTGGACAAAGCCATAAATCAGTGAGTGCAAGACAAAAAATCATATTTTCTCCGCGGAATCTCTATGATATCTCTCATTACAATCGAGTGCATGTCAATCGCTTTTTGTGTAATTGACAGAATTAATGGATTTGGGATTTTAAGGGGGTTACAGGATTACCCCGCAGTATTGGTGAGTACTTCGATCGACCGCAGTCTGGTTGTACCTCTATCCATCTATCATCACCAAAATAGTTCAATTATGGCGTTCATTAATGATCCCTGTGGTCACTCTATTACCACTAATGAAAGTTCAGTCCTCCGCCGATCAATATCAATATCAAATTACATTAAAATGTCTAAAGCATTGCTGCAATATAATAATCAATTTAAATCAAAATATCTATACATTTATAGAGGAGTGCCACTTACTAACTGATTCGAACATAGCCATTTTCTTACGTTGACATCCGCTAAGAAAGTAGCTACCTACATACTTAAGGGCGGGTAGGAAGCAAAATTGCCTGTCTTCAATTTGATTTTTCATGAAATTGATAAGACTTAGGTGTAAAATAAAAATAGTATAAGTAACTACATGATATTTCCAAACTTTTTGTGGAACAGAAACACAAAATATTAAAATTTTCTCGATAAAAAAATATCACGAAGTTACCTCTAATTTTCACGTATTTTCGATTTGTACTAATGCAAATGCCTATTATGATAAAAATTAGATGATTATATGTATTCAAACAAGGCAAAAAAAATTGTGTAGGCTTTTTTTTTATTCTTTTATTTTTGGTTTTATTACGAATCAAAGCTTGTAGGACTTACGACGTTCTTAGTTCGTGGAAGAAGCCATCTTCCGTCGCACATTACGGGAACTTCAAGCATATTTTTGTTACACAAATCAGTCGGCGTCGCTCTGTTGAGACGAGAGGACTACGCTCAAATTTTTAGCTGCGCTGAGATATTATTTATTTTCGTAAATAATATTTTCGTAATTTATCACATTCCACAAAAGAAACTGAGACATAGAAAACATGAAAAAAACACTAAAACCACTTCCAAAACGAATATTACAAGTGTTATTGATTGATAAATAAATAAATACCGAGTCTAAATAAACATAAAATTCAATGTTGATATTTGAAAACTCAAGATGACATACATTTTATTTGACAGATTTTTGACTGGTATAGTAGCACGGAGTATAGAAAGAAGTAGGTAAAACTAGCGCCATTGCTCTGTATTGCGGTGAATTTTCTTGCGGAGAAAATTTACAACATAGCCAACGAGCCCATTCCACGTTCATTTGAAAGTTCGCACTGGAGAATAAATCTTATTGTGATATACTCAGGATCCAAATTCGTTTACTCCCACTTTTTTTGACAAACTTCTTGTAAGATGACCCTTAGACGAACAATTGGAGCGACTGACCGCCCCTAAATAAAACTTGTTTAGAATAATACCTTTATTCTTCGGTTATTGGTATAACGAACGAACTCGAACAGATTCCGTATGACTCCGGATTTTTAATTTGTCTGTCCGTGATGTCTTGTTTATATCTCTTTAGTTGACTTTTTTGTCGTAGTTGGGTTTTAGTTTTTACCTGACTACGGCGAAGCAAAAAGGAGGGTTATAATTTTGACCGGTTTCTATGTATTTATCTATGTCTGTTCCCACATATTATCTTCTAAAAGACTCATCACAATTTGACAAATGAGGTATCGTTGGAATCTTCTTGATCGTCCGCTGGTCATAGGCAATGAAGACACATTAAATTGAAAATGGCGCCCTCTAGGTGACATATCATGAACAACAAAAAATATTTTTTAATCATACCATGTTGGGTATCAAATGAAAGGGGTTAATTAGCACATTTCAAAAATATATATTATAACCCCAAAAAAAAGCAACGACAATCAAGACGTATATTGCCGCTTCACGCGCCGCCGCACCGTAAACAGAAAAAACGTCAGACGCGCCGCGTGACGCCACACTGCACCCGACGCGCCACGCCCCGCGTCTCCGTAAATGAGGCCTAAAGTTATAATGCAACTTGGCATGTTTTCAAAGCTACAATTTCAACAGTTACAAAGAGGGACCATACTAAACTTTCTACTAAGGGACTAGTTATAACAAGCGCCCGAGACGCACATTTTGTACGCTGCGTTTCGGGCGCTCAATAAAATTGTATGAATTCCTATGTAACGAATTATATCAAGCGCTGCAGTCTAAGCGAGCGCCCATGCCGGGCGCCGTTAGGCCTGCACATGTCGCAACTTGCCACTCTCAACTTGCATCTCCGTTGTGCGATTTACAAATAAGACTGGGAGAAGGTATACCGCGGGCATTGCTGCTACGTGCGCCGCCGTGATGAAACGCCGCGTGTGACGGGGCTATGCCATTCGCGGGCTCCGCCGCAAAAAACGCTCCATTTCAAACAAACGCGTGTAAAATCGCGTCTCCGTAAACGCACTCATACAACGCCATATGTTTGAATTCAGTGCGAGCCGCGCCGCCCAAAGCCACGCGCGACTCCTCGCGTCTCCGTAAATGAAGCCTAACCGTGCTCTTGACGCTTGGACGCGAGTTCCTTTTTCACAATTTTTCCTTGTCATTCTCCGCATTAGTAATAAACTTAAAAGAAACACGGTTCAAAAGTTACAACAAAATGTGGAAATCTTGTTGCGTTTGACGAGCGTCCAAAACGCGCCGGGCGCGCGCCCAATACACAGCGCAGGTACTGAGCGCGTACCTCGGGCCCTTGTTATAATTAGTCCCTTTGGTACTTTGGCACCCATTTACATAGATGAATAGATGTCAATTCTTTTAGTGGTGAAGCCGACAATCCTACATTTATTTCTTTTGTACAGAACTCGGCCTCTTTTTCACATGTTTCAAATGTTTTCGAAGGGGATTGTTCGCGTTTGGCGCAGGAAAGGTTTTCATGACACATGCCATATTCGTTGCACAATACATTGCAAAATTCATTATACGAATATTATTTTTTACTTGGGTATCACTTTGCACGATCCTCCAAAGAGAGAAATCCACGATATAGCATTATATTTATTACTTGGTAACACAGTTTTCCACAAAGACGTCATTAGGTACAAATTGTACAAGGTCCTAAATAAAATTTGGTAACATTTAAATTTGAACTTTTTCACGTCAACATTGAGTTTCTAGTTCCAAAACATGAACATGATCTATAGTTCTGAATTCAAGCTTAGCGTATCGTATAAGCAAAATAAACTACAAAAGATTGAAATTCGAATTCTATAAACGCCAGACGAAAAGTTTCTGCTGGCGGGAAGGCATTGTGTTTTGTTTTCGTCGTGTTTAATGAGAGGGGTAGGTAAGGGTTGCGCGGGTGAAATAGGATTTTTTGCTGTCAAACTACTCCCCCTTAAATATGTTTGGAAATTCTACCCATATGAAGGTTGAAGAAAAGAAAGATCGCAAGAAAATCCTTATTTTTAAGTAAAATCAGAACAAAGATTGTAACTAGGGTTCCGTTTAAAAATATGAAACGCATGCATCAGGATATCCATAAATCCTATCCCAGAAGGGATTAAATAGGGAATGAAAACGAAACGAAATAGGGGATGGAATCTCGATGAATGCTAACAATTTGTCATGCGAAAGATCTTACCATCGTTTTAGGTTTCAATAACACTGTTGTTGCGTCTTTTATAAACATGAACAGTGGTAAGTATTTTATCCTTTTAAAGCATTCACACTATGGACCCTTCAAAATATTTTCTGCTTTGAGTTTGAGTTAGTCAGGACCAGTTTAGCCATACCCTGGGAAAGAAGGTTAGCAAACCGATCATTTTACGTTCAATCACTACATACTTAGGTAAATCTACATACAATGTAAAAACAAATTATTTAAAAAACAAAAAACCCGCCTGCAAAAACGCATAACTTAAAAGAGAAAAACAAGCATTATAATCTGTAGAATTTTGGTATAACAGGCGGGGAACAAACCAAAGTTATTGTATATATTTCAGGTTATTGGTTTGTTCCCCGCCTGTAATGTTTTATTTCAAGCTTTTTAGTTTTATTAATTTATATATTTGGAATTAACTCATTATTAGCTTTTATTTGATACCAATAATGTTTTTTTTTTTTAAACTTTCCCCTCCCTTTTTTTTTGTTGGCCGATGAAATTAAAAAAACAACTATAGCCTATGTCACTCCCACAATTAAGACGAACTTAACGACACCTCGTATGTTAAAATCCATCAAGCCGTTTAGCCTACAGAGCGTGCCAAAGAAATAGACATACAAACATACATACAAACATACATACAAACATACATACATACATACATACTCTCGAAAAACATTACCCTCCTTCTGGGGCAGTCGGGTAAAAAACTACTAGACATCCAGAAACCCTTCCAATTTATATTGTTTTGTCCTAATAATACCTACGTGAAACTGAAATGTTCAATGTTTCGGGTCCAGCTGAAACTTTCAGGACCAAATTCATTTCGATTGTAACAGCTATAATTATATGAGCAGAGAAACAACACGAAAACCGCGGGAACGATGTTAGAGCACAAAAGTAAGTTATTAATTGTTATTACACGAGTGAAACATGAGGGACTTTACAACTTAGTCGAGTTTAACTTGTGTAATTTATTTACAATAATGTAACACAGGTGGTAACAAACTGGGAACCCTACCTTACTTGTTATAGGTATGCAATAAATACCTACTTATGAACAGTTTAAGACTTCAGTAGAGGTCCATTGGGCTTAGTAACCGTATAAAAATTCTGGAACGTAAAATATTGGCTATCGATTTTAAAAAGACTTATCTTTTTACGATTTGATTGAACTTTTTAAACAAATACAGAAATCATTCGGAGCAGCCTTGCAAACAAAGGCTGTCGTAGAACTAATATGCTAACAAAACAAACATTTTAGAAATATTTCCTTTGGTAACTTATAAGAGTTACGCCAGACTGTTCTACAGTACTGTGCTCGTACAGTACGACACAACATAGATGTAGCATCGGCAAAATGTGTAAAATCGATCACAATCCGAACCAATCTTTATTACGGCTTTAGTTAGTAGATTCAATCTTTATTACAGCTTTAGTTGAAAATGATCTCTATGCAAAAGCAATAACTTGTAAAGTCATTTAGCCAAATATATTAATAAAATTGAAATGAATGAATATAATTTTCAAATCTATGCTACATCTAAGTTGTGTCGTACTGTAGTAAAATGGCAAATTAAAATTTTCATACTTAAATACTTGCAGGAACTAATTCTCGATAGTCACATTAATACCTGCAGTTTAATTCACATGCTTTAGAATATTTGGTAGAGATTTGAGTTACGGAAGTTGTCTGTCGGTTTGTTTGTGCACGTATCACGTTAAAGATAGTCACCATTTATTTCTTGCATATTTTTAGGAGTGTATGTAGGTAGCCATACCCTTCTAGGAGTACAGGCGTAATGTTATGTATGTAGTAAAGAATATGTACAACTGTTACTGTGGGACCAGCTCTAAAATATCGAAAAAAACTAGTGTTTTGTACATTTTAAATCGGGTTGGTTTTGGTATCCAAAATATGTTTGTATGGAACAGCTGTTTATTTAAAGTTAAGTTGATTTTCAAGTAAGAGTTGATCAACACATAATTTCTGTTTCATTTCTGCCAGCCGCTGGTGGTGCTACAACACTCGTCGCCGCACAAGACGCCGCCGCCATTGCCGTCTCGTAGTTCAAGCACCAGTCGAAACACGTTGCGAGTTCAGCCGCAGAACGTGGTGATGGCTCTGGTTCACAGCCTGCCTGACCTGACCTTCGACTCCTCGCCACCGCGCCCACAACAGAGGTAAAGAACTCTAATTGATTATGAGTACCTAGAAGAGGTGGTTAACACCTGTTTGTGAACAATCTCGTGCGTAGAAGTACTACGATATCATACCCATTTCCGCCTCAAAGCATTGTTGCCGCATTCCGGTTTGCAGGGTATGGATGTAGACACAATGAGGTTTTCATGAAAATTCAAGCCACCAGTTGGCGCCAGTTTGACAAGAGGTCTTCCATTTTGACAATGAATATACATAAAATATAATTATATGATGACGTTCATCATTAGTTTCCTTCATTCGTTCATCATTCAGCCACGACTTAAGAAAAAATAGGCGGTTTGACACTTTTGTCAAGTGCCCGGACCAGAAGTCTCAGTGCTGCGACCTAGTGAACGTCATTTCAGGAAACCCCCAGTACAGGCACATGAGACATTTCAGCTTTGTCTCTGACATGACAACGCATTTCCGATGCCTCTTGTAGTGAAGATGACCATAGGCGGCCATGACCACTGAAACTTCCTAGAAACTAGACAAAAACTAGGATACCTAAGTCCTTTTTTAAATATCCGGTGCAAAGGTGTATTTATGATATTGTTCTGTCATTGGGTCGTAATAAGCCCCAGTCCTCAGTCAGCCTCCGAGAAGTTGTACCAATCGCACCAGGAGTTGCTGCAGAGGAACCGCCTCTCGGCCCAACAGCAGCATCAGCACTACCTAAGCCCTGACCACCGTGGCACCAGCTACCCGCCGCCCAGTCCAACCAGGTATACACTCATTAACATTATTTATAAACTAAATAACAAGTGAATATAGGCTATATGGTGATCTTTCAAAGCCTATAATAATTAAAATATTTTATAATTATTATCATTTTAGCAGTGGTGGCCCAGTGGTAACGATCGCGACTTACGAGTTGTAGGTCGTAGGTTCGAACCCGGACATGCAGGCGCTTTACTTTGTTTAAATTATTTCATCACCACTATTCTCAAAAATGCTGAAGGAAAACATCGTGAGGAAACCGGCATGCTCGAGAACCAAAAAAAATTTAAGACATGTGCCATCTACCAACTCACACTGGGCCCGCGTGGTGGCCCGCTCCGTCTCACAGAGAGGAGGCCTGTGTCCCAGCAGTGAGGACATTATAGGCTAATTAAGTATGTGTGTATATAACTTGAAGCTTTACAAGTCAATATTATGCTATATGGTGATCTTTCTAAGCCTACATTAATTAAAATACCTATTTTATCTATTATAAGTTTATCTACCTATTGTTGCTAATTTATTTCAGGTTAATATACATACACTTATATATTTAATTTCTTAAGTAGATAAGCGAGACGCTACACGTATCATGCCCGGTTAACATTAAAGGCCCGTCCAGACTAGCGCGATATCGCGGACGCGACAAGGTTTGCGCTGCCTGTCGCGCCCGCGATGTCGCGCCAGTTTATTTTATTATTAAATTTTTACAATTTTAGGAAAGTTTACAGACTAATACACTTAAATGGTAACGAATTAGTAAACAGCTGACAATTGCTAATTACAAGCTTCCACATACATATATGTTACAATGTTGGATTAAGTAAAGAGAGAAAAAAAAAAAACGGAAATGGTATGGAAAAAAAAAGGTAGCCGTATGCCATGATGAACCACAAAACATTCACCCATTGAAATATTCCTTGCTCAAAATTGTCCTGATCCTTAACGCACTCGTGCAAAATAAATCAATTTCTAAATACGATGGCAGGTTGTTAAATATTATTGCACTGCGTATACAAAAAGCGTTACGCCCATAATTTGTCTTTGTAAACGGTACTTGTAATAATGGTCGTAATCTAGATTTTACTTATTAAATCGGGACAATCGATTGTTCCATTTGCAATATTAACAAGAAAACAAATATCATTAATATTACGCCTTAATTCTAATGGTAAAAAGTGATAACGCTTACACCGGTGTGCATAGTCATCTGAAAACCTCTGCGCCTTGAAATCTAGGTATCTCATAAATTTCCTCTGAATTAACTCAATACGAGATTTATACGGTTTCCATACTTGGGAAGCATACTCAAGGGTACTGCGCACTTAAGAACAATAAAGTACCTTTACTGATTTTAGGGAATGAAAATCGGAACAGGTTCCCATAGCTTTGGAGGCTTTCTTTATGATATACTCTATATGCTCGTCAAAAATCATTTTACTGTCGTGTATCACGCCAAGATCTCTAACACTATGCAGTTTATTTATGTAGTGACCATCTAATTTATACGTGGAATCAATTAAACGTCTTTGGCGGCACATGAAAACACTTAGACACATCCCTGCAATATACCACAAACCTGTCCAGATCGGACTGGAGTTGCTCCGCATCAGATAATGTACGTTTAGGGGTATGAGGAACAGGGTGTAAAGTTCACTCATCCACCATAGAAAAGGGAGGATCCTCCTACCAGACGGGTGTTGTGTCTGGCGGGCAACTGCCCAATGATTGATATTGGGTTTTTGTATATATGTTCACTGCACGGTAAACTCTAATTGCGCGATGCAGGATTTATGTGACGTCAGAATTTTTGTGTGACGTCAGGTCTTGGATGCGTAGTTCGCATGTGGCGATGTAGATACCGCCACATACGCACCGATTTCAGGATCTTCATATCGTCTGCGTATAAAAGGATATGAGTGTTTCTAAAACAGGTTTTAATTTCTGAAAGAAATATAATAAATCATAATGGACCCAAGATCGAACCTTGGGGGACTCCTGAAGGGATAGAATTCCATCGAGACGTATATCTTCGTAACACGACAGCCTGTGATCTATTTTCAATATACGACGAAAACCATCGAAACAAATCACCGTATATTCCTACAGACAATAACTTCTGTTGAAGCACACGATGATCTATCCTGTCAAAACATTTACTGTAGTCGGTGTAAATCACGTCCACCTGATGACCTCCATTCCGTCTGTTATGATCGCGTTGGACAATACTAAGTTGGTGGTAGTAGACCGTTTTCTGAGAAATCCATGCTGCTCATCACTACAGTGATTTTTCATAGCCAAGTTTTCTGTATACACTAGTCTCTCTAAAACTTTTGAAAAAAGACATAATTTGGATATAGGCCGATAGTTTTGTACGTCGGATTTATCTCCTTTTTTGAAGATAGGTGTGACAAAGGCAGACTTCCATATATGTATTAGGCACGACACCGCATTTCAACGACCAATCAAACAAATAACAGATAGGTACCACCAGGCTCTTTGCACAGTTTATTATGAAAATAGGAGGGATCATGTCTGGTCCACCCGATTTTGACGGGTCTAGATTTTTAAGTAGTTTTAATACCTGATCCGGACAAACTGTGACCGAGCTCAGAGATACTGATATAGTAGAATGGATATCGAAATTCAAATTCAAAACACTTGAAGGAGTGTCCTGAAAGGTTGACTGAAAGTAAGACGAACCTATCCAGTCCCTATCCAGTAAGTATAATCCAGAACTGGACTGGATGCCATTTATAGTAATCCAGTAAACTAAAAGCCGTTGAATTTTTTACATTAAAGTACCTAATTATTTTATTTTATCTGGGAAACTTACATTTCTCTTATACAGATTTCTTAGAAAGCAATTTACAAGTGTCACTGCTAAACACTACGGATCGTAACTAGCAAACATCAGTCTATTGAATCCTGGGGTCACTACAACCACAGAGTACTTTTACTATCTACTTACAACACTTACCAGAAGTAAGAATGCGGTCTGCATAAAATTGATGGATACGGGTCTCCACTGGGAGCCTAGTCTATTATAATGTTTTGTTAAGATTGAGTAGGTAGATTGGTAGGTATTTCTTGGTTTTTGATCATTACATTTTTAGATTTTACCAGAACATCGTCAGTCGCTGGCCACCACTGTTTTTACTCTGTCTAAGTCTTGTGCTTGTATTGTTACAACCAAATATTTTTTAGAGCTTCATTGAAGAGGGGGCTGGCGTTCTCCTATTCGTTCAAAAATCCACCACTTTCAAAAATGGGCCACGTGCACAGCCAGTCCCAACAAGCTGAAGCTGGGCCATCGACGAGTCAAGCAACAAAGGTGATTAATAACTCTAAAATATAAGTAGGTATAGCTTATTTACGTAGGTATAGCTATTTTTTTTTTTAGTCTCTCATTGTCAACTTAATGAGTTGTATCCAACATATAAAAAAAACCTGTCCGATCCGTGTTAAGTATCGTACTAAGAGTCTATAGGTAATTTTCAGTTGGTCAATATTAACTACTTAATGACTATGTCTGTGCTCCCTAAATGAGCTTCGCGATCTAAATAATTCCCCCTAAATATCCGAACCTAATAATGTTACCTTCGTGATCTTCTGTAAATGAACACCACTTACCTATTTGTATAGGGAGACAAGGGCTCTTCCCCTGTCCCTGTTGCGACTCCGGAGAAAGCGGACAAAAAGTCAAAAAACGTAAGCAGCAGGTAAGAATCAATTTACTTTAATTAACTAGGTATTTATTTTAATGATGTCGCGTAAAATGTACAAATTACAAAAATTGAATGCTGATTGGAATGAATAGTACCTGAATTAGTGAGTGCTCAGTGGATCGGTGCGGGTATCACCGCTATCATCAATTTATCTAGTGTTGCAGACGTGTTCCATCGTTGTACTCAAACATAGCGTAGCTTATCTTCTGTCAGTTCATTCTTCAGTTCGAGCGGCTGGCTCTCCAAAAGCGAAGGATGACATATAAGGTGCTGGCGGATGATGACATTTACAAGGCAAGAAAGACTATTTATAAGTAGTAGGTGTAGCTGTGCAGACTTGCCTGACCCATCACTAGGAACGCTTGCGCCCGCACAGAGCTTTGTAAATGGCATTATATCGTGCCTGCCTCTATAGTTAAGGAACTTCGGAAGTACTAATTTATAAGTAGGTACTATTTCATAAGCATCATTGCGACAATCTGAAATAGTGCTCGCTAAAAAATAATAGATAGTGTTTGGCAACATATTAGATAATAATAGATAGTGTTTGGCAACTTATTAGAGAGCAAATCCGAAAAGTTCCATTGTTTTCTTACACAAATAAGCTTTTTTAGGCATTTTTCATAAGCAACACACTAGCATTCAATTAGGTAATATTTTAGTTGATATTATGAGGCTATCAGTGCCTTGCGTACTTAGGTATATTTTATCAGAGTCTCCTCGATAACTTGACTCCGCGGCGATATTCTTGACCTACATTGATTACACCTCGTAATTTATTGGTTCATTGTGCGTGCTCTCTGCGTGACCGAAATACTGATGGTTATACATTAAATGGTACACACAGTCATGGGTCACCCCTTCCAAAAGCATGCAAATAACTTAAAATAGCATTTCTTATAAAGATTGACCTTAGGCCCACCTTGATATTTTTGGATTAGATTAGCCTATTCCTAAGTCCCTACATAAAGTCTCAATCCCGTGAGAATATCGGGATAAAAAGTATCCTATGTGTTAATCCAGGTTATAAACTACCTGTGTGCCAAATGTCATCCAAATCTGTGCAGTAGTTTTTGCGTGAAAGAGTAACAAACATCTATCCATCATCACAAACTTTCACATTTATAATATTAGTAGGATTGTTATTATAACACATTCACCTGTAATATTTAATAATATTACATGGTACAATGGGTGAAGTTATCAATATATAATAGCGATTTCTAACAGAAAAACTTAGGATGGACAGGAGAGCTACGGAAAACAAAAGTAATCCAAGGTACGATCACGCAGCACAATAATGTCCTACCAATTTAAGATATACTGAAATAGGGTGTCAGGTTCTCCACGCCTAGTTCTACACTGATGCGTATACGATGCTTGTATAGCATTCCTAGTGGGTAGGTACACATTCGCAAAAACGATATCCATTTGGTTTGTTAGCAGCATTTGAATACGCTGGTTGTGTGCACAGGAACAAGGGCTCGCTGAGCCCAGGATCCCGCAAGGATGACAAGGCCGACTGACCCCGACGGTGGCGCCGCATGCGTGAATGAGTGCAGCCCAGAAAACTACACTTCCGATGGCTGTATTGTTGGTGCGCGTAGTTTTCTTCAGGAGTACTTAACATTTTCAATTCATAGTGTCGATCATTAGTGAAACATTCCGCCTCACTAGTTGATACGATGGACGTAAATAACAGTGATTTTGATTGAAATGTTTTTCTGGTCTCATACGGCTCTATCTAGGGAAATTACCTACCATGTCAGTTCTTATATAAATGTCATGTCTCTCGTGAAACAAAATAAGAAAGTAGAGATCGTCTAATGTAAAATTACACACCCCTACACTAAGATGTCCTTAGAAACTTTTGAAATGTTTTGCAATAAGCATTGGAGAGGTGTGCAATAAATTAGACGATACCTACAAATCTGAAAAATATCGATCAATCTGTCCAGTCATGTCCGATCAATCTGTGAGTCGGCTTCCAGTCTAACCGGCTGCAGCTGAATACCAGTATTTTACATGGAGCGACTGCCTATCTGACCTCCACAACCCAGTAACTGGGTTATGCGATACCCCTTGGTAAGACAGATTGTCAGACTTTCGAGCTACTTTCGACCCATTTCGACTGTCAAAAATCCACGAATGACTGCCGGGACCAAAGGCTTAGCGTGCTTTCCGCGGACGAGTCTCGGTGTGTAAAATTGGTTACCCATCCACAGACCAACCCTGACAAGCGTAGCTTAACCTGGTGGATCGACCCGTGTGGCCGTTATTACTTAGCTGCAAGCTCCTCCGATAAATATGAATAATTATGATTTATTGATGAAATGGTCTAATGGTCAATTCCCGACGTAATTTTATGTATAGTAAGTAGGCCCTAAGCAGTAGGCGAAACCAATATCGGTTTTACAAATCGATTTGTTATAATATATATCTTACCGGTTATACATTCTTGTGTGTAGCCGTATTAGTATGTAAATAAATGAATGATGACAAATAACACATGTTAACTATTGTTCTACCTATATATTTAGAACTATCTAAAAGTTTTTAAAGAGATTCGCTCACAAATTTATCTACCTTGATGTTAAAAATTTTATTTAATAGATGAAATATATGTATCATATTTACTATATTTACCTACCTATACAAAGGAATGTACATATGTCTTGGAATTTAATGGAAATAACGCAAAATATAACTGACTTTTTATTACCAATTTTATATTCAAAAAATTCCTGTGAACACAAATTGTGGTGTCAAAATAAAATTATTTTTTTATTCAGAGACGCATGCGCTCGCTACGATCTCTGCAGATATCTAAATTATAATATTCCTTTAGCATTAGCTAAGTTTTGGAACAGAACTGGGACTGAAAGGTTTCCTTTCCATAAAAAAGTACCTAAGTAGGTACCTACATAACAAATCTAGGTACCTAAAAGTAGTGCAAACGATATCAATTCTACTCTCGACTATGAATAAACTAGTTGCAGGTTTTGCGTTATTTCATTATTTATTTATTGGTTTTATAAAATACGTACACACGGCTACACATCAAAATATACATTTCCAATATAAGCTGACCTCGCATAGTACGGAAATCCTATACAATAGCGAGATCAGCATAAACTGGAAATGTATAGCTTGATGTGTAGCCGTGTGTACCTATTTAAAAAAACTTCTATATTGCACTGATTTGAACAGAAGACTGTGGCAGAGTAAGTACAGTTTCTAAGTACCTACCTTTTTATCTAGAACTAAATTCAAGTTAGGACATTTTATAAAAGAAAAGTTATTGTGACTTTTTTTTTTTTTTCAACACACTTGCTTGACAAGTAGCTATCCCATTGCACTGCTATTAGATTCACAATGCAGTGTATTTAAAATGCACGCAATACAGCAAATACTTTTTTCATTCCCGCACTAGTGAGTGTGCCACAGATAACTATATCGGTACTAGTCAAAGATGTGCGTTTTTTTTTATCTCAGCAAAGCGCCTTCATGTCTGTACATGACAATTTTTTTTGAGAATAGGTATAAATATAAAATATGTACTTATATAAATAAAATATGAATAAACTTTTTTTTGATCAAAATACCTCATTATTTTCGCAACCAAAGTACTTACTGTTAAATACTTAATTTTATTTATTCTTTCTTTTCAAGTGTGTTGAAAAACTTCGTGTGATACGCGTGAGTCAGTGTATTATTGCACACTTGCATTAAAATGTACTATTACCTATTTATTTCCTTAGTTTAAAAATTATATTGTACATACTTAACTTAATTTATAGTGATTGTATATAAACACTACACACCTAGTGTCTTCTTAATTATACCTAGCTAAATTGAAATTGAAGATAAATGTTATCAATTCATCAAAGTGTACAGAAATACCTACTTTCTTATTATATCATCTCAACACGATAATATATGTACCTACCTTTAAAGGATCTATAAACTATTTTTGTCTACAGAAAATTGCAACCAATATAGACGGTACCTACTTGTATAATTATACTTACCATAGTAGATTGTAAAAAAAAACTACTACCTACACAAGTAAAATGGTCAAAAGTTGTCAGAGGTTGAATGGCTATTAAATGCCATTAAAAGTTTAGGTAGTTCAAACTACTGATTCAAACAATTGATAGGTAATACCTACCGCTTAGAATCAGTGGCTGAGAATGTCAAATACTGATATAAAATCACCAATATTTGGTGTCACTGACTCTGGCAGGGCCATCAGAGATTTTAATTTTGATTACACAAAAAATTTGTCGCTAATTTGTCGAAAGGAGAATGCCAGAGCTTCCCACAAGACTCGGCCAGAACCGACAAAGATGAACTATATTTCATAAAAAAGCAAAATAAATATAGAATTTGATAGTTTAGTAAGTTTTCTATTAGAAGCACACCAAAAAAAGATATAGTTTTTTTTTTAAAGTTGACCACTTGACACTTCTGATTTTAACGATACTTATCATGAAATAAACTATTACTTAAATTAATTAATGACTTTTAGCATATATTATCCTCAGTGCCAACAGCCAAGGTAGTCGTAAATGCAAACACAAACCTCTAAAAAAACGGGAATACTTCGTTACTCGTGACACCACGCGGGAGAAGTCAAACTTTTTTGAAAATGACAAATGCCAGTTAAAGCTTGACATCAAGTTCTGCCAGCACTATAATTACTTTATTAGGAATAAACTATTCTAAACGGTATCGATAATCGAATTAAAAATATTTTTAATTATTTAATTACTATAAAATAAAATAAAAACTTATTCAAAAATATAACTAAACGCTATGTATTAATATAATTACGGGTAACGATTATGTAAGCAATAAATTCACTTACGTATCTGCATATTGATATTATTGTAATCGATTCGCAAGTGCACTTTCGTATATATATTGTTTTATTTTGGTATTGGCAACATTTCTAGTTGAAATTGTAGTTATGAAATGTGTTGTTAAATTGAATAACTATTTAAAATGACTTTTCAACGGTGTGGTTCTACAGATTTTATTTATATTGTATAATTCTTACTGTTTTTTATTATGAATTATCATTATTAAAGAAGTTCTGTCGGACGCTCCATACAATTCGAGCCGATTCTTGGCATTGTCCTTTGTCGCCAAATATCAGAATTTGTCGGTCACTGGTTCAAAAGATATAGGTAAGGGTTTATAGGTGGCCGATCTGGAGAGAGTCTCCCCAGCAGGGCCACATTTATATCTCAAAAACTGGGGCATCTAGCGAAGATCTGTTTTGTCCCATAATACTAACTTTTTATGTAATAACTAATTTTTTGTGTAATCAAAATTAAAATCCCTGATGGTGGCCCTGCCAGATTCAGTGACACCAATATTTGACATGTTGTGTCAAAAAACGCTCTTTAATCTAAGCGCTGTTGGTCAGGCGTTATTGTGTGACTGTTGTCCGCTTTCGAAAACAAAGTTTTAAAAATAATAAATAGGTAATTCAATATCTTTAATTGACCAATAATTGGCCCGTATCGGGTTCGAGACGCTGTGAACGCTGTCAGTCAAAAATTACGACAGACTTTCGTTTCAATTTTGTTGATACTAGTTTTATCGCGGTCAGTCTTCAAAGTTATTGGTTGATTAACTATCGGGGTTCATGGGATAACCCATCGTTTAACATTTATATGCAAACATTTGAAATGTGAATTCATGCAACAAGCAGTGGAGGGGCGTGCGATTTAAAATTAGACGATCTGAACGTTAATTTTGTTGAACGTAGGTGCGAATATATTCAGGTCAATTTATACGTTTTAATAAAAACTGAATACCATTTCATTTTCCCGAACTAGAAATCTCTATAAAAACTGAAAACCTTTTAGGGTATTTGTTTCTCAAAAATTGTTTAAAAAATCAGTTGTGCATAGCCAAGGTGGCCAAGTATTACTTTCGACGTGAGACTTGTGAGAGTTACCTAGAGTGTGCGCAAGATTAGTCTGTGTGCGAATGGTGGCGCTAGCTTTTTTTTTTAAATCTATTTTAATAATTTAATCTTTGTAAATACTTATTATTAATCAAACCTTAATCTAAAATTAACCTCCTTGCGTGGCGCGCACTCTACAAAATATTGAAGTTTTTCAATGTAAAGGGAATATATGAAATAGAAAAATTAGAATTTTTACAATTGTGTGTGCTTTATTATCATACCTACTTAAGATCTATTTTTATATTATATTATGCAAACTATAGCTATACAACTAACTGTGTGTTCTGAAAATATTCTCACCTAAAAATGTTACAACTGTGAGTATTGTACACCTATGAGTATGGTTACAACATGTATATTATTTTTATTTTTATTGTTTTTGTTTTATTAATTTCATCTCATCAGTTTCATTATATTAGGCGATTCCTATACCTACTTAATCTATATTAATAGGTACCTAGAGAATAGATTTATATAAAAATACGAATACGAATTTAATAAATGAGGAGGGTATTCCTTGTCTCTGGATAGGTACCTATTATAAAAAAATATCAATTTATTTAATTTTAAATTATTAGTTAATTCCCTAAAAAAAAACATTAAACAAAGCACGGAGTCATCTCGCCGGCCGTTCCGACAAGCAGCATTGTCAACACTTTCCATACAAACCAAGCGTGTCACGGAGTCACTGTTTACTCGCACTGAGACACAAATGGTGTCTGTATAGAAAATAACCTGACGCTGAGGCGGTCTGTGACAGAAACTGTGCGCTCAACACACTTACAGCGCCACGAATTTATTATCACATACCTATACTGCCGTCTCTTAGGCGCTGCCGGCGCGGCCATTCCCTGCTCTGTGGAATTAAACGATTGTATAGCCGCTATTTACATGAATTATTACTAAAAGCCTACAAACTAACGAGCGGATAATTATTTAAAAAGAAAGATTTTTCGAAAGGTGCTATGAATTAGTGATAGATTGCATGTAGGTAGATAATTATTCATATAAATACTATGACGATTGAGTCACAGCTCTGTAACTGAAGTGTTAAAGCAAGACCGCACTGAGCGGAACTGCAGAACCGCCCTCAGTGCCCTGCAGCGGAGCGACATCGCAGCCGAATATTGGAGATAGGTCGCATTACTCGGCAGCAGAAGTGCGCGGCACGACGATGGTTCGGTGGTCAGTGCGCAGGAAACTGTCGCTCCGTTACAGTGCAGTTCCGCTCAGTGCGGTAGTATCTTTATGAGTAGTCTGAAAATATAAAAATATTACCAAAACGGATTGTTTTAATAGCTAATACTTACTATCTTTATCTCCTATTGTCACTAGGCTGTGAAACCTGAACCAGTGGGTATATACTTTCTACCCTACTCAAAAAGTTAAGGAGGTTTTCAATTAGCCAGTTTATTTTGTGTTTTTGTTACGCAATTACTCCGCCAATAGGGAATATGCATGTATTTTTTTAATATTTTTATTCGATAGTTTACATCGTCAAATAATAGTTAAAAAAAATTCGACGGCAAAAAAGCAATTTAAAGTAGTTAAAAAAATGTTTAAAAATATCCAACCGATCCGGGCTATTTAAACGCCCTCCGTTTGGCGCGCTCGGTGTGGTGACGTCACAGTTCGTGAAAACCATTGACTTATAAATCATGTGAAAACAGACAAGCAACTGTCAAGTCAACGTCAAAAACTCCTTTTTCTATGAGCGTTTGACATTGACTTGACACTTGTTGATTGACTTGACATTGACATTTTGATTGTTATCCTGGATTGTTACGTCACATCCGCTCTTAGCCTTTTCAAGTATTTGAATTACCCGCAGTTTTTTGGGACTTTTTAAAAATTAATTTCTCGCTCAAAAAGAAATTTTATTCAAAAATATTGATGGAGGCATAATTCTGAAGTAACATAGTTTATAGAAAAAAATATTTGACCCATATTTGAATCACATGCATATCCCTATTAGGTATGTATCTACCACAAATAAAAAGTGAAAAATAAAAAAAAATTACAAAAAAAATTACAACCTTCGGTCAGTCTGTCTTTGTTCAGTCGGTGTCTTTGCTTTTCAATTTTCGTTTATTGCCACCAACTTCCGAAATTAAAGTTATTTTTCACTTCTTTAGTGTTTTTTTGGAAGTCGGTTGTAATTTTTTTGTAAAAAGTTTTTATTTTTCATTTTTTAGCTGTGGTACTTACCCCACACAAATTCGAATACCTGAGTAAATAACAGTGACCGCAGTGACGGAACAACAAGATATCGTCTACATACATGGGAAAAATACGTAATTATTGAAGTTAACTCAAAAACTACGCAAGCAGAGTTAATAAAATTTATATGGGACCACCGCTGAAGCATGACCAAACAAAAATCTCAACAAAACTCAAAAAGAATCATCAAAATTGATTCATAATTGGCGGAACAATCGCTTAACATACTTTATAAAAAATAATAATAAAAAAAACACAGACGAATTGAGAACCTCCTCTTTTTGAAGAAGTCGGTTAATACAAAACAACCGATTTTTTTTCTGCAAAACCATTTATTTTCAGTACCTATCCGATTGCTTTTATCTCTTCTATCCAACGTCTACTTGTCTGACTACCCGGGTTGCGCCGGACTCACCTACATTCAAGTATCTACACGGGGGGATGATGGTGTTTTATTGTAGGAATGCAACATAATACAGTTATCCGACAATCGACATCTACACTGTCGCTACAAACAATGACCGCCAGAGTACCTACACCTTAATTCCTGTACCTACATACATATTTACAAAAAGTGAAGCGCCATGCGAAGTATCAACCGATTTTGCACCAAGCATGAGCAGTGAAACTATCTATGACTTGCCCTGCACTTAAACTGCCCAGCACAATTAAAAGATCATTGTACGGGCCGAGAACTGTCCATTGTCTAGCGGCTAGCTTATAAATGGACAACTGGAAAGAAACATCTGAACCTGTGTTTGTTCAACAAACGCACCGCCACCGCCGCGTTTAAGGAAATCCTTTCAGTATTCAGAACCCCCAGTACTTCTGAGCTGAGCCTTTAAGCGATTGAACGCGCTGTTTCATGGATTAAATGCTATACCCTGCTTTTAGTTCTGTAATGCTAGGCTTTACAAACGCAATACTAGCGTTAGAGCGGTAGCACACGGCGTATTTTAAACGCGCAGACGACGCGCATTCCAACGTTTTTCTTCGCCGTCCGAAGTCAAGTTTCAAGTCAAGTTCTTGAAACACGCGTCGTCTGCGCGCCGTGTGCTAGGGGCCTTATGGATATGAATTCCTGTGCCCGTCAAGAAGGAGGGACGAATCCTACACAAAGCCTACATAAAAGTTTAAGTTTCGTCACCGGGCCAGATGTTAGGTACTGTGGGACTGTACCGTCTGTACCTACTTAGATTCGTCTGTAAGTACCTATAATTTCAATGACAAAAGATTTATTTCTGTACACATCAAAAATAAGTCATGTTTTAAAACTGGATAAGGTCGGTGTTTCCTATCTAACTAGGTACCTTCCTACTCTGAGAAGAAACACCGAAAAAAACTCAGAGGTGTGACCTCTGAGTTTTTTTTGGCTTTAATTTGGTGTTATCCAGACATATATGTTGGGAATCGAACCCAGCACCTTCCACGCGGTCTGCACGAGCAGGCGCTAGGCGGCGTGATCAACGCGTCATCAGCAAGCTGAGGCGCGGTTCGTCGTCCATAGTTGGGATGATAAAATAAGTAACTATCTATTTATTACATAAGTACATAGGTAATTGTTAGCCTGACAATTCAATAAATAAAACTAAAAAGAACGTGTCCAAAATTATGTACTTAAATATTAAAACAAAATCAGTAACAAATAAAATGAAATTATTTTTTTTTACTAGTACACTGGCTATCGCAACATTTTCCAGTCGGTGTGATTTGAAACACTCGATTCTTTCGGTCCCTTGCATACACTGGCCCAGGGACGGTCCATATTCCATCCCTAAGGCACGGCAGCCATAACATTAACACGGCCACAACCAGTACCGCGGCGTATGGCATGTTTTACCCATACATTTGTTGTTAAATCTGTAGGTAAACAAAAAAGGGAATCACAGAGTAAGTACTTACCTAAGCAGAAAACCATAGCAATTCCTAAAAATTGCATTTCATGGTGCAAAGAGGAGTGGGGCATCAGTTTTTATTATCATACTTGTGCCCAGGATCCACAGATCTGCCTAGGTCATCGAGGCACCGGCACACCAGGCCCACAGTTGGCGAGAGGGTTATAGAATAACATATTATATTAATCTAAGAAGAAAGTGCACAGTATTCCAAAAGTCTTGACCCCTAAGCCTTCTTGGAAATTAAACAAAACACTTCAACGAATATTATTAAAGTGTCATGGAGGCCTGGAATGTATTATTTATTTAATACCCCCATACTATAGGACTGAAACTGTTTACCTAGTGCATAAAGGCTCTGGGCAGTGGCGGGCGGCGCGGCGGCGCTAGGCGTCAGCGACGTCGTCGACCGCCGACGGCCTCGCGCCTGTTGAGGCCTCGCAAAAAAGTTTTACAAGTTATTAAGTTTAGTTTATTCGTATTTATTTTCCCCCCGGCCCCTGGTCTTGGGGAGGCCCAAATCTCGAGAAGTACTTTTTAATTAAATCCCAAACAACGCCAAAATATGTTCAGTAACAAAGAGGCAGTTAGTAGTTGGAGGCCCCCGTACGTATGCAAAATATAGACGTAGCATCCTAAAATTTTCGAGCTCGCTCTTCCGTCGTATATTTTCTTAGTTTTCAAACTTTTCTGCATAGGTCGACAAAATAACTCCTATTTTTGTATTCAAATGTTCGAAAGAAAATTTTACCTATCTGAGGTGGGATGCTAAAATTTGGGTGCGGACTCGTGGTCACACCAGGTTGTAACACTACTGTGGCTAACGGGTTTTTTCCTGGTAGTCACACTGCATATATTTCTACAGCATGTAAGTGTAAGTGCCACTCAATTAACAGTGCGGTGAAAAAATATCGATTGCATTCTCCTAACTCAATATTTTCTGTATAACATTACAAAATATACCTACCCTATTTTTGTAGGAATGGTTACACACTATCAATCTGCCTAGCCTTTTCCCGACTATGTTGGGGTCGGCTTCCAGTCTAACCGGATGCAGCTGAATACCAGTATTTTAAATGGAGCGACTGCCTATCTGACCTCCACAACCCAGTAACTGGGTAATACGATACCCCTTGGTAAGACTGGTTGTCGGACTTTCGGGCTTGTGACGACTCGTAACGACTGTCAAAGATCCTCGAATGACAACCGAGACCGACGGCTTAACGATGCTTTCCGAAGCACGGAGGAGTCTCGATATGTAAATATGGTCACCCATCCGCGGACCAACCGCGGCAAGCGTAGCTTAGCCTTAAGCTTAGTTCATTGATTGGTTACAAACTAAAATACAACCTAATTTAAACCGTCTGCGGCGTGCTAAAATCCTTCTCCAACTTTTCTGCATTGGAAATGGCGGCTGGCTAGCAATAATACAATCCTTAAAAAATTCAGTGAGGCTAAAAGCCGAAAATGTTGTCTATTTTAATTTGTTTGTTTATGTCGTTTTTGTCATAATTGATTAGCAATCAAACCTTTTTATGTAACACTCTTATATTGGGGCATAAATTCAGCTCATTAAATATAACGCTTTTCTTTCGTCTGGGAAATGAAAGAGGCCTCGCTTAGCTGATGTCGCCGAAGTCCACGTTTGATCTAGCGCCGCCACTGGCACCGGGTGGAGTAAACGAGTTGGATTATTGCAGTGAGGTAACAACAACACGGGTGAAAAAACTTCCGAAGAAACTTGCACACATTTTAGTGCTCGCTTCGCTCGTTCTAGCATCCTAAATTCTCAGCTTTTCTGCATACCTATGTTACTTTTATTTCGGTATGAATGGTTAAAAGAAAACCAAACTACCTGTTTATCTAATTTTACATTTCCAATTATTTTACCCCATGAGAGCCATTCTCTCTGCGCAATGCTCGTGAATGATAGTTTGCCATGTTCAATTTTAGGACCAATCTCGAGGTTTGCATTGTTCTATAATAGTACTACTCTAAGTTGGGTAGGTACCTACCTACTACCCAACTTGTATAGGTCTGCTGCTGCTGGATGCTTCGATATCTAAATCCTGACGAATATGAGTATTATGTCTCGCAAAAAGCAATGAGTTTCGTATTCGCTAAGAAAATAGTTCATAAATAGGTTCTTGGGCCATGGATATAAATATGTAAATAGTAACTAATGACTGTACCTGGATTTTGCATTCAAATCGCGCGACTCATACAGTCATGCCTATTATATTATTGTGCCCGTAGAAACAGTTATAAATCACTGACAACGTAGACTGAAAGTAAACACGCAAACCGTCAAAATGTGCACAAAACGAAGACCATAGACACTATACGAAGCACAGAGTACATTTTTAAAAGAAAAAGAGGAAGAAACGAACCAAAGAGTACTAAGAGGAAACGAACCTTTCAAAACCTTTTACAGAAGTTGCCAAATAAAACCATAAAGCTGCTGAAAATGAAGTTTTTTCTGTCCTTCAGCGTTCTCTTTGCTTTTATGTCTCTGTCGCACTCGATATCGCGCTTTATAGGGGTCTTCCACAAACTTTAACATTACCATTACCGACACACTACGATGATAGAATGAGATGCGAGCTCGATGCCAAGCCGTATCTCCGTGTCCGTAGTAACAGCAGCATGACTACCGCAAAATTAAATTACATACATAGATAAACTCACACGTCTTCTTCTCAGGGGGTAGGTAGTTACATGGTATGGGGATAGGCAGAAACTATAGAACGCCACCTAGTACGATCCTTACATACTCCTTTTGCTTCGTAGTATTCTTCTCCTCGGGGATAAATATGGGATGCCTCTTCGTCTTGGGCGAACTTGAATCCCTCGCTGCACTGTGGATCATCATCATCATAGGCCTACCCTAAGCACCACTCTTAGACCGGTTCCGTGCTTCCCGCATCCAGCGGATTCCAGCAAGTCCTGAGCGAAGCGCTTGGGAGATTAGATTCCTTCGTTGCGCTCGGGATTCAAAATATCGCGACATTAAGACACTACTTTATGCTCTTAGTGAATAATCTACTATTCGTACTCATTTCTCTTAACACCAACCATGAAAGTTTCCAAGCGTAATGTTCAAACGAGATGAACTTAATTTTTTAACTACTAAAACGCAAAGTGAGAAAGTTACTGTCGCACTGACTGCCCAGGATGCGGAGGAACTTATTAGGCTTGTTTTCGTATTAAAACTCCAAATACAGTAAAATTATGTATATTTAAAATTTTCCAAAAATAGTTTGCCCCATAAAAGCGATTTACATAGTTTCAAATATAAATACAATACAGTCAATATCATAGTAACATCACCAACAAAACATCCATTTAGCCTACATTTAATTTTAAAAACCTTCACAATATAAGAGATGTCCGCACGGAATGTTAACCTTAGTTATTTCATTGCAACTACCCCAAAACAACGAAAATAGGAATGTCTTAGCAGTACTCAAACAAGTAGTAGTACTCAAGTATATGCCGCGACAAGGTTCTGCAGGTCCCAGCCACCTATACAACATAGTAATAAATGCGCTCGCAATATAAAACATTATAACAAACTTAACATGATTAAAATGCACCAATATTATAATAAAAATGTGTATGTACTGTTAAATGGTCCCTTTCGGTCGCGATAAAATGGTAAATTAGTTATTGTAAGTAGAAGCGGACACACTGCCGCCATGGCCGGTCCAGTTGGTGTGCACGAACTGTCCGGGGTTTGTGATTAGCTCGTATGTGTGCGCACCGAAGTAGTCTCTTTGAGCCTGGAACAAAACACGATTCACATGAAGCCTTTGCTAATATTATGTTTTTGAAACCCTAGCCACCCCACCAAATTGAAAAAAAATCCAGCCATGTGCGTGTTGGACCACGCACAATGAAGGGTTCCCCGTAGTTAGAATGATTTATTTAAGCCAAGAACAAACTTAACGTTCCAACTGCAAGTGTAAGTTTGTACGCACAATATCGAGTGATTTATCATGTTATTTTAAGACCATCTTCTTATAGGTTTTCCTGTAATCTATAAGTATAGTTAGCACTATTCCCTATGGTATTTATTTTTCAGAGAGAGATTAAAATGAATACGGTCGCGAATCATGTTTTGCTCAACATACAACCTGAAACTGACCTACCAGTTGCAAAAAATGTAAGTAAATTTGATTTTCGAGGGTTACCTGAAGCATGTTAGCGGGTAGTACGGCGGATCGGTATCCGTCGTAGAAGGCGAGAGCGGCGGAGAAGGCGGGCGCGGGCACACCGACCAGGGCAGTCTGCGCGACAACCTGTCGCAGAGACTGCTGCGAACCGCTGATGCGCTCGCAGAAGAACGGGTCCAGCAGCAAGTTCGTCAGCTGAGGGTTCTTTGTGAAAGCGTCCTGCCAAATAAAGAATTAAGTAGAAGATGGTCTAACTTATACATGAATTTATTAATTCGCTAACAGACAACGCAGTCTAAACCGCTGGGTCTAGAAGCATGACTGATTTTGCACAAGACTTTCTTATACAACGAAAGTGACCACTGGGGAAGAATTTTTGAAAATTCGTTCCCTAATGTAATTCGGTCGATATTTTGACGCTGGGAAGTCCCATCGAGCGCAGGGCTTATTAGTGATTGTTACGTATTAAATCAGATTTTTGACAAATAACTTACTAGCGACCAGACCCTGCTTCGTACGGATGCAATTTAATGACGTGGCGAAATATCTATATTAAATATTAACATAATATTGGTGCCGATTCCCTTGTTCACAAACTAAACTAAATTTAAGTTCAGTGCATCTTTTTCTTTCTATTTCATTAAGAAAAGGAAAGAAGATAAATTTTAATTTAGTTCTGTCAAAATTATCAGCGCCTGTCACTACTCCATACAAGTGATTAAAAACTTGCCTACTAAAATTACTTCAATTTACGTCAGGCGCTGACTAACACAATTTATACATAAACCTTCCGGAATAAATTCTCTAACTGATGTGAAAACCACAAAAAAATCCGTTGAGAAGTTTATCCGCTTAGAAGGACTAAGCGTTGACAGACATGAAAAGCGAATTTGTTTTATACTATTTATAGATTATAGAAGTGCGACGGACTCTCTGTCGCTAAGTAGTCACCACCGACTACAAACGTAAGCGTTAGCGGTAACGAAAGCGTTTCCATCCCAGAAGCAAAGCTGAAGCTTCTCATCTCAAGCGCCTGTATTGACATCGGCACCTTCAAACCGGAATACAGTACAGTTGCTAGGCGCCAGAAATAGGTGTGGTGGTAGCACTGAAAGATTCCCTCCCAAAGAACTCTACTATTACTCCATTTCTATTTATCACACCATCTCATTTATAGTTGACACGAAGTCCAGTCATTGTCAACAAACTATTTCTTGTTCAAGAACAAAGACTTATTGTTTTTATGGTCTACTGCATTTTAAAACAATTGTAATAAAATAGAAGTTTATAGTGTGTTAAACGTCAATTATTTCCACAATGGCTAATTATTTCCATACATAATTTACGAATTATTTCCATACAAAATTAACATGACTTAATCAAGTTAAATGCAAGAATAGGCAAAACTCTTTCCTTTTGAAAAAAACATTTTTTCTTGTAATTTATTGCAGGGTATAAAAAGACCATTCAAAGCCGTCTACTTTTGTACATCAAATGTAAGTTTGTGCAAAAATAATTCTTAGTAAACGACTACATTTATTTTCGGTGTGAAACTTTGCTATTTACAGTAGCGCGCAATGTAACTAACGCACTCAAAACATTGTGCTTATGAGTGCATTCAACGGTACAGGTACAGGGGTCGTCGGAGGCACACATACGTGACTCCATCAAGGCCTGATTGCGGCCAAGGCTTATAAAGTACTTTTCTCAAATAATGTGCGGAATAATATACTATATACTATAATATTATAAATTCGAAACTAACTCTGTCTGTCTGTCTATCTATCTGTCTGTCTGTATGTTACCTTTTCACGCCTAAACTACTGAACGGATTTCGATAAAATTTGACATGGAGAAAGATGGCGTCTCGGGGAAGGACATAGGCTACTTTTTATCGACATACCACGCGGGCGAAGCCGCAGGCGAAAGCTAGTTTAGTGTAAATTCCAGAATCAATGACGAACAACGACAATTTTTCACGCGCCAATATGTTCATTTGTTTCTTCTTTACTTTAAACAGCTCTATTTGCAAGCCAAATCGAAATTTAAATAAAATCTTTGATAAGTTACCTCCTTTTCTTTCTTTCTGTCTTTGTTACCATGAGTTGAAGTAAAATTTTCGTTCCATTTTTCAAATAACACGACAGATATGAGTTTTTATAGTAATTTATTTGCCCGCTAAACACGACAGATATGTATTTTCATACAAACAATGCTGCCGGGCGCTGTATTCGACCAGTACCGCAATTTCGATTTATTTATCTCGAAGAAAGTTGTCAAAATAATGCTCGAATTTCCAAGCATGTTTGAGAAAATTGACTTATCTCTATATCTATATATCAAAACATGATTTCGTAAAAAAAGTCAAAGAAAATTTGGAATTTTGAAAAATGAAAAATGGTTTTTTTTATTTGGAAGTTCCAACTTAATATTTACAAATTTAACAATCGTCAGGAAAAAAAATCGCAATGGCGGCAACAAGTAACTCTCTGCTTCTATAAGCATCTTTTTACGCCTGTCTCTTTATCTCTATCTTTATTTGTATTGGTCACTGACAGTATTGGTAATAATGATGACACTTTAAAATGTCACTTGTCATGACCAGTATTTATTTATAGACTCTTGAATCATAGTTGGAAACAATTATGTAACAATTTGCATGACATTGAGATTGAATGTCGAGTGGTCACGTTATCGACAAGTCACTGATTACACTGTTCACCTCGACTACTTTGTCGCCGAGTGCAAAGCCATACAAACATTTTTATCACACTTGGCAATGATGATATGACAATAAATTACATTATACAAATTATCTTATCTCAATCATTATTTAAATTGCTTATTCATTAAATTATCAACATTCATTTGATTTTATGATTATTCATTAATTGTTTTATTTCTATTATCAGTCAAGGGACTTCGTTTACGAATAGTTTATTTTTTAATAACGTATCCAATTATTTTGATTAATAGCCTATTTTGTTCATCGTTACACTTTGTCGTCCACATCAGCCCACTGCTTGGCTACGTTTTTTATGAAAATGTAGACGAGATCGTCTACTGCGACACACGGCTAAGCTATGGATGAATAGCACCCTAGCAGTAGTTAAATTGCTTTTTTTTTTTCTCTTCTTGTCATCAACAGTCCTAGATAACAACGAGACAAATCGATACCATGCTTAGTTTGTGGTGTTGAACATCATTAGTGAAATTATCAGCTCTGTTTGCATGGAAAAATAATCGCCTTGCACAGCCGTGGCATAATAATTTGCGGAGCAGTTTAAATGCAGGGCAAGTCAATGTGACCGTTAATAGTCGCACAGCACATAGTACAAAACTTTTAGACAAATATTGTCATTTTGGTACCTATATTGTCCTGGTTTAAGAGTTTATGGTAAACAGTAAAACTGTTAGCAAATTTTGCCACATCCCCATTTAAAGCGACTACTAGTTGCTTGTGTATTTAATAGAATGAATAAATTCCAGGAGCCATACTATGACGTGTTAAAGCCATCACTGTGCCGTTGTGAAAAAACGATAGTGCTATTCGTCCTGTATAGCTCCATCTCTCTCTCACACTGGAACAAAGGTCGCAAATTCTTACCTTGATGTTGCCAAGGAACGCGCTCCTGATGATGCATCCGCCGCGCCACATCAAGGCGATGCTACCGTAGTTCAGGTTCCACTGGTTCACCTGAAGTAAACACAAAATGAATCACATAATAAAAATCTTCATAAAATTTATTTACTAACAAACAAAGCATAATCATGCTGGATCTAGAAGCATGAAATTTAGCCGATTAATAAGAACCGATTTTCTAAAATTCATCCCCTATGGTAGTTAAATAAGGGATGAAAGTTCGTCATTTTTGTATGACTTGGACATCAATTATAAACTGTGCACATTGCACAATATCTGTAAAGGAGATAACGCAACTAAAACAAGATAATCGAGTACCACTTGTTTGCAATTAGAACTAATAAACTGTGGAATTATAAAATGGCATTTTTCTAACATGTTAAAGAATTCTCTAGGTTAGTCATCATTTTGTTTAATAATGTTCTAATCTAAGGTCTAAGATCTTCTAATTAATCTACTCTTAACTTTTATTTTACAGAAAAAGACTAAATACAAGTACAGAAACCTGCTTTAAATATCTTATAGAGAAATTATACCACTTCTTATTATCTCATTGCTCAAAACTTCTTATTCTTGCCAACAAAATCTCTTTTTTTTCCTGAAAATTATTGAAACATCTATGATCAAGCTGATACCATACGATTTATAGTATCACAACAACTTATCTATATATTTTTTAAATCTCTGGTTAATTTTTCTTCTGTACCTAATTTATGGAACCTGCGGCAATAGTAATATAAGTCAATCAAATATCAAGTTTAAACATACCTTGGCTGCCTCACGGAGGAGCATGAATCCTTGCGCATAAGAAATCAGCTTGCTAGCATACAGCGCTTTGCGCAAATGTTCAAGGAACTGCTTCTTATCGCCGCTATACTTAGTAGAGGAACCTGGCAACACCTTGCTAGCCTTAACGCGCTCATCTGCAGATAGACAACATGTTTAAGTTTACAATCAAAGGTCGCGTTGTTCACATTTATATATTGTATTAATAGTTTTATTAAAGTGGGTTGGTCTACTCTAACTTTAATATAACGAACCTAAAGAAATTCTGAGCGATTTTCTAAAAAATCTCCGCCGTTCTCGTAATCTCTCCTGTATCTAAAACCGCAATTATCTTTAGCGCAACTGACAAAGCACTTTGGCATATACATTAGAAAAACTAATTTGTAATCCAAGCACTGACGCATATGTGAAATCACACTTGTCAGCATTGATTCGCAGTTTATTGAGAGACAAAGGGTAAAAAGAGATAATTATTTGTCATTATATTAATAGCGTCACAGGGTTGCACAATTTATAGTCACATGATCCTGTGCTATTATAAAACATCAGCTAGACTGAAATGTGAGAGCAACAAAATTTTATCATCGCATAATCTCACATTGGCGTCGTAATATATTCGCTAAATCATGACATGATTTAGCGTCTCTAGTCACAGACGGTTTACGCTTAATCATGTGATGATTAGCCTAAAGCTCGTATTGCTATGTGATTGCTGACGAAACAAAAGGAGTACCTATGCAAAAATCATAAATCATAACAGGTGGCGTTCTGTAGTTTCTTTCTGTTACTCCTTATGGAAATAAGCGTGAGTTTATGTATTTATAATACTACCCCTGAAGAGGCAAACGGGATACAAATGCTACAATGGATATTCTTATGTTGTTAGATGGCAAACAAACCGACTAATGTTAAGTGGTCACAGCCACCTGCCATGCCAGAGGCACACGTTGCCATTCCAGAGACAAAGCTGATGAATTCTGTTAGGTCTTGAAATTAAACTAGGATTGACTTTATATTAAATATATTGTATGCAAAAGAACAACACGGTTCTCTCCCACGCACTCCCGAATATAAGTGTCGTGTATCGACTACTTCGTGCCGATCGCTAGTGCTGCCCGCCCTCACACCCATAGGGTTGGGACAACCATCGGATAATCGTTATCAGTTCGGCCTTCCTGACTCTCCTGCGTGTGTATGTGTGGCTTAAACAGCCACCAATATCATTCAGACTGCAACACAGCAACGCCGTGTTGGTGGCCGAAAGAGGTAAGGTGGTAGCACTGCCCCAGACCCCAGACAAGGGTGACTGATTATTTGTAGTGCTAACACGTTATGGGCTGTTGCACCCTGTTAATAAAAAGGTTTTATTTATGATCGTTTTTTCCTACCTTTGAGGGCGGAGAGGCAACGCGCAAACACCGCCTCGCCGATAAGCGTGACCGGCACACCGTACTCCAAGGCCGCAATTCCTGTCCACTTGCCTGTGCCTTTCTGTCCCGCAGTGTCGCGGATCTTCGGCAGTAGGTATTTACCTGCAATATACACAGCAAACGTTTAGCACCGACAGTGGATACTTACTTTTAAAGGCTAAACTAAAGCAGATTGGGGCGAGCGGTGAGCAAGGCAACGCCTAGCAAAAAAAAACCGGCCAAATGCGAGTCGGACTCGCGCACCAAGGGCACCATTATCTATAAAAACGGCAAAAAAACAGGGCGCAACAGAAATACATCATCTGTGAAAATTACAACTGTCTAACTATCACGGTTCATGAGTTACAGCCTGGTGACAGACGGACGGACGGACAGCGGAGCCTAAAGTGGGTGATAAACGTGCGTACTTAAAGCACGCGGTCTTTAAGTTCGCGACCTTACTCGGCTCGCCGTCAGTGACACACGTGAAGCTTTCTCAGAATTTCATTGTTAAATTGTCAAATTGGCTCGCAGCTCGCGGCTCGCGGCGATGATAGACGGGCAAGTACGCGTACTTATGGCTCGAGCTTACTCTCGACGAGCCATAAGTACGCGTACTTGCTCGCACGTCTATCACCCGTTTTAGTAATAACTAAAATTTTTTTGTATGAAAATGCGTTGCGCTTCGGCCCTTTGCGGGTGTAATATGCGCTTGGCTTAAAACGACTAACTGTGAAGCCGTCTTTCATTAATTTTGATCATGTTACAGATGATCAGTCAGAGCGGGAATGTCTGGATATTTTTATCATAGCTTAATGATTCCTTCTAGCTCTAAGTGGTTGTTCTTCTTATGTACATTTTTACTGGCAATCTCGCAACACTTATACGATTATGTAAAAATTAAATGTACTTGGCTTGACACGCTGCCGCGTGGCTAGGTTAAATATCAAACAACAAAAACAGAGCTCTTAAATAGATTAGAAATACTACATGGCCATGCTTTCTTTATAGAGCAATAGCGCTACAGCAGCGATAGGATGCGACGCGGTGGGTTGGGGGCCAAAATTTCACACGGACGAAGTCGCGGGCATAGGCTAGTACAGTGGTACCCAACTGATAAGGCGCGTCGTGAATCATCGTTCGCACAGAAAAGAAACTATGGCCCCGAAGATTAACGAAAGAACTTAAAACTTACAATCAACCTTAGTTCACTACTATAAGGTTCATAATACACTGCAGTTATTAGTTCCCGTCTCACTCGCAAGTATAGCGGCTGACTAACATGCCGATGCCGTATGAGATTAGTCTTTTGACTGTCATGTGTAAACTGGTACTAATGTAGTCGGGTAAGGGATCTCGCGCACTAGACAGCCACGACTCACTCAGGCCAGCCGTGACCGTCTAGTGGTATTATATGGCCTGCAACTAGTTGGCCGTTACGACCAACCACTAATCGTGGTAGAGGCCGTTACTGCGCGAGATCCCTAATACTTTCCAGAGAAATCGTAGAGTGACAGCCGTTTAGTTGGGCCCCAACTGGAGACATGCAAGTTTGCATATTGCTAAGAGAACAAAAAAATGTTTTTTCTGAAAAATTTTAAATTCATAATTATTATGTTCACAACTTGACAGGCGACTAACCATCAGTGTCCTTGAACTTCAGAATATCTCTCGAAATTTCAATGAGGAATGAGTCCAGGTCGCCTTTATTCCATTGTTCAAACACCTCGGCCATTTCTCCTTGCTCCATACCTTCAAATGTAATAACATAAAGCATTAATTACATCAATAATGATCACGAAAAAACTTATGAATATCATAAGTTCATTTAATTTTGGTGAGGTTATCTCAAAATGGTTATTACTTGACTACTTAAGTTTTGACTATGTATTACCTAAGACGTCTTTCATCAGGTTGTAGGCTTCACAGATGAGCTGCATGTCACCGTATTCGATGCCGTTGTGCACCATTTTGACGAAGTGTCCCGCGCCATCTTCTCCTACCCAGTCGCAACAAGGCTCGTTATTCGCTTTCGCAGATATCGCCTGAAATAGTGAAACAATGTACAACTATTCGTTTTTTTACATTTTATTACCTAAATTTTGTATCTTCAAGAAGTAGATGGAATTTAGAATGTTCTTGGATAAAAAGATCATTTTCTTTGACTTAAGAGGTTACTTTCAAAATTTCCAATTCTGTTCTAATCCGTTAAACGAATGGTCGAATTTGGAAAAAAACTATATGTAAGGAAATAACAATTAGTAGGACATCTTTCAATAAATGTATTTTCATCTTGTTCCTATCTGGTCATAAAAAAAGGGTTACGATTCCGCTAAAATCCACCAGTATTCTTTTTTTTACTTCCATGCCAGTTTTTGTCTTGTTGTAAGTGTAAAGACAAATATTAAATAACTTGACATTTGTTAAAATCCATCAAGATGTTAGGGAAGATCATGAATGACAAAGGAATAGACAATCTTAATACCTACATACACTTAAAAAACCCGACCCTCCTTCTGGTGCAACCAGGTAAATAGCAAATGAGGTACCTACATACCTGGAAGATGGGTTTGACATGAGGCCACGCGGCGGGGTTTCCACCGGGCATCAGTGATGGTCCATAACGAGCACCGTCTTCACCACCACTCACCTGGAAAGAAACATCATGTATGATTATCTAATCGTCTTAGCAATGTCGTCTTAACACGGCCAATGTAAAATGACCCTAATACTAAAGTGCTTTAGGGTTGACCTTTCATGGTATGTGTCTTTATAACAAAAACTAGAGCAACAATACAGGATAGCAGCATACTTCCAGAATAACAAAAACCTGTCATTTAAAAAAACGATTTCCAATGCCTTAAACTAGTGTTCAGTGTACTTACACCCATTCCTACATAAAGTATTCCAGTTGATGAAAGTTCTTTGCACCAACGCTGTGTGTCTATGTACTGCGAGTTGCCACCATCAATAATTATGTCACCTTTGTCAAGAAGGGGCACTAGCTTCCTCACAAACTCATCAACAGCTGATCCAGCTGCAAATAAACATCTTTAGGTTATTCCTAAACTTTACATAATTATGTATTTTAGGCTACATTTAAATTTGACTGTATCACCTTTAACAAGTAACATAACTTTCCTCGGCTTCTTTAGTTTTGCTACCATGTCTTCCAAAGACGTTGCCCCAATGATCTTTGTTCCTTTTGCCTCATTTTTGAGGAATTGGTCAACCTAAAATTTAACAACACATAAGATAGTATCAATAGCCTTGAAATAAATTGCATAAGATATTTTGTATACATATAGGGACATGAGCTGGAAAATGAAAGGTAGGAATAAATTGAATAATTATTGTGACAAGTATTTTTATGTACTATACCTTGGCAACAGTTCTATTAAAAGCGCAAACAATAAATCCTTTGCTATCCATGTTCAGAATTATATTCTGTCCCATTACTGCCAACCCAATGAGTGCGATGTCTGCTTTAGGCCTGTAAATAATTTATATTTTTATATGTTGTGGAATATCCTTACATATTATAAAACAAGTCCTCCGCCGCTCGCTATAAACTCAAAAGTCAAAGTCAAAGTCAAATAAGTCAAAGTCAAATAATTTATTTCAAGTAGGCACATTAAAGGCACTTTTGAACGTCAAATACATAGAAATAGAACTGATTCTAGTTGCCCCTTCCAAAAGGTAGTTTTCGTATGGAGAAGAATGGGCAAGAAACACCACCATTACTCTTTAAAAAAAAATGTTTCACAATATTTGGTATATTACATCAATTATATAATTACATGTGAAGACGATGCACCGAGAATACAATTACTGTACCACAATAGGTAAAAAGAATTAAAAATGGAGCAATGACAAATAAATTAATTAAGTATGTGATAGATACGACAAATGTTTGAACGTGCTAATCTCAGGAACTACTGGGGATTTAAAAATTCTTTTTGCATTTGATATTCTAATTGTTGAGAAAGGTTATACTTAAGCTATTTAACATCACGCTATGACTCTCAGGAGCCGATCAAAAAGAAAAAAAATCAGAAAGAATGCTAAGTGAAAACGAATACTGAGCGAGTTTTACACAAATGTAGTTGTGTTATCTAACTAATATTATAAACGCGAAAGCTTGTAAGTATGGCTGCATGGATGGATGTTTGTTACTCTTACACGTAAAAACTACTGAATGGATGGAGGCGCAGCTAGTTTTAGTATATTGTGACTTCCTGAAACTAGTTTATAGAATAAATAAAACCGGACTCGGGCACGAAGGTTTCCGTATCTATAAAAAAGGCAAAAAAATCACGTTTGTTGTATGGGCGCCCCCCTTAAATTTTGTTTTATTATTAGTTAACTCTTCATTTTTAAAGTGAATATGTAACTAAACATTCTGTGAATATTTCAAGCGTCTACCTGTTGCTGTTTTCAATATCGAGCAAAAACGAGCAAAAAAATCAAGTTTGATGTATGGGAGCCCCCTTAAATATTTATTTTATTCTGTTTTTTAGTATTTGTTGTTATACCGGTATACCGCGGTTTCACCCACGTAGGTCTCGATCCCGTGGGAATATAGGGATAAAACGTATCCTGTCCTATTCCAGGTCATGGTCAACCCGTGTGCCCATCCTCTCATCTCTAGAGTAGGGAACGTCGCGGCGCCAGCGTCGAACGGTTCGCGTATTTTTTTTTTAAACTCGTGATAACTTCGAAATTAAATGTCCTATTCGAATGAATTAAAAAGTATTTTACTGCTACATAAATACCCTTGATGTTAAAACTATTTATTTGAATAAGAGTTAGTATTATGTTGATAAAACTCCTTCACAAATAATGCATTTATTTCGAACAAATTTGATTACCTTAAAAAAGGTTATAGTGAGTCAATATTAAAAGATAGACATATGCTGTCGCGGACTTTTTTTTAGAACCTTTAAAGAGGAACAATTCCATCATACATGATATTTACGTAACATAAACCGTTTACGCAGCGCACGCAACGAAAGCTCTCAAAAAGGAAGAATTTTTCCCGTTTTTGCAACATATTTCATTTATGCTCCGCTCCTATTGGTCGTAGCGTGATGTTATATAGCCCATAGCATTCCTCGATAAATGGACTATCCAACACAAAAAGAATTCCAACCAGTAGTTCCTGAGATTAGCGCGTTCAAACAAACAAACTCTTTAGCTTTATAATATTAGTATAGATTAGTATAGATTTGTTGTTGCCGCCAACAGGTATATATCATCTGTGGAAATTTCAACTGTCTAGCTACCACGGTTCATGAAATACAGCCTAGTGACAGACGGACAGACAGACAGCGGAGCCTTAGTAATAGGGTCCCGTTTTACCCTTTGGGTACGGAACCCTAATTAACAAAATACAAAAATGTAGGTAGGTACCTAAATATTTATTTTAGTTTGTAGTTCAGTTCCCTACCGATAACCCTTATTGAATAGGATCACAAATAGCATTTTTTTATTTAAATTTTTATGATATAAAAGATAATACTTAGTCATTTCTAAAAATTAAATTACTGGCCTTATGAAAATAAGACACTAGGAAATAAATCCTTCATTTTGAATTAAATACTTACCTACTTATACTATTTGCAATAGTTTTTACTTACATACATTTATAAAGCATAATCATGATTGAAGTACTTGACTCAGTACTATATGAAAGGCAAATGGTAAGTCTATTCACCTTCAAATAACCTTGTGGCCACACTTCGCATCAAGCAGCTATCAATTCTTTTATACATATATATTGATTTGCAAAGGTAAATGAGTTACATTTAAACTATTTGCTAATTAATTATAGAAGGAACAACAAAATCATGATTTTAGTTATAACACTAGAGGCAGTACCTTTCATGAAAACCTCTAAAAATATGCGTCGGGTTAAAAAGGTTAAAAATATTGTCACTGAATTAAAGCATGAAGTCATACAATAAAAAAAGTTAACCTCAACCTTCTAAATTTGAATTCGTACAAGGTTATATTCTACGAGATCTACAAACAAAGCCATAAAATATAACGAAATCCTCTATAGGTATTTCAAATAAGATATTTTTCTATACTCTTGATTACTTGAGTACTTACGGTTAAAATTCCAAGTCATGCTCTTATAACAAAATTAAAGTAAGTGAAAAATTAACTTACGCTGCCATTTTATTAGAAGTATTTCTTCAGTACTTAGGTGTAAAAGGCTATGGGAAGTTACAGTAGTTATTTCTTTCGATATTTTTTTTTTTGCAAAATATCACGTCATGCGACTGTGCGTACGCAGGAACACCGAACAAGGATTAGGATAACTCTTGACCCACAGATTAAGTAGACAGTAGTACAGGTACAGCAGTACAGGTACACTACTAGTTGACCACTGCCACACACAAGCCGAGCCACAACTCTGCACAGCACACTCGACAACTCAATCGGTAAGCTGTCAACTGTCAAGTGTCAACTGTCACCTGTCACTTTATTTATCTGTGCCCAAAGTTGAAAGCTCTGTCCTTTGAGTGACCTCGGTGAAGTTAGCCGCACGATTTCACCTCCGTGAATTTAGCCGAACGATTTCATTATTATGAACTTTTGTTAATGCTAATCGTTAGAGAGGGTTAGAGAGAAAAGAAAAATCGTTAGAGAGTAATTAGTTTGTATGTAAAAACAATTTTAATTTTTCGTGTGAAGTTGGCCCCCCTTCCCGCAAAAATGGACTTAAACGTAATTTTATTTTTTTAATCGTTTGCGAATCGTTAGAGAGTGATTGAGAGTTACACAAAATCGTTAGAGAGTTAATATTTTATTTGATATTAAATAATTTCTAAGAGCGTGACGTTAGCCCACCTCTGTGAATTTTGCCCCCGATATAATTATTCTCAACTTTTGTTAATGCTAATCGTTAGAGAGAGTTAGAGAGAAAAGAAAAATCGTTAGAGAGTAATTAGTTTTATTTATCAACGATTTTAATTACTTTTGTGAAATTGGCCCCCATTCCCGCAAAAATGGACGTAGATGGATTTTTTTAATTTTTATAATTTGAGAATCGTTAGAGAGCGATAGAGAGTTAAAAATAATCATTAGGAAGTTAATATTTTAATTGATATTAAATTATTTCTGAGAACGCGTTTTAGATTAAACAGGCTCGCTCTTATTATGGGCAAAATATTCAGCCGAACGGTACTTTTACTGTACCTAGAAGTTAGTGAAGATACCAGGCATTTCGTCATCACATCAGACAGCTTTGATCAGAGGACTCACACCACTATATAGTTATAGAGTGTATTACATTATTGTCTGGTATCTTGGATGGGCTGGCATCAAAATTATATATCTCCACCTGCTCAGTTTCTCGACAGTATTTTAATAAGAAACCTAAAAAAAAAAAGTTTTATTTCATAAAAAATCTGTAACACTTGCATTCGAAGCATATTATTCAGTTTTTAAATACCATAATTGTCGAAAGGCTTCTCATCCACTTCCGATCTCGATTCTAAGTCATAAAACAGGAATTCTCCATCGTAATTAAAAAAATGTTCTTGATCAGTAGGTACTATTATCATTTTTCTCCTGCTAAGCCTGTGGACTATGCTGAAACATGCACTTCTTGCACTTATAGATTCTTAGTAGCTATAATCTAAAGAGAGGTCCAAAAGAATTATGCTACACATTTTTGACTTAAAATATCCCATTTCATCTTATTTCAGAATATGGTACATAAAGTAAATAACTTGATTATAATTTTTGTTTGCATTGTCATATTCTTTACAACAAAATATTGATTGACTGTAATGACAGTACCATGTGTCAATATGAAAAGTTTGTTCGTTTTAGGAGTAAATTAACACTAAATTAATTATTTCTTAAGAAATAAGCAGTACCTTTGTACTCATATTTTAACTATGTCGTATCTATTTTGTATTTTACTGTGTGTACATAAGATTAGAATAAATAAAAAAATTAAAAAACGATTTTTCTCAAAATTGGTAATCCTTAAAAATGCATGATACAGTTAGAGCTACTACTTTTTGGGATGTCTATCCAAATATATTTAACTTATCCTGGTTAGAATTATTGAATAATAAAAAACCATTTTTGGACATGTCCTTTCGAATCGATGTGACCTATGGAAGATGTTCACATCCATTCATCAACTTGAAAAGAGCTGATAATCTTCAAACGGCTGAACCGATTTTCCTGAATCATAGCTAAGAACACTCTACCAAATCACCTTTAAAAAAAAATAAAAAATATCAGAATCGGTTCAGCCGTTTGGCAGCTACGATGTAACATACAGACACACACGTTAAACTTATAACACCCCTCTTTTTCCGTCGGTGGGTTAAAAACGACCCGACCAGCTCCCGACAAGCACCCACCTTTTGTGTGTTTTGAGCATAAATGATTCACTATAAGTACCGAATCGAATTGAAACTACCAAAAATATTTCGTATTCTTATCAGGTATCACTGTGAAATGATCGTTGATCAAATACACAACTTTACCACTCATAACTTTATCGTTCCTCTGCATCATGTCATGTATCAGTAGTACTTACTACTCACGGTACTACTCCCGCTCACGGTGCACAGTGAGAAATGTAAGTGTGGCCGCTTCATTCAATGCAATATTTCTCGTGGTAAATCTCTTTGATCTGCCTAAAATGCCGCCACCAGAGTTATCAATCACCCAACGTCAAACGCCAATGTAAATGCCGTTGACAAATTCTCGAGGTAAGTCGTGGTGTAGTACACCAACGGTTAACGTCTATCGCGATAATCCGTTGGTGTGGCACCAGCATATAAGAGATTTGTCATATTTAAAAATCATTAAAAAAAAAACTTTGTATCTCCGGCAGCCCCCCTGCCGGAGATACAAAGATTTTTTTTAATGATTTGAGTGGGGGGATCTACTAACCCTTCCCCCCTCTCCTCCCTCCCCTATCCACTATCGAAGCGGCACGTTTCTAAATTTTAACCTGCTCAGGTCAGTCAGGTCCTAGGGTAAAGGGCGTTTCGTCGAGAGAATCCGGCAATTGGGACTCGAGGTGGCCTTGCACAAGTCCGAGGTCATAGGTTTTCATGGTCCTCGGAACGCGCCACCGTCGGGTTCCCAAATTACGGTAGGAGGGGTTCACATCGGCGTCGAGTCGACGATGAAGTACCTAGGACTCGTCCTCGACAGCCGGTGGAACTTCGTGGAGCATTTTAGACGTTTGGCTCCCAGGCTGGACCAGGCTGGAGCTGCCTTGGGGCGGCTCCTGCCCAATCTGGGGGGTCCAAACGCCTCCTGCCGGAGGCTCTACGCGGAGGTCGTGCGGTCCATGGCCCTTTACGGGGCTCCGGTGTGGGCGCGTTCCCTTAGGCTGCGGCCGGCCCGCCGGTTGAACGCGTCCCAAAGGGTCATGGCCATTCGGCTGGCCCGGGGTTACCGCACGGTCTCCCGTGAGGCGGCGAGCCTCCTTGCCGGATTACCGCCATGGGATCTGGAGGCGAAAGTCCTCGCGCACATATGGGAGTGGCGCGAGGAGATGAAGTGCCGGGGCGTAACTCCGCTGCCGCGAGAAATCGAGGCACAGCGGACAGAGCTCCGGCAGGATCTCATGGCGGCATGGAGAGTGCGATTGTCGCAACCCAGTGCTGGGCACGCCACAATTGCGGCGATAAGTCCCCTCTTTGAGGAGTGGCTAGAGAGGCGCCACGGCGTCCTTACCTTCCGCCTGACGCAGGTCCTCACCGGACACGGTTGCTTCGGGAGGTTCCTGTTTCGTATAAGGCGGGAGGAAACGCCCTGGTGTCACCACTGTGTGGATCGCCCGGAGGACACGGTGGAGCATACGGTGGAGGTCTGCCCCGCTTGGGCGGAGCCCCGCCGTGTCCTCTTGGAGGCGATTGGCGGCGGTGACCTCTCGCGTCCGGCTCTGGTCCAGGCCATGGTACGGAGCGAGAGGGCATGGGAAGCAGTCACCTCCTTCTGCGAAGCAGTTATGCTCGCGAAGGAGGAGGCGGAACGCGTGAGGGAGAGGCAAAGTTTGCGCCCTCACGCCCCTAACCGCCGCCGCCGCTGGAGACGCCCTGGGCGTCGGGAATCCCAGGCGGATTCCCGCCACCATAGGCGCGGGCTTGCGGACGGCGAGCAATGGGTAGCTCGCCGTCCGATCAGGACCAGGCCCGGGTCGATGGCTCGTCGTGTTCCACGCGCGCCTCAAAGAGATGTCAGCACAATTGGCGGGGTCCGCTAGGACCGATGCCTGCCAGGGTTGCGGGTTAGTCCGAAAGGGATACCGGGACCTTGGCAACAGGCAACTGAAGGAACACGGGTGGGTTTTAGTCAGTAAAAGTCTGACACGTACTTCCGCTCCACCCAGAGCGGGAGAAGTCATTGGATGATTTCCCACGCTCAAAATACAAAAAAAAAAAAGGGTAAAGGGCGTTCTCAGAAATAATTTAATTTTAATTAAAATATTAACACTCTAATGATTTTTTTAACTCTCTATCTCTCTCTAACGATTCTCAAACTATTAAAAAAAAAAAATACGTCTACGTCCATTTTTGCAGGAATGGGGGCCAATTTCACAAAAGTAATTAAAATCGTTGATAAATAAAACTAATTACTCTCTAACGATTTTTCTTTTCTCTCTAACTCTCTCTAACGATTAGCATTAACAAAAGTTGAGAATAATTATATCGGGGGCAAAATTCACAGAAGTAGGCTAACGTCACGCTCTTAGAAATTATTTAATATCAAATAAAATATTAACTCTCTAACGATTTTGTGTAACTCTCAATCTCTCTCTAACGATTCGCAAACGATTAAAAAAATAAAATTACGTCTAAGTCCATTTTTGCGGGAAGGGGGGCCAACTTCACACGAAAAATTAAAATTGTTTTTACATAAAAACTAATTACTCTCTAACGATTTTTCTTTTCTCTCTAACCCTCTCTAACGATTAGCATTAACAAAAGTTCATAATAATGAAATCGTTCGGCTAAATTCACGGAGGTCTTTGAGTGTCCTTCTATCGGTGGTTGCTGTGAGAGTTGCTAACTATTTTTGCCCGAGCTCACTAGCCGCGTTTTATGCTAAGTAAAACTCAGCGAGTTTATTAACGGATATCCGCAGGCTATTTCCAATGGGCGTTAGATGCACAATCACGCTTTTTATCCCGGGAATAGCTATATTACTACGGGATAATTTTTCGAAATGATGTTGGTTTTCGTTTTTCGCACGTTCTGGTTTTTTGACATACATACACGTGCGCAAGCCACTTCACTTAACCCACGTTCGCACGTGCGATTTTTTCACTTCGTAGCGATTTTTTTGGAAGTCGGTTGTTTTTTTTTGTATGGTACCTACCCCACAGAAATTCGGATACTTAACACTACTTGATAATTAGATAACAGTGGTGCCGATTCTCTTGTACACACGGCTACACATCAAGCTATACATTTCCAGCATAAGCTGACCTCGCATTGTAAGGAAATTCTATACATTGCGAGATCAGCATTAACTAGCCGTGTGTACACCGAAATAAACTAACTAAACTATCACTAAAATTCCTTACTTTTTACTATGAGAATCTTAGAGCTATTCTACCAAAAAAATCTCTTTTACAATTAATTATTTTGACACAACTAAAATCGAATTTGACAATCGCGACTCCACTTGGTACCTACTTGTTTGCCTACCACGTGATTTTTTTTGAGCCGGAGGGGCGCACATTGTGGCCGTCTCGACGTATTTTTACATGGAATTTTTCACTTTTTGGAAGAAAACTAAAAATAAGATTACCAGCATGTTGAGTATTACGGGTTTGCAGATTCCAAAGGGGGTCAAAATTTTCATTATTTTTGCGATAGGACACACCATTTTCGAGATATAAGCAAAAGAAAAAAAAAAAAAAAAGATTCAGTACCGTTTTGCAACTGAATTCGAGGTGTTGGTTTGAATTTTATTTCATGACATCTAATTCTATTGCACACATTTTTAATCGTAATTAAAAATAGTCAGAGTTACTCAGAGGATTTTAGCAAAAATTTTGGTTAATCTTTTTAAATAGTTCCCTGAGAGATTCGCGGTGACATAGATTATAAATGGCTCTGACAGCTCTTTTTTGCAAAATAAAAATGGATTCAATATCAGCAGCCCGACCCCACAGTACAATGCCATACGACATAATGCTGTGGAAGTAACTGAAATAGACCAAACGCGCGGTTTCTACATCTGTTAACTGTCTTATCTTTCTAACAGCATAAGCGGCCGAGCTTAACCGCCCCGCAAGAGATTTTATATGAGGTCCCCATTGTAATTTCTCGTCTAGCGTGATTCCCAAGAAAACTGTTTCGATTAATAAACTCCAGTTTTTCTCCATTCAATATGATGTCACATTCGCTACTTCTAACATTAGGTAATTTAAATCGAATGCATTTGTTTTTTTTTTCATTTAGTACCAAATTATTTACCGTAAACCAATCTTGTACCTGAAGAATAGAGCTATTCACGTCGTCAAGATTTTGTGAACGTCGATTTATTTTAAAAATCAATGATGTGTCATCTGCAAATAACACCATCTTCGGTTGATTTAAAAGTAATTGGGGTAAATCATTAATATAAACTAAAAAGAGGAATGGACCTAATATCGAGCCTTGAGGAACGCCCATTGCCATTTCAGACCCCAATGAGTTTACTCCGTTTACTTGAACTTGAACTTTTCTTTCTTTCAGATATGATCTTAGTAAATCAAGAGCTGTATTCCTAACCCCATAGTGCTCTAGTTTCAACAGAAGTGTATCATGGTCGACGCAATCGAACGCCTTCGAGAGGTCGCAAAAGATTCCAATGGCATCTTGTGCTTCCTCCCAGGCGTTAAAAATGTTCTTTATTAGGGTGACACCGGCGTTAGTGGTACAACGCCCTTTGGTGAAACCGTACTGATGTTCAAGAAAGATGGAATTTTTATTAAAGTGACGTAACATTTGAATGAGCATCAACTTTTCAAACACCTTACTGAGAACTGGCAGAATTGACACAGGCCTATAATTGTTGGGTTCCTTACTATCACCGGATTTGAACAATTTTGGCAGTCGGTTAAAAATAGGTGAATGCATGCAGCCTAAAATTTAAAACTGTGCTATCTATCCACAGTGAGCCGAACTAACAAGTGCTACCATCTATTTTTTACTACAAGTACAAAAGCTTAAAACAGCGCTTTCTATCAACAAGAAGTCGAACTAACAAGTGCTGTCATCTATTATCAAGTATAAACGCACTATATTTAAAACAATGTCATCTATTCACGGGCAGCCAAACTAAAAAGTGTAGATGGCAAAATTTTAAATTTTAGTACTTGATACTAATCAAGTACTAAAATTTAAAATTTTGCCATCTACCAACAAGAAAGTGAATTAACAAAAAATCTTTTTGCATTTGATAGCCCAGTTAAATTCTATCAAGGAATATATACTCACCTAAGAATTCTATTCTTATAACGGTCCGTAGACGATGAAACTATTGGTACGGTCATGCACGTACGTGCTGTCGTACAGTCACGAGCAAAAATATGTATACACTCAGCAAAATTCAAGAACGATTTTCTCGTGGAATTAAAATTGTAACTTTGAGATGATAATTTTTTCATAATAATAGGGGTTCCAAAATACTATATTCGTAATATCATAAAGTTACAATCAATACAGTAGGAGAAAATCACTTTTAAAAGTTGCTAAGTGTATACATATTATTGCTCGTGACTGTACATGCATGACAGAGTATTATATAGAGTTCTGTGCATGACAGTACCAGTACCGTTAACATAGTACTTTAATATTTTCTGAAAAGCTTGAGGCGTAAATGTCCTTCTTACACTAAACCAGAAGATAAGCCTCAAGGTTTTAAGAAAATATTAAAGTTCTATGTTTACGACAGCTTTATTTAGTACTTTTTAGTTAATTAAAAGCTTGTTTTTAAAAAGATTTGTACTTATATTTTTACCTTTGGAAATGGAACAAAACGGATGATGTCCTTGGGAAATAAGAGCAAGGTTTACCTTCGCTTGACTTGAGTTGCGCGCGCATGAAGTTGCCTAGTCCATTAGCTAAGTAACGCAGAGCAACGCAAAGCTTAGTTGGTTTATCGGTCATCAACCCACGAAATAAGAAAAAATCAAGAAATAATAATAAATCCAAAAATTAAAGAAATAAAACACATTCATTATAAAACTGTATTCTCTTAATTCATGTAAAATGTCAAGGGTCTTACAAAATATTTATAAAAGTATGGCAAAACATTCTAAATATCAATATTGAATTAATTTACGACAATGTAAAGTAAGTACACTAATAATTTACAGTTAGTTACACAGCCGATTTTGCCACAAAACAGGAAATAAACCTCATCTAGTTTCTAATAAAATTATTGACGTGTCTTTGTACACACGTACTTACAGAAATAAAATCATTTATCTTATTTAAAAATAAGCAAGATAGCGACGAGTGTGTTTCCTAAAAGCTGTCACCTGGGTGTACTCGAGTCGAGAACGAACAGCTGTTACATGTACATTTCAAGTTCATTTCAGAGTAAGCTATAGTATATATCATATATTTCATAGCACAACAATATCGCTCGCAATACATTTCCAATAATAAATAGTATAAATGCATGGCGAGCGATATTCTTGTGCTATGAATGATTTAAGCTATTATATTATAGCGTAGTCTGAAATGAGCTTTATACCAAAAACTATACGACCTTTGGGTTGTGAAAAACTACTGAATTTTTAAATACAAAATTTAGTTATTTGAACGGTTAAATAATTGAACTATATAGATATAGAATTTTGAATATAGATATAGAATCAATATAGAATTTTGTTTTGGAGTTTTCATACTCCTTTTATTTTACTATTGTACTTGAAGATAGCATGCCTTAATTAGAGCACGTCTGATGTTAAACAGTGGAGTAAGCACCCCAAAACGTTTTATGGAAAAAATGCAGACTAGCGCAGCCTAAAAAATTATTTCATAAAATATCAGAGAGAAAATGACTACAACAAAGTTTATTTTTCCTTAACAATTAAGCATGTATACAACCTTATTTTTTGTTTATAACCCGAAAAGGGGTCATTGTACTCATCATTTTTGAACAACTTTTTTATATGAGACCAAATTTTAAACCACTGCAAAAAAAATCAGCTGTTCCATACATTTGAGTACAATGACCCCTTTTCGGGTTTAGCATAAACAAAAAATAAGGTTGTATATAAGCATATAAATGTTCTAAGCTCTTTCAGGCTGCCAGACATAACTTTGAACTACGTCAAGGTGATTTCAATCCCCACATGGTGTGTTCACGAGAAGTTAATAACAGGAATGTTAGAAATATGTAAGTCATCTACAAATATATATTGTAGAGTCACGATCATAACTATAATATCTTATCAAATATTCATGATTCATCCATAAATATCTCTCGTCAAGATAATCATTTGTTGAGTAATAAACGGGTGGCAGCACAAATCAGTGAAATCGAAGGAACACCAAAACAACATCAACATAATAGGAAAATTCAACAGCTTCAAAAGGATGTATCACCTCTTGGAATGCTAAATATCTAACCATAACCTATTTTTATTTATTTTTAGCAAGGCGGGATAGCGCCTAAAAAAGTTGTGCAATCAAAAATAGAAGAACCATCATTTACCAACCCAATTGCTTAGATTTTATGTTTCATTTTAGAATAAATATTTTTGTATTTTTATTTCCAAATAACTTTAATTTTCAAGCTTCAAGCGAATTTGTTTCGACAAAACAGTTCTTAACATTAATATATCCCAAACATAATTTAACTTTATGGTCGAGCATTAAGGCTTATAATAATCTGATGTTCATGATATTAATATTTACAATAACTTTTTATTAAATTATGTATACAAATAAGTACTATCAATCGCGACCAGTTGAACTATGAGTATTTGTTCGTGATACTGTATCTAGTGAATTCTTCATCGAAGATTATTAGAGGTTACAATAATTTTTTGATCCTTGATGCGCTAGGGTAGCCCGCGAAATTCAATTTGCAGGTCAGTGTCAGGTTATATGTTGATCTAAATATTATTAGCGCTCGTAACAAATATGGATTTACAGAATTATAAACATTAGAATCAGCAATACAACAGCCTGGTGACAGACAGCGCGACTGTGCAATTTCAAAACATAGCAACTGACATTTCTAAAAATATCGGTGTTTTTGCATATTTTGACTTGATAGATACCTAATCTATAAAAAAAAAACGATTATGTCAGTTACTAGGTTTTGAAATTGCACAGCTGAGCGGAGTCTTAGTAATAGGGTCCCGTTTTACCCTTTGGGTACAGAACCCTTAAAACTTATGACTAATTAAACCGATTCGTACATCATCGATTTATTGGAACCACATTACTTTCTAATGACTATTTTTTAGGAACATTCGGTAGCCGGTAGTTTTAAAATACTGGCATTATTATTGATCTTAATTAAAATTATTTTGGTATATTTAATTTTGTGGTAGATTTATATTGCGAATTGTTCGTTCAAAAATAACATTATTTTAAATGCTGGTCGACATAGCTCCACGTAAGGAAAAAATCCATCAAGAAATGTTTAATATGACCTCCATCATAATATATAGCCCTACGCAACTGCTTATGAAGTGTCAAAACAGCAAAACGTGAAAGAGATTGGATTCACTGGCAAGAGTGAACGAGTCATTTTTACATTCAAAGGTCAAAACGTAAGAGTTACATAACGTCTACCATAACGAAATCTATATTGTGCAGATTATATTCATAGGGAATGGATGAGCGTTACCCTCACAAAAGTGACCACTCTCTAGAAAGAGTCAAAGCGGCTGTGCGGTCAATACCTGTCTCTTTTCTGCAAGCCTGTAATAACAAAGGCGCAGTATTCTAATTTTAATGAATAAGAAAAAACGTTTTACATTGCTGTAACTAATAATAGAAAAAGTCGTTATTTCTATGAATTACTACAGGTTACTAGTTATACTTCTAGATTTTACTTGTTTAGGTTCGAGACTGAAATATTTATTTTTATTAATATCTTTTTCTTTATAAGAGAAATTGAGACAATTAAAATGAAGAATATTGAAGATTGAAGACAAATAAATATATTTTTATAATATTAATAACAGAAAATGTATTTTTTTTTCTTTTAAGGCGACTAAGTCTTGATAATTTATTTCATTGACAGATATATCGATTAAACTTCAAAGATTAAACTGATATTTTACAAGCATGAAGGTATAGATTAAAGGCAAAACATCACTGGACCAATCAGAATTCTAGAAAGAGGCGACTTCTAGAAAGGCCGCACATTCGCTTTGTCGCTCTCGTACTTTTCGGTCTGTATTCATTGCACAACTGAATACGGAACGCTCAGTCCATTCTATGTCTATGGTAAAGATGAATTTCATATTATAGTTAGCCGAAACCACGAAAAATAAATTTGCTGTACCCTACATTTTGTCGTTTTGTGCGAAATTATGATTTATGTGCAAAAAAAACTGTTTATGAATAATATAGTTCGAGTTATTGATAGCTCCATATACACCAAATCGCTAAGGGATTTTTCAATAATTGATATCTTCTGAAATACTTATTATGAACAGTGTTGGAATACTAGTATAATGAGTAGAATTTCCTACTATTAGTTATTGCTATCCGAATCAATTAACTGCTTTAGTAGTTACGTACCTTCATATGTTTCCTATGGAACGTCTGGATTGAGGAGCCAGATAAAATGTGTCGTATTACCAAAATAGTATTTCCATTTTAATACATTTTCTACTAAATGATACAAATAGTTTCCGAAAAACAACTCGATGTATGTAAATGAGTTGAGATGTAGATACAGTAGATATTTGTGTTTTTTTTCGTGGTGGTCGGATATCTGTTGGTACTTGCGACCGCTGCCGGAGGTGCACTCTCGACTTTGTGGCCGTTGACGAAGTGTCCGAATCCGTTGACAGCATTGCTGCTTGTATTTGAAGTGCTTGGTCTACCTCGGTCTAAATTGGTTGTTTCTTATGTGCGAGATTTTAATTTCCTTGATTTCTGTCAGAACTTAATGACGAGGCTGAAAGAAAATAAAAATGTTATTGGCGAGTCACAACAACCGATGAACAAAATTTGCCTTTTTTTGGCAGCCATTTTAATAAGAATAATAATTAACCCTGAGCCTGATACCGGTGGTTTACTATTTCATTATTTTTTATTATGTTTTTTTTGGAATGTTCAAAAATGTAAATTTTATTAATTGAAAGGAGATAATATTATGATAAAATAGTAAATAATTAAGTATTGAAAAATAAAAATGTTAAAATACTAGTTTTCAAAACAGTGACATACTTAGTTAATTTATTATGTTTAAATCAGTTTATACAGGATGCTTTTTTAGATCGGACTACAGGGCGAAATACGAAACTATGGGTAGCGGCGCATAGCGGTCAAAGGAACCATCCTCAATTTTGGAAGAAAATAAAAATACATTTATAGTTTTTTTTAAACTTCCGCCTAGCAGGAATCTGTCACACGACGAGAGTCGACTGCACAAATAAATTATTTGAGATGGTTGCTAATTGAACTATGTATTTTTACCATTCATTCTCTAAACGCTCTCAAAAACCCGACAATACGCCTGGGCCCCATTCCACAAAACTTTACAAAATTGTATATTGTGCAATAATTTGCGTAATCTGTGTTACGCAAATTATTTTATTTCAAATATGTATTGAGGTACAATTTACAGTCTACAATTGTTTCGCATTTTTAAAAGCGTAACACAAAGCATGAAGGTTTTGTCACTACGTACATAATTGTACGATTTCTAGAAATACAAGTCTACAATTCGTACAAGTTATCTAATCATACAAGATTTCAGTCTCTCTTTTTGGAAATTGGAATAAATACTATTAAAATTAATTATTATTTAGGCACACTTGATAAATCTTAAATACAATATAATGTACAATAAAAAAACCAAGGGTACCAAAAACCAAGGGCACCCGACTGACGAACCGCGCTGGCCTGCCCGTGTGCCACCGCATTCGCGTGGAATAAAACTATCTGTACAATTAAAATAAGGATTTTTATCGTCTGTGATAATTTCAGTCTATATTGTTCAGTACCCTAACCCCATTTGCGTATTATGTATTATTAACATGATTATATTTTTATTACCAGTGCCTTTATTTACACCCGCGCGCGCATCTCTAGCGTAAAAAAACAAAACCAGCCATTTTCCATAAATATTTGTTAACTTTTTTGTTGTGTGGTTAAAATAATTATTAACCGACTCATTGCCAACATCATTTTCGTGCATACTTTAGCCAGGCCCCGAACATTGGACGATGACGTGGCAGGCGCGTCATGGGCCTACATCAAGGATGACGCACCTAGAGCGGCATTGGCCCCCTGTGATGTTTTATGCGTATTTCGCTGTTATCTTACGTCAATCTGCTAAGAGAAAAAGTTATTTGTGTGCTTCGATTCGAATTCGTTGGAATTCAAAGGAAATATGGCCTCACAAGGTAGTATTTATTTATTTTAGTAACATGTTACAGTGGTCGCCAACATTTTTGTAAATGTAATAGTATTAGGTTATTTGTTTGTGATAATCAACGTAGTATTTGAATATAATCAGCAAGCAGACGAAATTTTTCCTGAATGTAGTCAATCGATTTTGCATATTTCAAAGAAGCGTAAATTCGTAAGAGATACGCGAATTAATTATCGAAAACGACAATAATAAACAGAAGAAAAATAAAAATATATACGGGGTGTTAGGGTAAACACCGTTATCCTTGGAGCCAGTGGTTTGGTTTCATTTATAGAACGTAAAATCAATGGAAAATGACAACTTTTTTTTAAACTACATTTTTCCACAAAACACGCAAGTTCGTTGCCCTATGTGCTAGGGCAACGAACTTGCATCTCAACACGGGCGGGGGGTGCGGGACGCGACCTGACCGGCCGCGAGCGCGACCCCTCCGTCAGTTAGTCAGCTGTTTCGCTAACGAGCACGGTGTCGTATAGAAAGTTTTTAGAATCTTTTAATGAAAATAACGTTTTTTTTTGTTGTTTTCGGTGATTTATTTTTAAATTTAAGTCAACTACCCATGGTTTGAATGACAAGACTGTTTACCCTTACAGCCTGTATAAACCTAAAATGGCTATACATTGAAAAAACAATTGTTCAAACTTTATATACGGGGTGGTAACCGTTTTCGCGTCTGTGTCCCTTCCACCCCGTATAAGTTTGTCAAAGGTTTGCTATCCCTGACTTATAAAATATGAATTCTAAATCAATGGCCAGGGGTATTGTCAACTGCAATGTTTAATTTAGGATAAAAAGTTGTAGTTCTCTTTATCTCAATGTTTTTAAATTAGTTTTTAAGTAAGTTCGATGTGACGCCTCAGGTGCGTCAAGGGCCTCCCGTAATATTTGCTTATGACGCGCCTGGGGCAGGCAATGGCGTCATTGGCAATGAATCGGTTAAAAATGTCAATTTCACGAAGGGGAGAAGAGCGTAAATAATAATAAATAGATTTGACTCCGCCATGGTAGGTTTAGTTATAGTACATTTTTTTTTGTAATATTTTTTTTTTTTAATCAAAACCAGCGCGCCATTTTCCATAAATATTTATTATCGTTTTCATTGTGGTTAATTATTATTTATTATCAAAAATACAAAATTTAAAGTATTGTCACCAACCGACATAGAAGTTTTTAAAAGAAACTCCGGATGGTCAGTACCTCGCAACAAAGGTCAGTTAAACTTTATAAACCATATCTATAGTAACGTTATTGTAGCATAAGTTCTTACAACAAGTCTGTTTTTTTCCTCGCAAGTGTGTTGAAAAACGTCGTATCAAACGCATGTGCATTGATTTTGATTATTCTCGGCTACCTTATCGCTCGACTGTAATATCCAATAGAGCACACTCTTATCACAATGTACTATTAAAATGCATTAGCATTTTGATAATTATGTGTTTATTTAGACTGAAACAACCTGTCTACTTAATTACTAAAACAGGTAATTTTTTTTCAGTATGCTATTATGATGGATTGGTTACCTTAAACTGCAGTAACGGAGAGAGTGCATTCATTGGCCATAGCATAACCAGCGTATAGTTTTCCCACTGCTGGGACACAGGCCTCCTCTCTGAGAGATTGTGGGCCATAATTCATCGGCCATGATTAATAACACTTGCCTATTAGTATCCCGCAGGGTAAAGACCTCTGCAAAGATGTCGTAAAAAAAGCTGAAGTAGTTTTGCATGCGTGTAGTACTTTTTACCCTGGCTTAACGTCAATGGCCAAAAACCCAAACATGTTATGTTTTTCTTGGGTAACAAACTGAATCAAGAAGATCCTTTGAAGAGAGCAGTTTCTCTCGACGTGGCACATATTGTGACGAAAACTAGTGCAAAATAAAATACCTGAGAATGTGGGTGGTGTCATCCAAACTGGAGCAGTAGTGGTCGTTGGTGGCGGCGGTGGCGGTGGCGGCGGTGGCGGTGGCGGTGGCGGCGGTGAGGCCTACACTAGGTAGGTACTCACTCACATACAAGTTCATCTGTGCAGTAGACATTGCTGCATACCTTTCAGCCAACGCTCTAGGTATCTGACCTGTAGTTAGAAACAGGTTTTCTTCCTCTCTTGACGTATGCAAATATGTGCAATCTGGCCTGGTACAACCCGTTCTGTTCTAATAATCGTGGCAGAACTTCAAAATGTCTTTCATAGATTCCACATCTAATTCATGACGGAACTTGCATTGAGCGCCTTTCGTACAAATACCCACACAAAGTCGCGGCATTTTTTACTTTGTTGTTCGGTCGGAGTCACGTTGGCATTTCTAATCCGTGAGTCCGTAAGAGCCAATGATTTAATATTCTTATGGATTACCGCCGTCGCCGTAGGTGCGTCGTTGATGGCACTTTCTGTTGCGGTAAAGTCGGCTGGCGGCTATTTTGTTCATTATTATTACTCATGAACTGCAAAACAAACTTGTCGTATTATTATATCATAAAAAATGTATCTACACATAAATACATAGTTTCAAATACGTACCGTAGTCGTGATTATTAGCTGCTATCGTGTTATTATAAACAAAGTTGTCGAATAAATACCACCACTAGACCACTAGGTAGGCTCATCGTCTTTTCATTGTTATGTTGTGCGCCCCACCTGCAAAGTTTTATTTTAAAATTCAAGTTAACCCAACGCAAAAAACACTGTATATTCATTCAATATATTATTAAGTGCGTACTTCTAAAAAACGTCGTTTTCTATTGTGATTTATTCGCAGATAAAACGAATTTAAATTTTGAAAAAAACATATTACATAATTCATACTTCGATCTTTAGATCTCGGCTATGTGATACACGATTACTTGCACTTTACTGCATCCAATTAAATCGCAAAGACAAGTCTAAATTGCGGTCTAATTTATTATTTTATTTGAGTTTTATTAGGCTTTGAATAATAAAACTTATACCATAATAAAGGTCGCAAAAAATGTGTTAAATATGGGTCGACATAATGTGAAATATTAAAATATTTATACCACAAATTTCAAAACAAAGTGGTTTCATCTTTTCATGCGCTCGTCACGCGTCATTTGGTCCCGAGCGGAACGTGTTGGAGGTCAGACGTGTGCCAATTTTTGCGAGCCCGCCACCCCCGCCGGTTGAGTTCTTGCCTTTACTACGTTATTTTTTATTTCAAATATCACAGCGACTGTACTACATACTACTGTGTATTTATGCATTATATATACATTCCTTCTTAACTACTACCTAAGTGTGTCACTAAGTGACTGGACAAGCAATGTAACAATCACAAAACGATACTTTACTACATTATTTTCGTTTTCAAATATCACAGCGACTTTACTATTTTTGCAGTAAATACATTGCTTCTTAGCTACTACCTAAGTGTTTCGCTAAGGGACTGGGCATGCAATGTAAAACTCACAAAATTATACTTAACGTAAGCGTTAGCTCGCTTAGTACAGGGCGGTGCGGCGGCGCACTCATTAAGAATCGATTTTCATATAAGGCCCCCCGGGTATGGAATTTTATGTGGAGTGAAATTTATAGAAGTGTAACACTTGTTTTATTCGTAAATAACACAGATTTTTTAAATAAAAAAACGTAGTAGGTACATATTTCACACTTCGATCTAGTTATTTCAGCCGTTAGTATATAATAGTTATAGATCTAGTTTTTTTTGAGTGTATATGCATTTTATTTCAGTTTTATAAATAAATGACTTTTGAATTTTACTTGATTTGGTTCTAATGATGTCAAAATACGCCCCAAAAATATTTATCTTTTTTGCAGTCGGTTTTCATCATAGATATCCAGTTTTTAACCGACTTCTTCAAAAAGGAGGAGGTTCTCAATTCGTCTGTAGGTTTTTTTTTTTTTTTTGTGTGTATGTTACCCGATTACTCCGCCAATTATGAATCGATTTTGATGATTCTTTTTTGTTTGGTAGGTCATGCTTCAGAGGTGGTCCCATATAAATTTTATTAATTTTGCTTGCGTAGTTTTTGAGTTAGCTTCAATAATTACGTAGTTTTCCCACTTTACGATGTTGATGACATGTTTATTGACTCCGTCACATAGCAGACAACGGTATACGAATTTGTGTGGGGTAGTTACCACAACTAAAAAGTGAAAAATAAAAACTTTTTACAAAAAAAAAAACAACAGGCTTCCAAAAAAAGTGAAAAATAACTTTAATTTCGGAAGTCGGTGGCAAAAAACGAAAATTGAAAAGCAAAGACACCGACTTCCGAAATTAAAGTTATTTTTTTTTTCCCTTTTTTTTTGGAAGTCGGTTGTTTTTTTTTTTTTTGTAAAAAGTTTTTATTCATGGATATTTTTATCGATCAAATATTTATAAATATCAACCCCTCTTCCCTAGAGTTACACACATGCTCAAAAGGACACTAGATGCATTTTCCGCGCTCACAAAAACATTTGATGCTACGTAATGCACACATGCATAGATACAGCGACTGAACACACAAGTGTTCAGTCGCAAATGTTTTTGTGAGCGCGGAAAATGCATCTAGTGTGCCGTATCTATGTTTAAGTGTGAGTATGTACGGCGCATGGTAAATGCACGCTGTGTTTGATGGGATAAGGTTTATTATTGATTGTGTAGTACGTTCTTATTTATGTGTTTGCGATCTGACTCAGGAGCGGTGTGCGTGTGCTAGGCGTGCACATCACCAGAGTTTTCGTAATTTTTTACGATGGCTTGTCGTTTCGGGGGCTGAGGTACTGCTTTGATACCTACGGAGCTTGAAATAATACAAAATCCAAAAACATGGACTATTTGTGGAGTCAGTAGTCTACTAGTAGTACTAGTCTATGGATTGAGCGCTTTATTACTATAAACTCTGTGGCCTAAGTGTTGCCACCATAATTTTGAAGGGGATCGTACCACAGAGTACATTTCCATAGACTAAAAAAACCGGCCAAGTGCGTGTCGGACACCTCCGTGAAATTAGGCGCACGATTTCAACATTATGAACTTTTGGATGGGGATGCGCTTGGGTGGCCTGCGAAATTCAAATTTTCTTAAGTTTTTTGCAATTTGCAGGTCAGTATCAGGTTTTATGTTGATCTAAACATTATAAGCGCTCGTAACAAATATGGATTTACAGAATTATTAACATTAAAATCAGCAATACCACTCTCTAAGTTCATGTAAGTGCATTGAATGACTGTTTTATGAAATCATGACATTTGGCACTTTCATGAACTAAATAAAAATTACGGTTCCGTAGTCAACAAAGAACCCTTATAGTTTCGCCATGTCCGTCTGTCTGTCTGTATGTCCGCGGCTTAGCTCAGAGACTTTTAGTACTAGAAATGTAATTTGATATGGGTATTTATACATATAAATCAGGCTGACAAACTGGTAAAAAATTACCGTACCTTCCATGCACGTAAAGTGATGTTGGTAATGTTTGATGAGCAAGAAAAAACATTAACTCTCCGTATAAAACGTGCGGGTCCTCTTATTTCATGACTATGATTCTTATTGGCTTATATGGTTGAATTCAAGTACATTTTGAACATTATAATCTAACACCCTATTACATAATACAATTTTTTTTAATTTGTAATTTGTACAATTCGCTATCTATTCATTCGTATCGTTCATACATCGTGCCGGTAACTGACATCATGTTTGTACTTCGCAAAAGGCCTTATGAGATTAGTCTTTTGAATATCATGTGTAAACTGGTACTAATGTAGTTGGGTAAGGGATTCGCGCACTAGACATCCACGACTCCGGCCAGTCGTGGCCGTCTTGTGGTATTATTATGATCTGCAGCTAGTTGGCAGTTGCGACCAAGTGTGCGATTCGTATCGGTTTCTACAGTGTACCTGGTCGCTGTGAGGGTGCGACCACTAATCGTGGTTAGTGCGCGAGATCCCTAATACTTTCCAGAGAAAGCGTAGAGTGACCGCCGTTTAGTTGGGCACCGGTCATTGGCTAACTGGAGTCAGACAAAAAGTTTGCATATATCTAGTTGCTAGACAGAAAATAATTGTTTTTTCTGAAAAATGTGGAATTCTTAATTATTATATTCACAACTTGACAGGCAACTAACCACCAGAGTCCTTGAACTTCAGAATATCTCTCGAAATTTCAACGAGGAATGAGTCCAGGACGCCTTTATTCCATTGTTCAAACACCTCGGCCATTTTGCCTTGCTCCATACCTTCAAATATAAGTAATACATAAAGCATTAATTACATAAATAATGATCACGAAAAATAAATGAACTTATGAATATCATAAATTCATTTATTTTTGACTACTCAAGTTTTGACTATGTATGTACCTAAAACGTCTTTCATCAGGTTGTAGGCCTCACAGATGAGCTGCATGTCACCGAATTTGATACCGTCGTGCACTATTTTGAAGAAGTGTCCCGCGCCATCTTCTCCTACAACAAGGCTCGTTAATCGCTTTCACAGATATCGCCTGAAATAATGAAACAATGGTGTAAATTTTGTATCTTCAAGAAGTAGATGGAATTTAGAATGTTCTTGGATAAAAAGATCATTTTCTTTGACTTAAGATATTACATTCAAAATTTCCCATTCTGTTCTAATTCGTTAAACAAACGGTCGAATTACCTAATAAAACAGACTAATATTACTTATATTTTTACTTGACATTTGTTAAAATCCTTCAAGATTTTAGGCTTAACATCAATACTAAAGTGCTTTAGGGTTGACCTTTCATGGTATATGTCTTTATAACAAAAACTAGAGCAACAATACTGGGGGCCAAGTCTACTAATTTACAAATGTGTCAATGGTCTCACAATGATCAGTTTTTGACAGATATGCCATACAAAATCTGTCAAAAACTTGTCATTGCAAGACCACTGACACATTTGTAAATTAGTAGACCTGGGGGCCTAGACAAAATCCCTTTTCTGTAAGCGTTAATGCCAACGGAAAGATCAAATTGTATGGAGGTGACAGCAGCAGTCACGTGACATCTCTAAAGCTAATGTCAACTCCATACAATTTAATCTTTCTGTTGGCGTTAACGCTTACAGAAAAGGGATTTTGTCTATAGCCTCTGACCCCCAGGATAGCAGCATACTTCTAGAATAACAACAACCTGTCATTTGAAAATACCATTTCCAATGCCTTAAACTAGTGTTCAGTGTATGTACTTACACCCATTCCTATGTATATGTAAAGTATTCCAGTTGATGAAAGTTCTTAGCATCAACACTGTGTGTCTATGTACTGCCACCATCAATAATGATGTCACCTTTGTCAAGAAGGGGCACTAGCTTTCTCACAAACTCATCAATGGCTGATCCAGCTGCAAATAAACATCTTTAGGTTATTCCTAAACTTTACATAATTATTGTATTTTAGGCTACATTTTAACACTAATTTATTAACTACTAGCAGCGCCCCGCGGTTTCACCCGCATAAGTCCTGATGCCGTGGGAATATCGGGATAAAAAGTATCCTGTGTTAATCCAGGTTATAAACTATCTGTGTGCCAAATTTCATCCAAATCCGTTCTCTAGTTTTTGCGTGAAATAGTAACAAACATCCATGCATCCATCCTCACAAACTTTCGCGTTTATAATATTAGTAGGAAGTAGGATTCAAATTTGACTGTATCACCTTTAACAAGTAGCATAACTTTCCTCGGCTTCTTTAGTTTTGCTGCCATGTCTTCCAAAGACGTTGCCCCAATGATCTTTGTTCCTTTTGCCTCATTTTTGAGGGTTTGGCAACCTAAAATTTAACAACACAAAAGATAGTATTAAAGGCCTTGAAATTGAAATAAATTGCATAAGATTTTTGTATACATACAGGGACATAGCTGGAAAATGAAAGGTAGGAATAAATTTGATAGTGACAAGTATTTTTATGTACCTTGGCAACAGTTCTATTAAAAATACGATAAATCGTTTGGCTATCCATGATCAGAATTATATTCTGTCCCATTACTACCAACCCAATGAGTGTGATATCTGCTTAAGGCATATACCTAAATAATTTACATTTTTATATTTTAAGGAATATAAACTAATATAATATAGCTAAAGAGTTTGTTTTTTGTTTGAATGCGCTAATCTCAGGAACTACCGGGGATTTGAAAATTTCTTTCTGCATTTGATATCCCAATTCTTGAGGGCTATGACCATCAGGAGCCGACCAATAAGAAAAAAATCAGAATGAATGCCAAGTGAAACAAATACTGAGCGAGTCTTATAAAAATGTGGTTGTTATTTTAGTTCTACGCTAAGTCGCGGTCAGAAGCTAGTGTACAGAATAGATTAAGAAAATACAAAAATGTAGGTACCTACATATTTATTTTAGTTTGTAGTTCAGTTCCCTACCGATAACCCTTTAAATTGAATAGGATAACAAATACCTAGCATTTTTTTATGACATAATTACGATAAGATATATGTTAGTCATTTCTAAAAATTAAAGTAGGTACTTGCTTTATGAAAGTAAGTCATTAGGAAATAATTCGGTCAGTGGGTCGTCTTAGATTTTAAATTAAATACCCACATAATATATTATTTGCAATAGCTTTATATGTAGGTATTTATAAAACAAAAAATATATAATGTAACAAAAGGTTTGTGCTTACATACATTTGAAGATTGAATTCTTCACTCTTCAATACTCTTCATGATTTAAGTACTTGACTCGGTACTTTATGTGGTAGATGGTATGGTGGCACTTCACATCGCTATTCGGTGTTCGCGTTTTTTACTGTGTTTTATTCGGCTTTAGAGTGTAGAATTCCGAATAACTCGAACACATCGTCTGCACATCGTCATAAACAGCGATTATGCCGAACATCCAAGAATATTTTTAAAGTACCTATGCATCTGAACGCAAAGATGAATGCGTTGACGCCACAGAGTATATTTTTATATAGGGTAGGTACGCCGTCAACAGATTCATCTTTGCCGTCAACTTGACGGCAGCAGCAACGACTTGCGCCAGATACGCGGATACGAGTGTTCATGTATTTCACAGAACATACTTACCTACTTGCGTATTCGTCTTATTCGTGAAAAATAGTTAAATACAGGCGAATAGAGTAACTTCACATCGTCGTAATATAAGACGAAAACGTGAACACGAATAACGATGTGAAGTGGCACCAATACATAAAAGGCGTGCTCTCGGTTCAAGTACAACGTAAAAAGGAAGGAAATTATGGAATTTATGAAAATAGACAAACCAAGCGTGGCTAGAAGAGAACCAGTGTTTTCTCTATTGTCTATGACCTTAAAACTATTAAGGCGTGTACACACAACACCTCTACCTTTTACTAAAATAGCAAAGAAAAACTTTAACTAAGTCAACACCTTAATATCATAATTACCGCATCGAAAACGAATTAAACTATAAGTTATGCTCATGAAATTATGAGTAAACCAAACAAGTGTGATAATGAACTTATACTAACTATGCGTTTGCACCAGAAAACATTTAACATGTAGATGTTTCGAAACTTGTCACATGAAACAAATCTGATTACTTGTTTTGTTGAACTTGCGTTCGCACTGTACGAAACATGAGTAAGTCCTAAGACAGATCTCAAGATTTGTTGTACAACTGCATTCGCACTGTCTAGAAACATACACAATAGACATGTTTTGTATAAAGATTTGTCACGTTTGCGTTCGCACTGTTGTTTGTTTATGTCAAATAATGTCTCGCAACTTGTCTATTGCTTGATGTTTAGTGTTATCCGAGTATGGTGGTAAACATCCCGTGTTTATATCGAAACATAGCGTGGTCCAAAGTAGACACGATGAAGTTTATAGAGCTTTGGCAAGGTTTTCCATGTTTGAGGAATACAAAATGTGTGGACTATAATAACCGACCAAAGTGTCAAAACAAATCTAACAATATGTTACTAGATTCATACAGATACATTTTGATACGAAATTGGTTTGTAAAGACATGTGGCGAAACATGTCGAGTGATATGAAACGTCAAACATGTTTCGCGGCAAAATAAATATGCCAAAATAAATATGTCAAACATGTTTCGCGGCAATCAAATATTGCCAGTGAAGAAGCCATACCATAAAATAACCCAACCATGGACCTAAAAATTTTTTAGGTCTATGAAGATGAAAAGATGCACTGAACTTAAATTTAGTTTAGTTTGTGACCAACACAATTGGCACCATTGTATGATAAGATAATAATAAAGGATTCTGTAACCATCACGCCATGAAAACTTACCGTGCGTTTGCACTGGCGAAACATTCACATAAAAACATGTTGAAATCTCTGTTTTCTGTCAGTGTATCGCCTAGCGTTCGCATTGTCACGAAACTTGTTGCCGCGAAACATGTTTGACGTTTCATATCACTCGACATGTTTCGCCACATGTCTTTACAAACCAATTTCGTATCAAAATGTATCTGTATGAATCTAGTAACATGCTTAGTTAGATTTGTTTTGACACTATGGTCGGTTATTATAGTCCACACATTTTGTATTCCTCAAACATGGAAAACCTTGCCAAAGCTCTATAAACTTCATCGTGTCTACTTTGGACCACGCTGTTTCGATATAAACACGGGATGTTTACCACCATACTCGGACACTAAACATCAAGCAATAGACAAGTTGCGAGACATAATTTGACATAAACAAACAACAGTGCGAACGCAAACGTGACAAATCTTTATACAAAACATGACTATTGTGTATGTTTCTAGACAGTGCGAATGCAGTTTACAACTAATCTCGAGATCTGTCTTCGTACAGTGCGAACGCAAGTTCAACAAAACAAGTAATGAGATTTGTTTCATGTGACAAGTTTCGAAACATCTACATGTTAAATGTTTTCTGGTGCAAACGCATAGTTACATGCTACTAAACGGTCATACATGTTTGACCGTTTAGTTGAATTATTGGCCTTTTTCTTCTGTAGATTCTAAAAAGATCCGCCTGACGCAGCACTAGTGGGGGGTGCACGTGTTTTGATTTCCCTAATCCCTAATGACAGTAAGGGCCGCGTCACACCGGAACGGCAGCGGCCGGCAGCGACGACGTGGCGAGCACTTTCAGTGTGAAATAATTTTAAACTTTATCTACATACCTGAGCTACATACATACAAGACCAGTATCACTTGAAAAGCTTGAAAAAGGTCACGAGGCCGCCCGCGGTGTCGCGAGCGGCCCCGCGCATCTTGTCGGTGGTTTTGCCCGCGGCTGCCAGCGGCGACGTGAGGCCGCTCGCGGCACCGAAGGTGAGGTCAGGACTTTACTGCCGTCGAACTGTCCGCATGGTACGGCATTTTTGTCTACTCTTCCGTTGACAAAACGGTGCTCGTGCTAAGCCTGCTGATCGACTGTGTGAAAGAGAGGGCCTCTAAACTCTGTACTGCAATGTGGATTGCGCCTTACGAACGCCAGAGAGCGGATCACAGTTAGTAGTAGTGATTGAAAATCAATAAGTCGGTAAAAATCACATATATTTTTTTCCCCTTATGTTAACCTTAAACGTTCAAAACAAACCACATTTCAATCATCGACGCGTACTTCGAGGCACTGGGTCCAAAATGCCCAATGACGCATGACTTAAGAAGAAAGACTTTTTAAGGGGGATGCGCTAGGGTAGCCCGCGAAATTCAAATTTTCTTACGTTTTTTGCAATTTGCAGGTCAATATCAGGTTGTATGTTGATCTAAATATTATTAGCGCTCGTAACAAATATGGATTTACAGAATTATAAACATTAAAATTAGCAATACAACTCTCTAAGCTCATGTAAGTGTATTGAATGACTATTTCATGAAATCATGACATTTAGCACTAGGTAGCCTACCTACCTACCAGGCGCGGCCAGGGAGCATACTCCCTGGCCGCGCCACATACGCAAGGCTATCATTTCTAAAGTAATTAAATTTCCGAATCTCTCTATAGCGTACGGAGGAGTACGTATTGCGTACATTTATTTAGCGTTTACTATATTCGGGTGGGCCTAGTAGTTTACAAGAACCATGGTGGCGCGGCCAGGGAGTATACTCCCCAGCCGCGCCACATAAACTTCCTTATATTTCATTATTCCTTGAGGTACAATTATTTTCATTACACGTACCGTATAGTACATTTAGCGTACAAATTATCTAGAAACATGTCTTTTTAATTTTCCACTGTGGCGCGGCCAGGGAGTATCACACGGGGCGCAGCTAGTAGATATATAAAAACTCGTGTCACAGTGTTAGTTGCCATACTCCTCCGAAACGGCTTAACTGATTGTTATGAAATTTTATATGTATATTCGGTGGGTCTAAGAATCGGTCGTAATCTATTTTTCATACCCCTAAATGGTAGGTAGGTAGGCTACCTAGTGCTAAATGTCATGATTTCATGAAATAGTCATTCAATACACTTACATGAGCTTAGAGAGTTGTATTGCTAATTTTAATGTTTATAATTCTGTAAATCCATATTTGTTACGAGCGCTAATAATATTTAGATCAACATACAACCTGATATTGACCTGCAAATTGCAAAAAACGTAAGAAAATTTGAATTTCGCGGGCTACCCTAGCGCATCCCCCTTAAAAACTCTTTCTTCTTAAGTCATGCGTCATTGGGCATTTTTGACCCAGTGCCTCGAAGTACGCGTCGATGATTGAAATGTGGTTTGTTTTGAACGTTTAAGGTTAACATAAGGGGAAAAAAATATATGTGATTTTTACCGACTTATTGATTTTCAATCACTACTACTAACTGTGATCCGCTCTCTGGCGCTCGTAAGGCGCAATCCACATTGCAGTACAGAGTTTAGAGGCCCTCTCTTTCACACAGTCGATCAGCAGGCTTAGCACGAGCACCGTTTTGTCAACGGAAGAGTAGACAAAAATGCCGTACCATGCGGACAGTTCGACGGCAGTAAAGTACTGACCTCATCTTCGGTGCCGCGAGCGGCCTCGCGTCGCCGCTGGCAGCCGCGGGCAAAACCACCGACAAGATGCGCGTGGCCGCTCGCGACACCGCGGGCGGCCTCGTGACCTTTTTCAAGCTTTTCAAGTGATACTGGTCTTGTATGTATGTAGCTCAGGTATGTAGATAAAGTTTAAAATTATTTCACACTGAAAGTGCTCGCCACGTCGTCGCTGCCGGCCGCTGCCATTCCGGTGTGACGCGGCCCTTACTGTCATTAGGGATTAGGGAAATCAAAACACGTGCACCCCCCACTAGTGCTGCGTCAGGCGGATCTTTTTAGAATCTACAGAAGAAAAAGGCCAATAATTCAACTAAACGGTCAAACATGTATGACCGTTTAGTAGCATGTAACTATGCGTTTGCACCAGAAAACATTTAACATGTAGATGTTTCGAAACTTGTCACATGAAACAAATCTCATTACTTGTTTTGTTGAACTTGCGTTCGCACTGTACGAAGACAGATCTCGAGATTAGTTGTAAACTGCATTCGCACTGTCTAGAAACATACACAATAGACATGTTTTGTATAAAGATTTGTCACGTTTGCGTTCGCACTGTTGTTTGTTTATGTCAAATTATGTCTCGCAACTTGTCTATTGCTTGATGTTTAGTGTCCGAGTATGGTGGTAAACATCCCGTGTTTATATCGAAACAGCGTGGTCCAAAGTAGACACGATGAAGTTTATAGAGCTTTGGCAAGGTTTTCCATGTTTGAGGAATACAAAATGTGTGGACTATAATAACCGACCATAGTGTCAAAACAAATCTAACAGCATGTTACTAGATTCATACAGATACATTTTGATACGAAATTGGTTTGTAAAGACATGTGGCGAAACATGTCGAGTGATATGAAACGTCAAACATGTTGCCTTGAAATGATAGCCTTGCGTATGTGGCGCGGCTGGGGAGTATACTCCCTGGCCGCGCCACAAAGAGTTATTAGGCGTATCTGGGCATGTTATGCACTAAATAAATGTACGCAATATGTACTACCCAAAAGTGTAACAATATTACGGAAAAACGTAATATCTTAAGAGAAAACAGACAGCAGACTCAGCAGACTTGCTGATCTTTGTACTTACTAGATGTGGCCTACAAAATTAGAAGTACAGGGTATTACCTCAGTGAGATGGTTGCATAGAAGTGCTAGAAATATGCAACACAATACGAATGTAAATGCTTTACAAGAATAATTGACATTCCAGAAGAAGATAAGAAGTTAGTAGGTACTTTTTATTAGGTACAGTCAGCAACGAAAGTCGTTATCACTGCTACTTTTACATGACATCTAAAATTACACAAAAGAAAGTGTGCTGCGGCAGCGGTCGGCGAGCGCTTCTTCCAAGGTGGTCGCAGTTGCTTGACTATTTAGTAATTTTTGGACAGAATTTCATAAAACTCTATACGATAGCTTTATGCTATAAATATTTCTGTTTCGCACACCATTACTGTTGTTATGTATGACACAGAGCCACAAGCGACAAAATTTAGAACTGCAGAAATCGCATGCTTAATGGAATACTGACCCATTAATAGATAGGTCAGAATTGAGTTACGTACAGATACAGGCTTCTTTTAGGGCCATCTACCGGCGTCCGTTCGAATAACGTTGAGATTAAGCACTATTGCCACCCAAATGATTTATCGGTCTCTTTCACTCTTGTGGGATCTTTCATCGTGTTTTCGTCGAATAGCGACTCATGCCAGTTTGTGCCCGACATCTGTGTAGTGAGGCTATTATTATTTCATAGAACGAAGACCCAATCGTCCTTGAGTGTGTTTACGACTAAATTTAATTTGAATAAAGTGACCCAATCTCTAAATGTGTTTTAATAAAGTTATCATATACAGACTAAATACTGAATTAGTCATTATAATTAATACCTTATTCAAACTGAAACAGGCTTAAAACTTAATGGAACATTTGCATTTTAAAATATTTGCTTTACTTTTTATAAAAAACTGACTTAACTTTGAATGTACTTTTTAAAATATTTTTTAAAAATAGATAGAAATTATTTCCCGTTTTTTTTTAACTCGCATCTCATTAATAGTTAATCATAGAAGTTCAAAATACAAGCATTCATAATTAATATAAATCAGTTTTATTTTTATGCATCAATAAGTAGGATAAGTCCTCATAGCAAAATCTTCTTTTGCGATTTCCCAAAAATCGTCTTTTTTGAGTTAAGTCAGTATTCCATTAAGCATGCGAAATGTTTCGCAGAAAATGTTTCCCATAACATTTGGTCCTTGTATTTTTATTTCGAATATTATTGTTTTAACGACTATTTACTTGAATGAAACATACTTCACAGAAACACAATTTGATGAATTTTATAATCACATTTTTTTATTTAACAAATTTTTCAAACAGTAGAATTATTTTTTAACGAATATTGTTGGTCCTAAAATCATTATCCATAACAAGTTTGGTATAAACCTCAGTAAACATAATGTTCAAAAATACGGAATTTAGTTTTACATAATTATCTTTACTTCTAACCGCCTTACTAATAAACGTTGTATAGCGCCTGTATAGTTACACAACACTTTGTCTTCTTCTTTCAAAAGTAATTTGACTGTTGAAAGAAGAAGACAAAGCGTTGTGTAACTATACAGGCGCTATACAACGTTTATTAGTAAGGCGGGAAAACTATTCTGTCATAATATCGAGTAATAAAATAATTTAATCTCCTAAATGTGCATGAACTAAAATCATAATGTCCTAAGTATTTTATTATATAAGGTGTATTATTCCGAATGTACATTTATAATAAAATTGTTAGTCTTAGAACATTTGCTAAAATTAGGTTTTAGTGACAAACGAATCGCTGTAAATCCCACTCCACGCAGTCTTGTATGCCCTACCCCTAGAGTGTAATTTAAGATCGCGTAGGCATGGAGGGGTGAGGCAGCCCGCGAAGTGAAGAGCAGGTGGTTGTAATGCTCGCCGCCGCGGCTGAGGCTGGTCGGCCAGGCCTGCCAGCAAGACGAAGCTGCGGTGGTGAGCGTTAAACCATCTGCGACGATAAGCTCGTGTGTGACCGCCGGAGCCCCGCAGTGCCGGAACCGTGACAGAAACCATGCCTGCTGCCTGTTGCATGCTCGCTTGTATGCTGCATACTTGCTTGCATGCTCGCTTGAATGCTGCATGCTTGCTTACAAGCAACTGCGACCACCTTGGAACACTTTCTTTTGTGTAATTTTAGATGTCATGTAAAAGTAGCAGCGATAACGACTTTCGTTGCTGACTGTACCTAATAAAAAGTACCTACCAACTTCTTATCTTCTTCTTGAATGTCAATTATTCTTGTAAAGCATTTACATTCGTATTGTATTGCATATTTCTAGCACTTCTATGCAACCATCTCACTGAGGTAATACCCTGTACTTCTAATTTTGTAGGCCACATCTAGTAAGTACAAAGATCAGCAAGTCTGCTGAGTCTGTTGTCTGTTTTCTCTTAAGATATTACGTTTTTCCGTAATATTGTTACACTTTTGGGTAGTACATATTGCGTACATTTATTTAGTGCATAACATGCCCAGATACGCCTAATAACTCTTTGTGGCGCGGCCAGGGAGTATACTCCCCAGCCGCGCCACATACGCAAGGCTATAATTTCTAAAGTAATTAAATTTTCGAATCTCTCTATAGCGTACGGAGGAGTACGTATTGCGTACATTTATTTAGTGCATAACATGCCCAGCTACGCCTTATAACTCTTTGTGGCGCGGCCAGGGAGCATACTCCCTGGCCGCGCCACATACGCAAAGCTATCATTTCTAAAGTAATTAAATTTCCGAATCTCTCTATAGCGTACGGAGGAGTACGTATTACGTACATTTATTTAGCGTTTACTATATTCGGGTGGGCCTAGTAGTTTACAAGAACCATGGTGGCGCGGCCAGGGAGTATACTCCCCAGCCGCGCCACATAAACTTCCTTATATTTCATTATTCCTTGAGGTACAATTATTTTCATTACACGTACCGTATAGTACATTTAGCGTACAAATTATCTAGAAACATGTCTTTTTAATTTTCCACTGTGGCGCGGCCAGGGAGTATCACACCTGCACCCCGCGGTTTCACCCACGTAAGTCTCGATCCCGTGGGAATATCGGGATAAAAACTATCCTATGTGTTAATCCAGGTTATAAACTATCTGTTTGCCTTTCATCCAAATCCATTCAGCCGTTTTTGCGTGATTGAGTAACTATGCGTTTGCACCAGAAAACATTTAACATGTAGATGTTTCGAAACTTGTCACATGAAACAAATCTCATTACTTGTTTTGTTGAACTTGCGTTCGCACTGCCACTTTACGAAACATGAGTAAGTCTTAAGACAGATCTCAAGATTTGTTGTAAACTGCGTTCGCACTGTCTAGAAACATACACAATAGACATGTTTTGTATAAAGATTTGTCACGTTTGCGTTCGCACTGTTGTTTGTTTATGTCAAATTATGTCTCGCAACTTGTCTATTGCTTGATGTTTAGTGTTATCCGAGTATAGTGGTAAACATCCCGTGTTTATATCCAATCATAGAGTGGTCCAAAGTAGACACGATGAAATTTATAGAACTTTGGCAAGGTTTTCCATGTTTGAGGAATACAAACTGTGTGGACTATAATAACCGACCATAGTGTCAAAACAAATCTAACAGCATGTTACTAGATTCATACAGATACATTTTGATACGAAATTGGCTTGTAAAGACATGTGGCGAAACATGTCGAGTGATATGAAACGTCAAACATGTTTCGCGGCAACAAGTTTCGTGACAATGCGAACGCTAGGCGATACACTGACAGAAAACAGAGATTTCAACATGTTTTTATGTGAATGTTTCGCCAGTGCAACCGCACGGTAATAAACACACAAACTTTCACATTTATAATATTAATAGTGTTGGACTCCTCAAATAAAACTCACTTTTAATCACACTTCACTTTTTAATCGACTTACTTGTAACACGATTAGCAACAGACTGATTCCCAGAGCTAACTCGCTACGCCGGCAACCAACAAGGGTGGGGACCGGATGTAGCGCGCCATCTCGTTTGGTAGAACAGTATTATTAATTTACATCTAATACAATCGGAAACAATTCAACAATTATTTTTAATAAGTATTACCTAACGTACAGAAATTAATTGATGCATAATTTTAAATGTTTAGGCGCGTTAGGGCGCCCTTTGAATGAAAATCCGTCCAGTTGTGATATACGTGTATTCAATATAACACAGCACAGTATCCAGGTGACAACGGAACTAACCTATACACGAACTTATAATATATTTGGTTACACGTTCACAGAGTTTTAATAGGGTAACAATATAACTTTATACCTTAACAGGTTTTAGTAGATTCCAATCACCGAACCTATTGAACCATAGATAGACTCCCTTTTTTACCAACCAGTGTTGTCAGGTTATGTAACGGTGGGAACCACAGATAATTAATTGGTTCGCCACACCACCCCCCCACGGAGAAATACAAGGTATACATACAGAAAAAATTAAATATAACAATACAAGAAAGAAAACTATAAATCTAGGATGTCCCTAAATTTAACCCGTCTGCCAGTTCTGGTGGTGACAGTGCCTGAAGGGGATGGAGTAGTTGTTGGCGTGGAGGGAGTTGGCTGTGTGCAGGGAAAAACTGGAACAGGAACTGAAACTGGTGGTGAGGAAACCAGTTCAGAGTCCAGATATGCTGGTTTAACACGGTCTATGCTGACGGTAGCCTCTCTTCCCTTGATATCCAAGGTAAGGGTTTTATCCCTTCTCCTCAAAATGCGGTATGGGCCAGTGTAAGGAGGTTGCAGAGGCCGTCGAACAGTGTCGTCGCGCAATAAAACATGTGTCGACGTAGCCAAATCTTTGAACACGAAGGTTGACGGTCGAGCGTGTCGGGAGGCTGGTATTGGACGTAACATTTCCATCCTGTTTCTCAACTCCGTGACGAAATCTGTGATGTCATTTGAGCTTCTGGGTTCTTCTGCTGGCAAGATTAGTTCTCCCGGAAGTCGGAGAGGTTCGCCATAGACAAGCTCAGCGGACGAGGTATTCAGGTCCTCTTTGAGGGCAGTCCTCATGCCAAGGAGTACTAGTGGAAGTGCTTTGCTCCACGTTTGGGGATGACACATTAAAGAAGCTTTTAGTTGGCGGTGCATGCGTTCTACCATGCCATTTGCGCACGGGTGGTAACTGGTTGTGCGAATCCGCTTTGTTGCACACACGGTCATAAGGCGCCGAAACAAGGCGGATTCAAACTGACGACCCTGGTCGGTCATCACGGTGCTTGGCACCCCGTAACGGGACATCCAACCAGTCACCAGCGTATCTGCCACTTCTTCCGCCGTGATAGATGTCATAGGCCACGCTTCGGGCCAGCGCGTATATCTGTCAACCGCGGTCAGACAATATGTGAAATTGTCTGAAGACGGCAGTGGTCCTATGATATCAATGTGGACATGACAGAATCTGTTTGATGCAATCGGAAAAGACATCAACGGTGCAGATGTGTGCCTGGTTACCTTGCTACGTTGGCACTTTAGGCATGACTTAGCCCATTTTCGGCAGTCGGTGTTAATATGCGGCCAGACGTACCGCTCAGTCACCAATCGTAAGGTTGCTCTCACGCCTGGGTGACTGAGATCATGCAGTCGATCGAAAGCTGCTCGACGGAAAGGTAAGGTGAGGTATGGGCGAGGTCTACCTGTCGACGTGTCGCAGAGTATGGAAGTGTTGGTTCCAGGAACAACGATTTTTTTCAATTTCAGAGAAGTAGATGAGCTCGCGTCTTTGAGTTCCTCGTCTCTCTCTTGTGACTCTGCAAGGGCTTGGTAGTCCTCTTCCAATGAAATGGATTCAACCCGCGACATAGCATCTGCGACTACGTTGTCGGTGCCCTTAATATATCGTATGTCGGTGGTAAATTGGCTGATAAAAGTTAGTTGGTTGAGTTGTGTTGGTGGAAGCTTGTCGCGACGCTGCATGAAGGCATACACCAGGGGCTTATGGTCAGTAAAAACTGCTGCGTTTTGCACTTCTAGTATGTGCCGAAAATGTTGAACGCTCTCGTACACAGCTAGAAGTTCTCTATAATAAGCAGGCCATTGAGATTGTTTCTCGGTTAGCTTTTTGCTGAAATATGCGAGTGGTTGCCAGTTCTCATCGACTTTCTGCTGTAAACATGCACCTATGTGCATGCTGGACGCGTCGGTAAAAAGGCCTAAGGGAGCCTCACAATTTGGGTGTGATAATGTGGTAACATTAGCTAGGCTTTTCTTGCAGTCATCAAAGCATTGTTCGAGCTCGGGCGTCCATGGAAATGGTTTTGCGCCTTTGCTGTTAGTTGCAGCGACTGCGTCGATTAAAGGAGCCTGATACTTGGCGGCGTGGGGCAAAAATCTGCGGTAATAGTTTACCATGCCCAAGAACCTACGCACGCCTTGCACGGTCTTAGGGGGAGGGAAATCCACTAAAGCACGGATACGGTCTTCGGGGGTAAAAGTGCCTGCAGCATTAATACGGTAACCCAGAAACGTTACCTCGGCTGCCCCAAGTACACACTTCGCCGGGTTGATGACCACTCCATACTGGTGCAGTCGGTTAAACAAGAGTCTTAGGTGTTCAGCATGTTGCTGGGGGTCTCTCGAGTACACGAGGATATCATCGACGTATGCGAAACAGAAGTTAAATCCCCGCACAACTTCGTCTATGAACCTTTGAAATGTCTGTCCGGCATTTCTAAGGCCAAATGTCATGTAGGGGAATTCAAAGAGTCCAAAGGGTGTGATTATAGCTGTTTTGCAAATATCGTCCGAATTTACTGGAATTTGCTGATATGCTTTTACTAAATCTAGGGTACTGAAAACTGAGCATCCGGACAAGCTGTGGCCGAAATCTCCTATATGGCGGACAGGGTAGCAGTCCGGAATTGTGCGGGCGTTCAGTGCGCGGTAGTCACCGCATGGACGATAAGTCTCGTCTTTTTTAAGCGCGAGATGTAGCGGGGAGGACCATGAGCTGCTGGAAGGTCGAGCGGTGCCTACGCGAATCATCTCCTCGAATTCTTTGTGAGCAGCTCGAAGCTTAAGTAAGGCAAGGCGACGTGGTCGCGCTGTCACGGGTGGGCCATCGGTAGTTTTGATAAAGTGCACCGTAGTGTGCTTCACCACTTTGGGCGCGCCAGGAGGACGTGAAATGCTCGGGAACTCGGTCAAAATGTGCGAGTATGGTGAATCAGGAGATTGAATGAGTTTAATGCTGGGTTGATCGACTGACGAGAATTCGGTTTCTGCTGACAACCCTGTTTTACCGTCTCGCAACCTTCCATGACCACAGTCTGGTAAAAGGTGATAATGAGCCAGGAAGTCTGAACCAATTATTGGAGTTCCTACTTCTGCGACTATGAATTTCCATACAAAATCGCGTCTTAAACCAAAATTCAATTTTAGTTCGACCAGACCAAAAGTATTTATTTTAGTGCCATTGGCGGCTAAAAGTTCGTACGGAAGTGGCTGCTTTTTACCCTGGGAGAAACGTCTAGGTAGGCAGGAAAGATCGGATCCGGTGTCGATTAAAAATCGTCTGCCCGAATACCGATCGGTAACAAATAGACGGCGACTCGCTAGGGAGCAGTCAGTTGTCGCCACTACTGACTGCTACTGACAGTTTCCCTGTGGTAGGGAAGCTGACCACGTGCACGGTTGTATGCACTTGGAAGCTTTCGCAGCGAATCGCCTGTGGTACCAGCATTGGCCGTTAGGAATGCGTGAGCGTTAACCTGAACGACTGCGGTTGTTTCTGTTATTACTTGTGGTGAGGCCCGTCACAAGCCGTGTCAGATCCGCTACTTGTTGAAGCAACTTAAGTTGCTCCTTGGTGGCATCACTAGATGATGATGCCCTACTTGCTGCGTGGACATTCATTGGTTGCGGACTGATTTCTTGCAGCTTATCAGCCAGCTCGCCCAAGTCCTCGAGGGATGAATGCTTTTGGGCAACTAAAATGCCTTGCATGTAATTAGGCAACCTATTCATCCAAATAGTTTGGAGGAGTTGCTCTGGGAAAGATGAACCAGCAAGAGTCCTAAGGTGACGCGAAAATGACGAGGGCTTCCTATCCCCTATCTCCTCTTTCTCAAGGAGCCTCCTAATTTTTTCTTCATAGGAATCTGAGAAACGAGAAATGAGAGCCTTCTTTAGACAAGTGTAAGGTTGATCCTTAGGTGGCTCGATGATGATGTCCTCAACTTCAGTTGCAGATTTTGTGTCGAGCTGGCTTACAGCGTAGTAATATTTAGTCAATTCCTGTGTGATGCCACTGATATGAAATTGTGCTTCTAGGCTTGCGAACCAGAGGCCGGGCTGGTCAGGCCAGAAAGGGGGAACGCGTATGGACACTCTATTGACTAATACAGGTTGAAATGTGGAAGGGGGGTCGACAGACTGTTCACCACCAGTTTTAGGATCAAGGAAAATCTCCTGGCCCTCATTTGCCATTGCGTTACTATACAATTTATATTTAACTTGCACACAAAAACACACTATGAATAGGAATACAGCATAAATTATACAGTGTTGGCACAGCAGCAAAATCTAAGAATTAAATATTTATTATGAGAAAACACATTCATAATAAAGAGCACATAATAAAAGTTATACATGCAACACACGGGCAATAAAATGCAAACTTTTAGTGTAAATAGTAAAAAAAAATATAAACAATCCAACAAAACTTCTTTTTAAATTTTGTTATTTGTATTGCCACCATGCCATGGCATGCAAGTGCCCCAAAGCAATAACTATACCGGAATATTAACCAACATCAATACAAGTAGAATGCAGAAAAAGTAAAGAGGAGAAATACAATAAAATGTTGTTATTGTTGGAATATTCAGTTTAGGTTTAAAACACTTATTGTTCATAAACAAGTATTTGATGCACAGACTTAGTAGATTTGAGGTAAGTTGTAGGAATAACCACCCATGCAAAAAGATGAGAAAAAAAAACTTACAGGCTTTTGTTGTCACAGTATTGAAATACGGAACACACTTTTACGTTTTTAGTGACTCTGGAACGCAGCCGGTTGACGTTTGAAGTTTGCAGAACGTGATGACAGGAGACATATGACAGGCGCTGTCAGGTGTCAAGCTTCGCGCGCTAACTGATTGAAGTTTCCTTAGAAAACCGCACAAGAAAAAATGGCACTGCTGTCGCGGGATTAGATGATTTTTCTTGTTTCAGGTCAATAAAGTTCAAATACGGCGTATTTTGGCACATAAAGTATGCACAACTGAACACTATTTCGTTAGTCAATGTACCAATAGCACGAATGTTCGATTTTCGTAAGTAAACTCGCGTAATGGCGACGAGTAGGTACAGACTTGGATCTGATCAGGAAGAAACCGCTGCCCGGGATAAGTGTAGGCTCGTTGCACTTCACAATACTGGATTCTAGTTCTTCTTTTTACGTTGTGATGTTTTTCTATCGTCGGGGTCACCAATTTAGGCGGGTTAGGGCGCCCTTTGAATGAAACTCCGTCCAGTTGTGATATACGTGTATTCAATATAACACAGCACAGTATCCAGGTGACAACGGAACTAACCTATACACGAACTTATAATATATTTGGTTACACGTTCACAGAGTTTTAATAGGGTAACAATATAACTTTATACCTTAACAGGTTTTAGTAGATTCCAATCACCGAACCTATTGAACCATAGATAGACTCCCTTTTTTACCAACCAGTGTTGTCAGGTTATGTAACGGTGGGAACCACAGATAATTAATTGGTTCGCCACAAATGTAAAATCAATGTTTAGCAAAAATGGATATTAAACACACCATAAGTAACGCCATCTAGTGGTATAAGATGACAGTCATATCCAACGTAAACGACTGTCATCATATACCAACACAACAATCAACACAACAATAAATAATAGATTTATGCTTCTAAAATCAATAATCTATCTATAATTTTACTAAATTCTAATGCCGGCCCAGACATAGCAACAATATTGGATCACATGTATGAACACATGTGTGGCAGGGGTGTTTGGGTATTTCATCAGTTTGATCACATATTTAAATTTTGCCACATGGTGTGCACATATAAATGCCGGCGCCAGACTTAGCAACAATATTTGATCACATGTTTGACACATGTGTGGCAGGGGTGTTTGAGTATTTCATCAAAGTTTGATCATTTATATCAACTTTTCCATTCGGAGTCGGTTTTTCGAGCGCACATCAAAGCGTTTAAAGTTCAAATGTGTGCGTAGCGCGTTCGAATTTCAAATGTGTGCGTAGCCTGCAAGCCCAGTGCCTCGTAAATAACTGACCAGAGCGGTCGCTTTGCTCAATCGCAAGATGGAATGGAGCAACGAGTGCCCTAGAATTTATTGAGTTGCTTGAAGGAGAACCATGTATTTATGGAACCCTAAAAGTAAAAAACAACATAAAAATAGGAATTTGGTAAATGACGCCTGTATATAAATGATAAATTCTCAGTACATTGCACTATCGAGGAATTAAAAAAGAAGAGAAACATTTTATTGACCCATTAATTAAAGGGAATGTATAAAAAATAATAAAGCAGTCTACAAGGATAGGATCTGGTGCTGAAGAAATGTACAGACCTTCATGGTTTGCATTCGATGCCATGCACAACTACATGGGTACTGTTACAGTATATGATTAGTGATTACCGTCCGACATTGGTGCCGATTCTCTTGTACACCGAACTAAAATTCCTTTCTTTTTACTATGATAATCATAGAGCTATTCTACCAAAAAAAATCTCTAAATTTAAAAATTATTTTGACTCAACTAAAATCGAATTTGACAATCGCGACTCCACTTGGTACCTACTTGTTTGTCCTACCCTGTGATTTATTTTGAGCCGGAGATGCGCACAATCTGGCCATCTCGACGTATTTTGTATGAATGAATGAATGAATGAATGAATGAAATGCACCGACCCCAGCGTGGCTTAACCAGACTCGATAAATCGAATGGTTCCCAGGATTTGCACTAGCCCCTGAAGCCTCATGGTTCATGGTGCTACAGAGGCCATTGCATATCAAAGAGTAGACCGGGGGGCGCGGGTAATGGTAGGGAAGACCGTGCCCGTCGGGATAGGAAGGATTTGCGAGCCTACCGGATATGCATCCTTGAGTAAGCAATGGACTAGTGGAGAGACGGGTAATATTTATATTAGGATGGGCATCTTTTTACGACGTCGCCGCCAGTTGGCTCCGTTCGATCTTCACCGTTGAATCCATTGGCGGAGATATGTTGCGTTCTCGGCTCTTTCCGTTTTCGTTCCTTGCCACTGCAAGCTACAATTTCCTGTTTTCTGTGTCTTCGTCCGAGGACTCGCTGCTGTCCGTTTCAGGTTTCTTGTATATCTCGCTAGCTGCATTCTTGATCTTGTTTCGGTCTTCAGCCGCGTCTTTCCAGAAGTCGATTTCCTTGTCGAAGCACGCCATGTCCTGTTTTAGGTTGTCGATCCATGCGTAAATCGGTCGCCTACTTTCTAGGATTTGGCCTTGTACTGCGTTGCTGCATATAATAGGTGTGGTTTGCCGCGTCTGTGAACATGTGCGAACACGTCCTGTGATTCTTGATGCGTTTAGTTACAGTTTTTCCTTCTAAGATTTCGTGCATTTTCTTTTGTCTTGGTTTATTCATAGCGTGGTTGGTAGCGTGGACTCTCTCTGTCAGGATGGTTTAAGTCAAGCTTCACCGGTGAATCTTTTGGCGGGGATAAACTGCTTTCTTGATTCTTTTCTTCTTAGTTCTGATGAGTTTTCAGCAGTCGTGTTCAGGTCGCGATCGGCCCGATCCTCGTTGTTTATGTCCAGGCCCGTCGCAGTACAAGTTCGACCTGTAGCTCGCCGCAGCTCACCTCAGTTTGATGCGATTGTAAATAATATAGTTCCGAGTTAAAAGCGCACTATTCGGCATAAGTAATTTATAAGACCCCGACCAAAATCCCGACCCACGTTGCCCGAATTCTTCTTTTTTGTTGTTCATAGTTACATCGCCGAAACCCATAACCAACCACTTTCAAAACAAAATCCCGCGCACAAGATGACCTCCTCTGTTACCATCCGGGTTCTATAGCGGGCAAGCGCCTTTTATGGCTTTCCGCGATAGTACTGTGGCGGGCGCGCATCTTAATAACAAAAGGACTACTCCCGCCTGCAGCGTTCGGCCACTATGTAATAGGTATGGGTCGTTACATGATTTTCGCGAAACGTAACGTAACTAGTGACTTGGATCGCGTCACCTGTTTTGAAAACTAGTGATTTTAGTAGTTTTTCAAATTCTATTCGGTGATTCAACATTTTGATTACCTATATCGAATTATTTACAGTTATTTGCGAAAATATAAATGGTTACTTAAGTAATACGTTACATTACGTTACGTTAGCTTTAAGTTTTTTGAACGAATACCTTTTGTAGCTACAAGTAGTTACATAATTAACGTAATACTAACACAAATAAACTTCCCTTCATACTTTATTCAGGCTAAAGAAACGACATGCGTTCGCAACGTACTTTTGTTTCGTTTCTCGCGTTTCATTCGATCACTGCATTGTAATGTAACTAGTTACAAAAGTCACGTGTTTCGCTTTTCATTCGATCACTGCATTGTATTTTATTGTAACTAGTTCCAAAAATCACGTGTTTCGCTTTTCATTCGATCACTGCATTGTAATGTAACTAGTTACAAAAATCACGTTTTTGTGTGCGGACTCGAATTTAGTGATTTGGTTTCATGCCAGGTAACCAGTTATTGTTAACTAGTGACGTGAAATAACGCCCATACCTACTATGTAACGCTTACTACCCATGCTCATCAACTTTTTTCTTTCTTGTAAATGAAAATAGCGCACAGGATTGACTAAACTTTAAAAGCGTAAAAACTAGATAACCACCCGTCATATATTTGTTTTATATTAGCTCGAGTATAAGCCCTTTTCAAGGATTGCACATAGCAATCAGCCTGCAGACAGCAGTTTGAGTTAATAAAAATCAAAGTAGGTACCTATGTCGTATTTTACACAATCTACAGTTTACCCTTTCACTGTCGGCACATTTGTTGAGATGCACCGTTGTGGGATTCTATAATATACCCAAATAGTGAGTATCTTAAAAGTTAAAATACCAATTGCTATGCGGCCTAAGGGTCGACGCGGTCGCCCACATCTGGCGAGCGTTAGGGGCTGGGCGAGATGTTGTTTCCAAAGCCATTAGGTATGCGTGCCCGGGACAGTAAGACCATCACTAAACACTCACACAAAAAATGTATATATTAAAAAGGGACACGAACTCAATAACGATTTTGGAACACTATCGCCCACGCAAATGCGGTGTAAAGTTTTACATTCTTTAGCGAATTAAACCTGTAGTGACTTAAAATGACGGAATTATGGCGTATATCTTGCAGAGAGGAGCAAGTCACTGTATTATGGAAAGATCTCACCAGATTAGCCTGCACGAACACTTGGCGACCACCACCACCACCAAAACAAAACACCACCATCACTTAAAAAACTCACTATCTTTAAAAATTATCCATGAAACTATATAATTACACAACACACACCACCCGATAAAATACCGACTTTGCAGAGTTCGATTTCGCTGGCAAGCGAGGGGCGCTTGCCACATGCCAATATCCTAAAAAATTAAACAAAGAGCGGTCCCGACACGACCGTCCTCTTAGACGTCCAAAGACCCAATCTCGACGTATTTTGTATGGAATTTTTAATTTTTTGGACGAAAAAAAAATAAAAAAATTACCAACATGTAGAGCATTAGGGGTTTACGAGCTGCAAAGGGGGTCCAAATTTTCATTATTTTTGCATTAGGACACACCATTTTCGAGATATAAGCAAAAGAAAATAAAATAAGATACAGGGGCCCTACCATCAACTTTTAAAATACTTGCCAAGTACATGACAGGTCATCTTAGCAGGCTAACCTGACAGGTTTTCTATTTGTACCATGAGCATTTCCGTCTGACCTGCAGACCTGCTACGTGAACGTTGACCGGTACGCCATATTATAAACAAACGTTTGGAAATACTTTTTCGCAATGTTACCGGTTTTACGGTTTTAAAGAACTAGATTAAATTAATTTAATAACAGTTTATAATGATCAAGAGAATTCTTAAAAAAACTGTGTTTCGTAACAAAATATCTTATTTAACACGAATACGACATTGGAGACCCTTTTAGATACTTATGAAAATAATCTTGAAAGTTACCAAAGTAATTGCTATTTTCGAACGACTATCCTAGCCATTAAGTATAAAAAAATATCGTTTTTGATTGCTTGTCAGTTTGACTCTAGTGATGTTACTCAGTCACTAACGGTCAGGCACTCGATTGTTCCGATTATCTAATTCAAGTACTCAATTCAAGTTGAATCTAAGGTAGTTACTAGAGGGAGGTTTCCAACAGCTTCGCACGTTTGAAACGCATACAAAAAAACAGAGAAAAGAATCATAGCCCGATCCAAAATACAGCAACCGTTCCATATTGGTATATTGGGGTTTAAGTCAGTGACATTCGGGTAAGATCGGCTTTGTTCGACTTTGTTAAAAGCGCTTTCTCCACATTCCACTCTCAATCTGATAATCAATGATGATACGATGATGATTTTAATGACAAATTACAAGTTATCAACAGAAATCATTGACCCACAGTACATATACTTTCACTCATCTTATTAAAACTCTTTGACTCTACACAACATAGTATTTTGGTACAGTCACAGACTTTAATTGATGAGCCACCTGGCACTGTTCATACTTTAGCCGTGTAATGCAAATCGGGTTTATTCGGTTCCCGACACGCAAAGTCATATGTCTTCGTATTAGAAGAAGAAAATTATATTTCATATCTTTACCGGTTGGCTAACCTGAGAGCCAGAGCTTCAAACTTGACAGCAGAGTGACTACTCTAAGTCAACCAATTGCAGGTCTAGCAACAGTAACCCAGCAACGATAAACAATTGTTGCTAGGTTACTGTTGCGATAGTAACGTTAGCGTACGGGGAAATTCTCTGACATCGATATTTCAACTGTCACTGTCTTCAGATAAGTTTTCAGAATTATTGAGTTAATGAGCTATGATACAAAGGCGGTCAGTATCAAATAGATTGAATAAACTGAATGCAACATTGTATTTATTTTTATCATTAAGAACTTATTAGTTAACCTCTATGGATAAGACTATTTCCGATTAAAAGTAATTTATTTGTCATCTTGATATTTCAACTGTCACTGTCTTCAGTTATGTTTTCATAATTATTGAGTTAATGAGCTATGATTCAAAGGAGGTCGGTATCAAATAGATTGGATAAACTTAATGCAACATTGTATTTATTTTTTCATTGAGAACTTATTAGTCAACCTCTATGGATATTTCCGATTAAAAGTAATTTATTTGTCATCTTGTTTACGAGCTTGCGATTTGAGTTCGTGTTTAATCGTGTAATCTCGTGAATGTATGAAAGAAAACAAGATGACAAATAAATTACTTTTAATCGGAAATATCCATAGAGGTTGACTAATAAAGTCAACCTCTATGGATATTTCCGATTAAAAGTTTATTATTGCGATTTGACTTCGTGTTTAATCGTGTAATCTCTTGAATGTATGAAACTGCAAAATTGAAAAGTTTGAAGGTGGCTCATCAATTAAAGTCCGTGACTGTACCTTGAGAGCAAATGTAATCGAGTTTTTATTTAATACAATGCAGTATCGAGTTAAACAAAGTTTAGCCGCATCACTATCTGACATTGTCAGAAAGACAAGTCAAGTCAAGGGACAACAACACTTCATTATTTTATTTTTTCAGTTTCTTTCGAATTGCATCAATTTCATATATTTCTTTTTTGCCTGTGTGTTATTGAAGGATTATAATTAGTATGGAATCTTCAAGATGGTACAGCTTTTACTCCAGATGGATGTTGTATTATTTGTTCTGTGAGATTCTAACGCAATGTGCGAAGACATAGTCCGAAGCTACAGATGTGCGGTGAACGCTTTTGTATCAAATGCACGTCGTATAAAGATGAGAGGTGGAGCCTGGTGGAGCAACCTGCATCTTTATTAGATGAGATATTATCTAATTCTAAGTCGTCCGACGTTGAAATTGATACAGTAATAAAAATGCTTTGTTTACATAATGTGATTTTGGCTTTCAATAACCGTTTAAAACACCCTACGTTCCTACTATACATTCCTACGTTCATACATTCCCACATTCCTAGGTTCCTACTATACATTACGGAACAGTGCACTATTTTAATAAACTACAATACCGATGAAGTGTAGGTTGGCCTACTCATTAAACAATTTTTTAAGTTATGATCGTATTTCTCAGTAACCTCGTTAGACGAAGTATAATCATTACTACCACTGTAATCTAGAGATCATTATCAGAGTACATATTCACAAATGAACATATGTACTTACGTATTTTATTTTAAATTAAAGAAAACAGTTCACTAAAAGTAAGTTTTACACGCCTGCTTAATATGACTGCAGGGCAGTTCAGTAGTCAAGTGTTTACATGTCAAAAAGGACTTGATGGTACAGCTTAACGCAGGTCAGACCGGTGAAATGTTGTCACGTGACCACTGACCGGCTTTAGTCTCGTGATCGCTGGCTTGCCTGTTATTTGACATGTTCACGGTACAAAATAGCCCGACAGTTCAGTTTCCGTCGAAAATTGACCTGCTATAAGAGTTCATGGTAAGCCCCCAGTACTCATTTGCAACTGAAGTCGAGGTGCTGGTTTGAATTTTAGTTCATGACATCTAATTTATTCCACACATTTTTAATCGGAATTAAAAATAGTCAGATTAAGTTAGAAGATTTTAGATATAGAACAAAATTTTAGGTTAAAACGTCAAATTCAGAATAGCATTTTCACTAAACTAATATCTCAGTGCCATCATATACAACTATCTACGTTCATGTAAGTGCATTGAATGACTATTTCATGAAATCATGACATTTGGCACTTTCATGAACTTAGAGAGTTGTATTGCTGATTCTAATGTTTATAATTCTGTAAACCCATAGTTGTTACGGCCGCAAATAATATATAGATCAATATACAACCTGACACTGACCTGCAAATTGCAAAAAACGTAAGAAAATTTGTATTTCGCGGGCTACCTTGGCGCATCCCCGCTAAAGACCGCGGCACCATTTTAGTTTTGACCAGTGCGCAGTGGTTTGAACTCTGCACACGCAGTTATTTTGATCTTAAAAAACATAATACTAAACAAGTATGAGTTATTGTTCGGTAAATTGGTGTGGAAAATCGTCTAGAACAACCAACTATAAAATAGATAGCATTAATTTTCATCGGTAAGTAGAATATATTTGTAATTTAATAATATTAAGCCGGCGCCAGACATAGTCACATATTTGATCAAACATATTCGATAGACTTTGCACACACATATGAACACTTGTTTGCAGAGACCGGCCAGACATAGTCATATATTATATTTGATCAAACACTTTGATAGACTTTGCTCATACATTTCACCACAGGCTAGGGGTGAGGCATATATATATCGTAAGACGTACACACGGCTACATATCAAGCTACACATTTCCAGTATAAGCTGACCTCTCATTGTACGGAAATCCTGTACAATGCGAGATCAGCGTATACTGGAATTGTATAGCTTGATATGTAGCCGTGTGTACCAGATAAAAATAACAGATATTAAAAAATAACAATTATCAATTTGTTCCTAACAATATAAAATACCCGTTACTAATTAATTAATAACAGACTCTCAAGACTGTTACCGCGGCTGTTACTGTTTAACATTATAACAATCCCCACACAAACTGTTACCACGGCTGTTACATACACACTGACACAAAGGAAGGAATATAGCAAGGTTATCAATTTCTCTCTCTTTCTCATTAAAGAATGGAAGATATTCAACTGAGATTTAAATACGTATTTATCGTCCGTGCAAAAATAACAGGCTGTTATTTAATACAGATATTTGGAACTATTTTTTTTGTAACAGTGATACTGATAACAGCTATCGTGTTTAACCTGTTACTAAGAGTATTAAACCACTTGAGAGCTGATAGACCGATTTCGTCTAGGCACACGACTCACCACTGCGGGCCGGGGGACGAAGACATTACAGTAGGAGTGAGGCGTATTTATTGTCACAGATAGAAATCACAGATATTAAAAAATAGCAGATAGCAGTTGCTCCTAACGATAAAAAATATCTGTTACTTAAAATCACAGATCCTCAAGACTGTTACTGTTAAAACTTCGGTTACGATTTTCGACTTTAACGAACAGAAATAAAGAAGATATTCAATTGAGTTAATACGTATTTATCATCCGTACAAAAATAACAGGTTGTTATTTTATAACAGATAGATACGATTTTCGACTTTAAATCAAAAGAAATAAAGATAATATTAGATTGAGATACGTATTTATCGTCCATACAAAAATCACAGGCTGTGATTTAATAACAGATATTTGAATCTGTTATTTGTTTGTCACAGTCACAGTGATCACAGATATCGTGTTTCACCTGTTACAACCCATCTCTACATTACAGCGGTTGTGATTGGCCGATGCAGCAATGTCAGGACGAAAGTCCGAAACATAGTGAGGCACAAGTCAGTTTTGCAACAATAATATCGATATCGATAAAATCGACGTCGATTCGACGATTTCCTAACTGAACAATAATTAAATTGAATTTCACTTATAAGAATTTATTGTTCTATCCGAAAGGAAATTGAATCATTGCTATTACTTATTTTTAATCTGCTGTGAAATGCCTTGAACAAACAACGCTATATTTATTTGGAATAAAATTTTCTCTGTGAACTGCATTAATCCACTTTTCTTAAGGTTACAGAATATTTTGAAATCTAAAATGTAAACATTAAGTACTTAATGTTACTTTTTTACCATAACATCGTAATTTTTGTCGTCAATAATATAGTTGCTTTATTATGAAGTTATCACAACACTCGAGCAGTCTCCAATATAAGTGCAGATATAAAGGGACAGACGTATTGCAAGGGCTTGCAATCCGTATATCCGGATATCCGTATTATCCGGATATCCGTAATATCCGGATATCCGCCGATTTTCAAATCCGGAGTTTACTTGCCTCACCATCAGGATTTTTCGGATATTACGGATAGTTTTATTCCTCTTTTAAATATTTAATAAAAAGCTGTCATCTGTAAAGTACATAACTTTTATTACGTTATTTATTATTTTAATACAGTTAATCACTCTTGAAATTATTTATTCACTTCACAAATCACAATAAGTCAATTTAGTCACAGAGATCATAACAACATTGACCACTTGTTAACTTTATGTTAAACTCACAGCCATACTGCACGCATTTTCAAGATTGTATTCTATTGTTTGCACGCACGGCCGCGTCTCCATTTTTTGACACACAAAAACCAGATAAAACAGTCATAACTTCAGCGGAAAATACACAAGACCTAGAAGGTTGCTCTTCATCAGAAGAAATCATCCAGTTTATGAGTCAGCTATCTTCTGCGCAGCGACCGACTTCCTCAACAAATGATTTATACACCACAATTCGAGTAGAGATGGCACTATTTGATAAGAATGGTCAGAGAAGCAGGAATTTAGAAAGGGCTTACAATCTACTTTTATCAATACCGCCAACCGGCGTTGAAGCAGAAAGAGTGTTCTCTGCTACAGGATATTTAATTATATATGTCATCATATCAGAACTTCTATGAAAGACGATTCATTAGATAGTTTAGGTTTTTAAAGATCATAATTATCAGAATTTGGAAAAAATAAAATTAGAATTACGTAATATTATATTATAAAGGGTTATTTGATTATTTTGTTCATTTTTAGGGTTCCGTACCCAAAGGGTAAAACTGGACCCTATTACTAAGGCTCCGCTGTCTGTCTGTCACCAGGCAGTATCTCATGAACCGTGATAGCTAGACAGTTGAAATTTTCACAGATGATGTATATGTTGCAGCGTTAACAAAAAATTCTAAAAACCAGAATAAAATAAATATTTAAGGGGACTCCCATACAAAAAACGTGATTTTTTTGCTCGTTTTTGCTCGATATTGAAAACGACAACAGGTAGACGCTTGAAATATTCACAGAATATTAAGTTATATATTTACTTAAAAAATAAATGATTAAATTAAAATAAAACACATATTTAAGGGGGGCTCCCATACAACAAACGTGTTTTTTTGCCGTTTTTATAGATAATGGTACAGAACCCTTCGTGCGCGAGTCCGACTCGCACTTGGCCGGTTTTCATTGTTTTATTATATTTGATTTATTTACAGTATTGTTGTTTAATAATTGAGCTGATTTGCCAGGAAAAGTGATATTTATATTTAGTCATTCAAAAAGCTTGTGGCGCTAACAATTATTGTTTTAAATAGGTTAATTTTATTGGGATGTTGTGATTTGTGATAAATGTAAGATCTCATTTTTAATTAAAATTGTTTTTACTATGAGAAGAATAGATACAAATTATTTGTGCATTATCGGGGTTTTATTTTATAATTTTTAGAAAGTGAACTAGTTTTTTTATGTGATTGTTATTTGAAATATTGGTATAGTTTATTATTTCTTTGTGATTTTGCTTGAGATACTGATCAAAACGTGTTACAAAAGCTTATTAGTTTAATTATAATAAAAACTAAAAAATATCCGTACTATCCGCATTATCCGGATACTCCGGATAGTAAAATACGAATATCCGTATTATCCGGATAGTAAAAATGAACGGATATTGCAAGCCCTATCGTTAGAGAGAGTTAGAGAGAAAAGAAAAATCGTTAGAGAGTAATTAGTTTTATTTATCAACGATTTTAATTACTTTTGTGACATTGGCCGCCATTCCCGCAAAAATGGACGTAGACGTAATTTTTTTTTTTATAGTTTGAGAATCGTTAGAGAGAGATAGAGAGTTAAAAAAATCATTAGAGTATTAATATTTTAATTAAATTATTTCTGAGAACGCGTTTTACCCTAGGACCTGAGCAGGTTAAAATTTAGAAACGTGCCACCTCTATAGTGGATAGGGGAGGGAGGAGAGGTGGAAAGGGTTAGTAGATCCCCCCACTCCCCCCTGCTGGAGGTACAAAGTTTTTTTTAAATGATTTTTAAATATAACAAATCTCTTATATGCTGGGGCCACACCAACGGATAATCGCGGTAGACGTTAACCGTTGGTGTACTACACCACGACTTACCTCGAGAATTTGTCAACGGCATTTACATTGGCGTTTGACGTTGGGTGATTGATAACTCTGGTTGCGGCATTTTAGGCAGATCAAAGAGATTTACCGCAAGAATTATTGCATTGAACGAAGCGGCCACACTTACATTTCTCACTGTGCACCGTGAGCGCGAGTAGTACCGTGATTAGTAGGTATTACTGATACATGACATGATGCAGAGGAACGTTATAGTTATGAGTGGTAAAGTTGTGTATTTGATCAACGATCATTTAACAGTGATACCTGATAAGAATACGAAATATTGTTGGTAGTTTCAATTTGATTCGGTACTTATAGTGCATCATTTATGCTCAAAACACACAAAAGGTGGGTGCTTGTCGGGTCGTTTTTAACCCACCGACGGAAAAAGAGGGGTGATAAAAGTTTATCGTGTGTGTCTGTATGTTACATCGTAGCTGCCAAACGGCTGAACCGATTCTGATATTTTTTATTTTGTTTGAAAGGTGACTTGATAGAGTGTTTTTAGCTATGATTCAAGAAAATTGGTTCAGCAGTTTGAAGATTATCAGCTCTTTTCAAGTTGATGAATGGATGCGAGCATCTTCCACAGGTCACATCGATTCGAAAGGACATGTCCAAAAATGGTTTTTTAGTATTCAATAATTCTAACCAGGATAAGTTAAATATATTTGGAAAGACATCCCAAAAAGTAGTAGCTCTAACTGTATCATGCATTTTTAAGGATTACCAATTTTAAGAAAAATTGTTTTTTAATAATTTATTTATTTTATTCTTATGTACACTCGGTAAAAAACAAAATAGATACGACATAGTTAAAATATGAGTACAAAGGTACTGCTTATTTCTTAAGAAATAATTAATTTAGTGTTAATTTACTCCTAAAACGAACAAACTTTTCTAATTATCTAGGCAAGTGAACACACCTCAGAAAATAACAAACTTTTCAAAATTGACACATGGTACTGTCATTACAGTCAATCAATATTTTGTTGTAAAGACGTGAGAAATCAAGTTATTTACTTTATGTACCATATTCTGAAATAAGATGAAATGGGATATTTTTGTGTAGCATAATTCTTTTAGACCTCTCTTTAGATTATAGCTACTAGGAATCTTTAAGTGCAAGAAGTGCATGTTTCAGCAAAGTCCACAGACTTAGCAGGAGTAAAATGATAATAGTACCTACCTACTGATCATGAACATTTTTTTAATTACGATGGAGAATTCCTGTTTTATGACTTAGAATCGAGATCGGAAGTGGATGAAAAGCCTTTCGACAATTATGATATTTAAAAACTGAATAATATGCTTTGAATGCAAGTGTTACAGATTTTTAATTAAATAAAACTTTTTTTTTAGTTTTAAATAATGATTTATTGATTCTCTTCATTTTCAGTGTCTTTTCTTATTAAAATACTGTCGAGAAACTGAGCAGGTGGAGATATATAATTTTTATGCCGGACCATCCAAGATACCAGAAAATAATGTAATACACTCTATAACTATAGTGGTGTGAGCCCTCTGATCAAAGCTGTCTCATGTGATGACGAAATGCCTGGTATCTTCACTAACTTCTAGGTACAGTAAAAGTACAGTTCGGCTGAATATGTTGCCCATAATTAGAGCGAGCCTGATTTTTTTAACTCTCTATCTCTCTCTAACTATTCTCAAATTATAAAAATAAAAAAATTACATCTACGTCCATTTTTGCGGGAATGGGGGCCAATTTCACAAAAGTAATTATAATCGTTGATAAATAAAACTAATTACTCTCTAACGATTTTTCTTTTCTCTCTAACTCTCTCTAACGATTAGCATTAACAAAAGTTGAGAATAATTATATCGGGGGCAAAATTCACAGAGGTGGGCTAACGTCACGCTCTTAGAAATTATTTTATATCAAATAAAATATTAACTCTCTAACGATTTTGTGTAACTCTCAATCTCTCTCTAACGATTCGCAAACGATTAAAAAAATAAAATTACGTCTAAGTCCATTTTTGCGGGAAGGGGGGCCAACTTCACACGAAAATTTAAAATTGTTTTTACATAAAAACTAATTACTCTCTAACGATTTTTCTTTTCTCTCTAACCCTCTCTAACGATTCTCTAACGATTAGCATTAACAAAAGTTCATAATAATGAAATCGTTCGGCTAAATTCACGGAGGTCAAACCATGGGCGTTTAGTTACGAAAAAATATCCCATGGGCAGCTCAGTGGGATACCATCCATACATGGAATTAGTATGAACCTACCTTTATTATTAAACTAGCTGCGCCCCGCGGTTTCACCCGCGTAAGTCTCGATCCCGTGGGAATATCGGGATAAAAAGTATCCTATGTGTTAATCCAGGTTATAAGCTATCTGTTTGCCAAATTTCATCCAAATCCATTCAGCCGTTTTTGCCTGATTGAGTAACAAACATCCAAACACACAAACTTTCACATTTATAATATTAGTAGGAAGTAGGATAGTAGGATGAGCCTTCTCTATTTTCACAAGAGCAGAGATTTGCGCGTTTATAAATCTCATTAGAGACTTTATGCCTTTTTATGCCTTCTGTGTGAATAAGTAAAATATTTTAAATGAACATTTATTTATTTATTTAAACTTTTCGCACAAAAAAAGGTACAAAGGCGGACTTAATGCCTGAGGCATTCTCTACCAGTCAACCAAGGGTGGTGAAGAGATTAGATGGCAGGTGCTCTAATTGAGAGGAACAAAGAGAAAAAATCTATACATATAATAAAATCGCAAACGGTTCGTGTCTGTACATTAAAGATTTTTGCAAAAAAAGTACTGGAAGCCGCGAGAAATAAGTAAAAGAAAGTAAAAAAACATTTTTTGACATTTTTGTCTGTTTGTTTGTTCGTTTGTGAGCGCATCACGTAAAAGCCACTCATTGCATTCCAAATTGAATTACTGAACAATAAGAAGCTTTATTGTGAGTAACATTTAGTCTTTATTTCATCAAAATCGACCTGCAGAATCAAAAGATATAAAGTCGGAATTACACCCGGGCGACGCCGGGCACGAACAGCTAGTATATTATATATCGTATTGCAATAAAGATAAAACAGGTTTACAGTACATAAATAAGCTATAAACTTATGATACATATACTTACATACATATTTACTATAATAAATACTATATATATATATATATATATATATATATAAAACATACAAATTCAAGGGAGAGGTGATGACATGACTACTCTTTTTATTTTGAAAAAAAAACTCCGCAGTTTCCGCTTAAATGCATAACGACTGGTGGCCGTCCTGATATTAAGAGGAAGCGCATTCCAAAGAAGAATGGACTGAATATGAAAAGAAGAATGAACAAAGTCAGAAGTATGAGAAGGACAGAGTAGGAGAAGATTGTTAGAAGAACGCAGAGACTTAGTGTGTGAAGAACACAAATATTGGAAGTGAGACACAAGATAAGAAGGAGGAGTGGGAGAGTTGAGAACGGAGTAAAGCGTGGTCAAAGCACGCAAACTTCTTCTTTGGCGAATGGACATCCATTTGAGCTCAGACCTATAGCTCGACACATGGTCATATTTCCTAAGGTTGAATATGAACCGGATACAGTTGTTGAGTAGTCTGTCAAGCTTGTCCAGCAAAACTGCATTCAAGTCAAAGTAGCACACGTCACCATAGTCGATGACGGGGAAAATTAAAGTCTGCACAAGCATAGTTTTCGTCTTAGCGGGCAAAAAGTTCCTCAGACGATACAGGGATCGCAGAGTACCGCTGACCCTTTGACTAACACTAGAGACCTGGCGTAACATTATATTTCATGAAATTACTTATATATTTTTCACTACAAATTTACTTAATAATGTTTTGAAAATTTGTGTTTATTATTATAATATTTTTTTTTTTTGAAAAATGTTTACTTAATTTGCTTATCAAAACATTACCTTGTGTTTATTAGATTTTGAATATAGGCTGTTTAGCCAGTGCCTTTATTTACATGTGCGGAAAAACAAAAGGAAGGAAAACCAGTGAACCATTTTCCATAAATATTTGTTTACGTTTTCGTTGTGTGGCTAATTATTATCTTATATACGAAATCACGAAATCTAATAAGTAGGTACAGTCACCAACCAACGTTGATTAGTTTTAAATATAAAAGAAGCTACGGATTCAGTACCTGGCAACAAAGGTCAGTTGAACTTTATAAATCTAAATGTATTATCATCTCTATACCTAATTACGTTATCGTAGCTTATGTTCTTACAACAAGTCTGTTTTTTTTCCTCGCAAGTGTGTTGAAAAGCGTCGTATGAAACGCGTGTGCATTGATCATTACACTCTCGGCTACCTTATCGGCACTAGTGCGGGAATGCAAAGTAGAAAGCACGCGTGTAACCTAAATAAAAGCAATAAGAGCCACTTTTCGAGCAAGTGTGTTAAACTGTTGATAAATGCATGTTTTGTAAAGTGGTGATTGTGTACATTCTGTGAAGCGTCCTATTATAGATGGAAAGCCGTTTGTTCGGTTTTCTTATTTTGAACACGAACGTGTTCAACGTTGACAAGCTTACTGCATTGCTTTGGCATCGACGACATTATTGTTCGATGTAATATTACTTCGAAAAACTATCATGCGAAGTTTATTACATCTATGAATGAATACTGATTGCATCGATATGTTATGGCATGCAATACACGGTTTAAGAGCCAGAGCAGACTCGATAGGATCGGCAACTTTATGACTGCGTAATTGCTGCATCGTGTTCTGGTTAAGGTCCATGCAAACGTACTGCACTGTACGGTATCGGTATCACTTCACCGGCTCGTCGTCAACCGGGCATCCACCGAAGTAAGCACGTAACCGGATCGGCTCAGCTCAGCTCCGAGCCAACCACTCGCTTACTGCTGGCTGGGTAAAGATGGCGACGACCCTAAAGGTCCTTAAGTAAGCGAGACGACCACGCCGTAAACGAGGCTTCGAGTCGCCGTAACCTCAGAGACTGCTACTAGCTGATCCCGAGCTAAGTCGATGCCGTTACGATGCTTGAGTGCGAAGGCGAATCCTTCCGCGAGGGCTCCCGGCACTGAACGTGTTAGATACTTAGTAAATTAAGTAAATCACACAGGCTCTCGACCGCTTTAGTTATTTTCGGAGGATTCAAAGACCGCGTCTGGCGCCAATGCTAATATCGTGTCTGCTATGGCCCTTACAGCGTGTATTCGATACAAAAAATTCGAACAATACACAATAGAAGGCATCGTAGCAAGAAAGTGTCGAGGGAAGTACCTACCTAAAGAAAATCGAACAAACGGCTTTCGATCTAGAATACAACACTCGTAAAGAGCAGCAATGTCAGTTTGCCTTTAGGTATTCCATTTTTAGTTTAAAAGAGCCGTCACTCCCATTAATTTGTAGTTGAAAAAAACGGCCTAATGTATGGCGGACCACGCACAATAAAAGGTTCCGTAGTTGGGATGAATTTAGATATCATCACGGCTGTTTGTATGTGTGGTGTCATAGGTAATAGGTACCTACTTTACTGTATTCTTAGGCGGCCCCTACACCTGCAATATTATTGCACAATATCGCGAATTGCGCTTTGTTTTGGATTAGGTTTCGTAATGATTGAACCAAAAATATTAAATTATGACTGAATATAATGGTGCCGATTCTCTTGTACACCGAACTAACTAAACTATCACTAAAATTCCTTACATTTTACTATGAGAATCTTAGAGCTATTCTGCCAAAAAAAATCTCTAAATTTAAAAATTATTTTGACAGAACTAAAATCGAATTTGACAATCGCGACTCCACTTGGTACCTACTTGTTTGCCCACCACGTGATTTTTTTTGAGCCGGAGAGGAGCGCAATCTGGCCATCTTGACGTATTTTATAATATGGAATTTTTCACTTTTTAATGTTTAATATTACGGGTTTGTGGCTTGCATAGGGGGTCAAAATTTTCATTATTTTTGCGATAGGACACACCGTTTTCGAGATATAAGCAAAAGAAAATAAAAAAAAGATACAGTACCGTTTTGCAATTGAATTCGAGGTGTTGGTTTGAATTTTAGTTCATGACATCTAATTTTATTCCACACATTTTTAATCGTGATTAAAAATAGTCAGAGTTAGTTAGAGGATTTTAGATATAGAACAAAAATTTTGGTTAAAACGTCAAATTCAGAATAGCATTTTCACTAAATTAAAACTCAGTGCCATCTTAGTGCTGTCAAACTAAATTATAGTTAAGTTGTGTCACTTTAGTCTATTTTCAGAATGGGAAATCGTCATCTGACAGGAATAAACAAAATTTTAGTGATTTTTAGTTTAGTTTAGAGAATTTGTGACAAGAGAATCGGCACCAATTTAGAGCAAATTTAAATTTACTGGCACAGCGTATGGGCCGTCAATTTTGTTGCGTGGAAATAATATTAATCTATTGACTTCAAGGACTGTTTCATTCCTCCTGCGCGAATTTATTGTAGGTGTAGGGACTGCTGTAAGCAGACTTATATCTATTTGTAGCAACTTTGGTCCTTAAGTACAACTGTGTACCTAATCGTTATAAACACAGGAATCAATGTCGCGATTTTAATTGTTTTATTGATCTACCGCGGAACACCTGGATGAACGACCCACGGAACTGGGAAGTATGGAAGAAGAAAGGGGACGGCTATACTCAGCAGTAGGTGATCCCGGACTGAAATGATGATGAAGATTGATACAGCAGTAGTTAAAAAAAATCTTATATGCAGTTTAATGAGCGTGATGACGTTATGGATGAATTTCTAATAATCAAATCTTCGTATCTCTATTAAAGTACCGTTCTGACCTAAGGGAGCTTGATAGAGCGTATTTTACAATGCAATTGAATAGGACACTGAATTTCTTTTAAGGATGAAATTGAATTGTCAGTTATGTTTATCCAACTTGCATGTAATAACTAATAAACATTTAAGAACCTGCGCCGCGGAGGACGTCCGCTACCACTGCACTTTCATTCCGACGCACTTTCTCTGACGGGCAGATGCCGACAACTGCCGCATCATTTGCGCGCTTCTGTTTTGCGGCGATTTCAACCCTGCTGAAGCGCTCCGTCAGGTCTGAATAATACTAAACCGTTGGCATAGCTCTTATGTTAAAAAATCCACCCTGTATACAAGTCAGTTGCACACTAATTCCTCTTCTCTAGGATTATTTAGATTCTTAGAATAACATATTATGTACAGTCACGGACTTTAATTGATGAGCCACCTTCAAACTTTTCAATTTTACTGTTTCATACATTCACGAGATTAAAAGATTAAACACGAACTCGAATCGCAAGGTCGTAAACAAGATGACAAATAAATTACTTTTAATCGGAAATATCCATAGAGGTTGACTAATAAGTTCTCAATGATAAAAATAAATACAATGTTGCATTAAGTTTATCCAATCTATTTGATACCGACCTCCTTTGAATCATAGCTCATTAACTCGATAATTATGAAAACATAACTGAAGACAGTGACAGTTGAAATATCAAGATGACAAATAAATTAGTTTTAATCGGAAATAGTCTTATCCATAGAGGTTGACTAATAAGTTCTTAATGATAAAAATAAATACAATGTTGCATTACGTTTATCCAATCTATTTGATACTGACCTCCTTTGAATCATAGCTCATTAACTCGATAATTATGAAAACATAACTGAAGACAGTGACAGTTGAAATATCAAGATGACAAATAAATTAGTTTTAATCGGAAATAGTCTTATCCATAGAGGTTGACTAATAAGTTCTTAATGATAAAAATAAATACAATGTTGCATTACGTTTATCCAATCTATTTGATACTGACCTCCTTTGAATCATAGCTCATTAACTCAATAATTCTGAAAATTTAACTGAAGACAGTGACAGTTGAAATATCGATGTCAGAGAATTTCTCCGTACGCTAACGTTACTGTCGCAACAGTAACCTAGCAACAATTGTTTATCGTTGCTAGGTTACTGTTGCTAGACCTGCAATTGGTTAACTTTGAGTAGTCACTGCTGTCAAGTTTGTAGTTCTGCTCTCAGGTTAGCCAACCGGTAAAGATATGAAATATAATTTTCTTCTTCTAACACGAAGACATATGACTTTGCGTGTCGGGAACCGAATAAACCCGATTTGCATTACACGGCTAAAATACGAACAGTGCCAGGTGGCTCATCAATTAAAGTCCGTGACTGTACCTATAGATAATAGTGTCCGTATCACTTCACTAATCACCAGTGTTTATAGTCCATATGCAGCGAAGCGGCAAACATCTGCGAAAATACAAAATTTATAAAAATATACACGTGTAGTGGTATAAATGAACATTGAAACACTAGCTGTGCCGGTGAAAGGCGCGGGCGCATCGTAAGCAGGGTACATGTCAATGTCTTTGAGCGCAGCCTAGCAAGCATTTTTTGAGAGGGGAGGTCAAGCATCAAAGTTCTTAGGTTCAATAATTTACAATAATATTGCCGTGGATCGTAATGGAAACGAATTTTCGTAACGAGATTGTTTTGTACTTACCTACAATTTCGCTACAAAATTCTAAGTATATCGCAAATAATGAACGCCATGTTGACCGTTTTTAACCGACTTCTAAAATGTAACTATGTAATTTTTTTTTATTTATTTCCCGGCAAAACTCCGTCATTTATACACGGATTTGCAAAATTCTTTTTTTGTTTGAAAGGGTATACTTCCGAGATGGTCCTATTGCCTATCAGTTCAGGATCTTATGGTGGGATCCTGGAGAAATCGAGGGAACTCTTAAAATATTATAGACCCGACACTTTGTAGCGATTTACGTATTTTTTTATAGTAACTCGTGCAGTTGGTCTTTCCGAGACCAACTGCACGAGTTACTATATATAGCACCATTTGGTGAAATAAAACAGCTAAAATAAAAATAAATGAGCAATGGATGTTAAAATACTATAGCGAACGACGCGTGAAGCTCAGAATTTACATTGATAAACGACGTGGCGCAAGCGCACCCCCCTACCACGGGGAGTGCGGCTACGTGTGTTTTGCCACAGTAACTATACATTGCGCGTGAGGCAATAAAAGCAATCAGGTTTATTGGATTCCCATAACGTTCCCGAAATTGTTTCATGTACCGGTCGTCTTAGTATGATATGCTAAATTCGTCCCATCAGTCTGCGGAGGGCTGTCCCTTACACCCTGTATGTACTCATTCCAGGTAACCGTTGGATACTGGCTTCCCTTCGCACCTCTTTACCATCCACTACTTTCCTGAGACTATCAGATTTCCCTCTGTCTCGCGGATTACTGGACCTCCCCTCGTTCTTAAAACTAAGAATTGAGGCCAATTAAGATTAATTTATTATGAAAGAGAACGAAAGAGCATCATACAGTTTTATCCATTTTTTTCTGGCTTTTGAAAATCATTATTTGCACACATTTTCTTCGTAATGATTTAACAAAAATCAACAAAGTTTCCTGGCATGACATAACATTTTGAAAATCTTTTGGTAAGATACAGTTGTTCCAAGTTTTGGAGTGGAGACTACGTATCGGCAAGCGTAGGCCCAGGAGGCCAACTCTACTAATTTACAAACGTGTCAGTGAGACAGATTTTGTATGGAGTAGCTGCCAAAAACTGATCATTGCGAGACCACTGACACGTTTGTAAATGGCCCCCTGGTATTGTGGCGTAGCTTGGAAGGTGCCATGTCCAGCAGTGGAATCAGTTAATTCAGCCTATCGTATAGGTTGTGATGTTGCACCAGACGATGACGACACAGTTGTTTAATCTTTACGTACTTACCTGAATAAATCTCGAATTTTATTTAGAAAATCCCCAAAAATGTGTCACTGACTCAGGCAGGGCCACCATCAAGGATTTTAATTTTGATTACACAAAAAATTTGTTGCTAATTAGTCGAAATTTGTCGCCAAATATCAGAATTTGTGTTTGTTGTTATAGGTCGGCTACCTATAAACCCTTATATCTTTTAAACCAGTGACCGACAATTTCTGATATTTAGCGACAAATTTCGTCAATTTTTTTGTGTAATCAAACTTAAATTCCCTGATGGTGGCCCTGCCATAGTCAGTGACACCCTAAAAATCACTCAGTAAATCATTTTGATTAAATGGCATGCCATAGCAAAATATTCCATTTGTTTTTGTTAAATCATTACTCATTACAATTAGGTACATCAAAAATAAAAATGTATAAAAGGAAATATTTTTCAAAGTCAAATAAAACTCAGGTTCCAACAGTACAGATTTGGTGCCATAATAACAAATGCTTAGACGATAAGTTCAATCCGAATTTATAAAGTTTTCCTTGGTACTGGCACGTTTTATTACCTTTGGAAATGGATCAAAACATGTGCGTGTGGGGTGAGGGCCCGTTTTTTAAAACTCTTTGAAAATGTGCTCAGGATTTAGTGAACATTCCAAAAGAATTGTGAAAGTTGGAATCAGATTTTGTGAAAGCGAGATATGGACTGTAAAGTTGGGCCCTCAGTTCTCACATAGAGGATTGAGAGCCCAGCTGTACCTGATAAACTAAGGACACTACAGAACAAGTCTTTATGCCAAAATTTAAGGTAATGCCGAACAAAATTTGTGAATACAAGATATTATCGCAAAACACTGTCCATCTTTGTATATCTTCGTTCAAAATGGGCCCTCAATTCTCACACACGTAAAAATTTATTACGCAAATAAAATGAAACCTCTAACTTACAGCTACTGTTTGAAATCCTATATGCTACTAAATAATTTGTGAAAGCAAGAAGTAATGAGCTTTATAAAATTTGGGCCCTCAGTCCTCAATATTTCTTTTTGTTTTCGTTTTATTACGTATCGTATGAAAGATAAGACAAATACAAAACTGTCTCTTTTTGTGAAAAAAATTGTGCAACAAATTGGTGTTATTAGCTACTAATAAGAATTACGATAAAACGATAATAGATACCGAAATCAACTATTTGGTTGTTGTGTATGAGGGTAGGGTGACAATAATTTTCTTTTTACCCTCATTTTATATACTTTGTTAGTGGCGATTCTGAGTGATGTTTAGTTCCTTCTGCTGTTGCATTTTAATCATACCTCACAATCTATTTTATTGTTTACTTATGCACAATAGAGTTGTAATAGTTAATGTAAATCAGTCGTGATTTGGTGAGTAGCAAGTTTTCTACTATATCGGCCACCCCTTCTTTCATAAACTCAGGAGTTAACACATCTTCTTCATGACTTGAATGCATTTCAATCGATGTAATAATAAGTAACACTAAAGTTTGTGTTCGAACAACTTACAGTATTCACAAGCATAAAAAAAAATTAAAAAAACCCCGGTACATACAGTATGTTAACTAACAAAGGGCGTTCCCGTTAACCTGCAATAGTATAGCGTCTATACATGCTAAAAAAAATGTTACAGTTCAGTTCAGTATAGTAAAATATTCACAAAAAATATTAAATTGTTACGGAAATTAAACTCTCTGTACCCGCCCACTTGTCACACTTGTTTTTCTACGTTGAAATATAAGTGTGCGTGTACAGAGTTTTTCTTTTTCGTTTAAATTTAATCTTTTTGTGAACATTTCAAAGCAAAAACTAAAAAAAAATATTTTTTTTTTTGAGTGGTATTATTTTTTTTAGCATGTATACACGCTTTACTATTGCAGGTTAACGGGAACGCCCTCTGTTGGTTAACATACTGTATATTTCCTCATTTCTCTTTCCTGCTCCATCACCAGACCCTGATCATCATCCATCTGTAACCAATGTTTTTAGACCTTTCCAATGAGCCCAAACACGATACCTCTGCTGTAAGTTGGTGAGAGAGTTGGGTATCCAACAGCCAGGTGATGCTGCAGCACCAGTTCAAGGTTACTATATTCTTCTAATATAATTGAAGTCACAGAATTCTAAATTTCGAATCGATTTATTAATTTTGGCGTTATAATATATCTATTTTTGAAATGTGCTAATTAAGCCCTTTAATTTGATTCCCAACATGGTATGATTAAAAAATATTGTTTTTAATTCATGACTTTATGTCCTCTAGAGGCGCCATTTTTAATTTAATGTGACGTCACATAGCCCATAACCAGCGGACGATCAAAATAATAACCCTCATTTATTCCTCGCCGTATTCGGGTAGAGAGAGAAATTGTGGTCACCCTATTCCCTGATTCAGAGAATAAAAATAAAACTTGATTTTCTTATACAATAAAGGGTCTTTTAATTTTTTTCTGGCATCTAATTTGTTGCACAATTTTTTTCACAAAAAGAGACAGTTTTGTATTTGTCTTATCTTTCATACGATACGTAATAAAACGAAAACAAAAAGAAATGGAGGACTGAGAGCCCGAATTTTATAAAGCTCATTACTTTCAAGATAGAAGAAGATATACAAAGATGGACAGTGTTTTGCGATAATATCTTGTATTCACAAATTTTGTTCGGCATTACCTTAAATTTTGGCATAAAAACTTGTTCTGTAATGTCCTTAGTTAATCAGGTACAGCTGGGCCCTCGATCCTCTATGTGAGAACTGAGGGCCCAACTTTACAGTCCATATCTCGCTTATTAGACTTTCACAAAATCTAATTCCAACTTTCACCTTTTTTTTGGAATGTTCACTAAATCCTGAGCACATTTTCAAAGAGTTTTAAAAAACGGGCCCTCACCCCACACGCACATATCAAAACGGATGATGTCCTTGGGAAATAAGAGCATGGTTTACCTTCGCTTGTCTTGAGTTGCGCGCGCATGAAGTTGCCTAGTCCATTAGCTAAGTAACGCAGAGCAACGCAAAGCTTAGTTGGTTTATCGGTCATCGAAATAAGAAAAATTCAGTCAAGAAATAAAACACATTCATTATAAAAACTGTATTCTCTAATTCATGTAAAATGTCAGGTACATACGTCAAAGGTCTTACAAAATATATATAAAAGTATGGCAAAACATTCTAAATATCAATATTGAATTAATTTACGACAATGTAAAATAAGTACACTAATAATTTACAGTTAGTAACACAATCGATTTTGCCGCAAAACAGTAAATAAAAAGGTATTTCTAACCAGTGATCAGAAAATTGGACTAGGTACTATAGACCTCATCTAGTTTCCAATAAAAAATGATTGACGTGTTTGTACACACGTACTTACAGAAATAAAATCATTTATCATATTAAAAATAAGCATCTAGCTTTAGCGAAGGTATAACTTGACCCTACTTGTCAAACAGTAAAAATAAGGATGCGGCAGTGCTTTTCTATTGTGTGGACTAATTTCTTCTTCGTCGAATATTATAGACGTCAGTGAATTTAATTTGATAATTATTTCCCACGTTTAATGCTGCGCTAGTCTACGGCTCGAACTCGCTCGTGGGCGGGGCAAAAAAGCATGCTATCTCCCACGTCGAGTGTGAGTAAACAAGAAGCGCGACGAATGAAGCTCATTTCAGAGTCTGCGTCAGGATGACTGGACCAAGGAAGATTTTGGAAGTTTGAGCAATACCAAGTTTTAGTACCTATTTCGTACTATTTGGTACCAGACATCAAATAATTGGTACCTCGCTAAAGAGCAAAAACTATTGCGAGGAAAGTGGCCAGCCATTCTGACTTCAGAATGGCGGGACCAAGCAGGTTTCACCTAGTTGTAAAGTTCGTTTAAATTTCGTACCTCATTGGTACCTCAACATATATTTTTCCTAGATTTTTTCGATAAGCCAAAAAAAAGTTAGACCTAGAAGAAATTTTGCATGTAATCTGGAGCACGTTGATTTCACCTAGTTGTAGGCGTTATAATTAGTTTATCTTTTCATTAACATTTAGTACCTCGTTGGAACCTCCACATATGTTTTTCTTAGATTTTTTCGATAAGCCTAAAATAAGTTACACCTACAAAAACTTTTGCATATATAATAATGCTTATTTTTGTACAAAGAAAATTACCGAAAATAAATCATAGCACACATAAATATTACGTATATTTATTCATTGATTGATACATTAATATTTTTTTTCATATATAAAAAAAAAACTCGAGTTTAAAAAAACACGATTTTTGTATGGGTATACTTTAATTCTTTACTTTACTTTATTTTTATAATTTTTTTATACAACGGCAACAGAAATACACAATCTGTGAAAATTTCAACTGTTTACTTGTTATGGTTCATGAGATAAAGCCCGCTGACGGATAGACGGATGAACAGCGGAGGTTTAGTAATAGGGTTCCGTTTAGTATCCTTCGGTTACGGAACCCTAATAATATCACTTTTTCAAATGCCATTATTTATCATTCAATAAAGATGGATTTAAAACGTACAATTATGTGTATAAAAATATTTTACAAAGATTCAAAGATTAATGTGTATATATCATTCAATAAATATGGATGTATAACGTAATATTTAAACATATTGGTGTTTAAAAAAAAAAAAATCACTATATATAAAAAAATACAAAGCTTCTTGTAGGTGTAACTTATTTTTGGGTTATCGAAAAAATCTAAGAAAAACATATGTGGAGGTTCCAACGAGGTACTAAATTTTAATGAAAAGATAAACTAATTATAACGCCTACAACTAGGTGAAATCAACGTGCTCCAGATTACATGCAAAATTTCTTCTAGGTCTAACTATTTTTTGGCTAATCGAAAAAATCTAGGAAAAACATATGTTGAGGTACCAATGAGGTACGAAATTTTAACGAAAAGATGAACTACTTATAACGCCTACAACTAGGTGAAACCTGCTTGGTCCAGCCACTCTGAAGTCAGAATGGCTGGCCACTTTCTTCGTAATAGTTTTCGCTCTTTAGCGAGGTACCAATTATTTGATGTCTGGTACCAAATAGTACGAAATAGGTACTAAAACTTGGTATTGCTCAAACTTCCAAAATCTTCCTTGGTCCAGTCATCCTGACGCAGACCATTTCAGACTACGCTATAATATATAGCATATAGTTCATAGCACAACAATATCGCTCGCCATACATTTCCAATAATATATAGTACTTATAGCAAAGTGTGAACGTGTTTTAAATAAATGTATGGCGAGCGATATTCTTGTGCTATGAACAATATGCTATAATATTATAGCGTAGTCTGAAATGAGCTTTATACCGAAAAACGATACGACCTTTGGGTTGTGAAAAACCACTGAATTTTATGCAAAATTTAGTTATTTGAACGGTTAAATAATTGAACTATAAGAATTTTGTTTTGGAGATTTCATACTCCTTTTATTTTACTATTCTGCTTACGTACAGGCATAGATAACAAAGATAGCATGTCTTAATTAGAACACGTATGATATTAAACAGTGGAGTAACCACCCCAAAACATGAAAAAAATTCCGACTAGCGCAGCCTAACAAATTGGTATTTCATAAAATATCAGAGAGATAATTTATACTGCTTGACCACAACAAAGTTTATTTTTCCTTAACAATTAAGAATACGAGAACCTAAAACAGGAATGTTAGAAATATGTAAGTCATCTTCAAATATTATAGATGTAGTCACGAGCGAACGCACGAACTATATATTTGATAGGATTCATCCATTAATATCTCTCGTCAAGATAATAATTATTTGTTGAAGGCATAAACGAGTGGCAGCACAAATAACATCGAAGGAACACCAAAACTATCTGACGGGACAAGCAACGCCGACATATAGGAAAATTCAACAGCTTCAAAAGGATGTATCACCTCTTGGAATGCTAAAATATATCGTTGTAAATATCTGCCTAGTCGGTTAAATTCTGAAGAATGTGATCAAAAGTATCTGACAGCATAGAAACCTAATAGTATGTTTCGAGTTTCCTTCTAAAGTGCGTTTCATCAAATAGTTCCTATGCCGTAATGTTGGCTCCACTGTTGTCGGGCCAAAACGAATACGGTACGCTGCTAAGGAGCTAGCTAATAGTCCGTTTTTTAAATGTAACAGTGCAGCCAACATTACGACGTAGGTACTACTTGATGAAACGCAATGAGTGCCGGTCATATTGAAAAAATATGTGATATCCCAAAGGAAGCATATCTAATCTACCTATCTGAGAGTAATGTTTCAATGTAGAAATGTCAATAATAAGTTTTTCTTGTCGTTGTGGCAACTGGGCCGATGTCGACTATTCTGCCAGTATCAATCCCCATACTGATTGACCCAACGATTTTTAACTTTATTTAATTTTCATTATATGATCTGAAATACCTAATACGGTTCACGAGATACAGCGCATTGACAGACAGACAGCGGAGGCTCATTAAGGTTCCGTTAGGCAACCTACAGGTACGGAACCCTAAAAAAAATACTAACCGTTTTTGTGTAGTGGTCTACAGCGAAACGAATTAAAGCGAAAGTAAACACAAAGAGAAATATCACTCGCCTTGCTTAAGATAAATAAAAAAATAAAAAATGAATTAAAGGCCACACGCTTTCTAAGGTCGTGGTCCGCAAGGTCCCAAAAAATGTCAAAAAGTAATAATTCTATATTTACGTCTAGTATAATATTACTGTAAGATATTTTTGTTTGATGTCACATATTTTTGAAAATTCTAAATATTATACTGTTAGGTTTTTATGCTACCAAAATGATGTCATATAGATTAACCGCCTCTGTGGTAGAGTGGTTGGACCAATTGTCTCAGACCTATAGTTTCCGGGTTCGATTCCAAGTGGGAGCAAAATTTTGTGCTCGGTTTGCTTTGTGGTAGGGTTTGTTCTAAATCCGCCTGGCTAACTACCACCATCTTATCTAAGTCTATCGCGATAACAACAATGTTATCAGCATTGTTGTTTCGGCAGTTAGAGGGTTAAGGATTCCGGGCGAAGCTCGCTTCCACCTTCGGCTTGGTCATCACTTACCATCAGGTGAGATGCAGGCCAAGAGCGTTCCCGTCCGTGGAAAAAAAAAGAAAAAAAAAAGAAAATAATTTTGATCACAAGAGATGACATTTCATTTTGAAGCCGATGCAGCACTTTTATTTTGACGTCGCTTGTCTTGGCAGATAGTTATTCCTGCGATGTAACATATTTGTGCTACAGCACCTGTATTTTGACGTCGCTTGTCTTGGAGGATAGTTATTCCTGCGATGTAACATATTTGTGCTACCACCTGTATATGCCTTCCACAATGATGGCATATATTTGCCGTCATCTTACCGACAGATATTATAGATGAATCATGAAGTCAGATATTTTTGCCGAGCTGTCGTAGTAATATATTTATGCTCGTGACTGAACCTATGATGGATAATCTTAGACATTGATTTATTATAATATTTGATTGATGGGATGAAGAAAGATTGAATATTAAACTTCCTTTTGACTTCGCCTTAGTTTATGTTTCATTAAATTTATAGAAGATAATAATGGACGGTAACAACGAAAAATTCTGGTTGATAATTTTGTAGCAAACATGAAAGGCAGTGAATATTGTCACTTTCATCTCTATTCGGAAAAAGGAAACAATCCAATATGTATTCCTACAAAACTTTTAAAACATACTACAATCGCAGAGGCATTTCCTGAAAAGTTTCGAGATTTAGCAACGTGAATGAATTTTAGCCAAATTCATTCAACAACGTAATTAAATCGCGACTGTAATCGCATCGGCACGCAGTGTGTTTCCATACAGTACAATTATTATTATAATTAAAACACTTATTTAGATAATGAATACACTGATCAAAAACCTGTAGCACTGCTCTTTATCCGCGCTAGGGCGCATTTGTTTCGGTACTTTTTTTATAATTACGCAGATGTATAGCTTATTTAAAATTGCGCGCCCCCTGCTTGTTACGTACAAAATATGTATATAAAATTTGGTTGAGGTGCGTGTAATTTTAACTTAGACGATCTATACCGACTACATTATGTGTCCCGGCCTTGCTAACAATTAACCGAATTATAAGCTTCGATCAAGACACTAGATTCAGGGTTAGCGCCTAAAAAGTTGTGCAATAAAAAATAGAATAACGATCATTTACCAACCCAATTGCTTAGATTATATGTTACATTTTAGAATAAATATTTTTGTATTTATTTCTAAGCTTCAAGCGAATTTGTTTCAACAAAATAGTTACCATTAATATATCCCAAACAATAACTTTTATTAAATTATGTATACAAATAAGTACTATCAATCGCGACCAGTCGAGCCATGAGTATTTGTTCGTGATACTGTATCTAGTGAATTCTTCATCGAAGATTATTAGAGGTTGCAATACGTTTTTGATCAGTGTTTTCTGTTATTAAGTACTTAGCTTGTAGTCGTTTTACCCAAAGGGTAAAACGGGACCCTATTACTAAGACTCCGCTGTCTGTCCGTCTGTCACCAGGCTGTATCTCATGAACCGTGATAGTTACGACAGTTGAAATTTTCGCAGATGATGTATTTCTGTTGCCGCTATAAGAACAGATACTAAAAAACAGAATAAAATAAATAATGGACCCGGCTCCCATACAACCAAACGTGATATTTTTTGCTCGATATTGATAACGGCAACAGATAGACGCTTGAAATATTCACAGAATATTTAGTTATATATTCACAAAAATTTTTTTTAAAAAATAAAACAAATATTTAGGGGGCTCCCATACAAGACATTATTTTTTTGCCGTTTTTATAGATAATGGTTGGAACCTTTCATGTGCGAGTCCGACTCGTTTCTGGCCGGTTTTTTGTTACTTTATGTTACAAGAAAGATTCTTTTTCTAGTCAGTCAATATAAGATTAATTTAAAATCAGTCACAAGAGTTACATATCACAGTTTCATCTGTGAATATACCCTTCTTTCTTTCTTAGCGGCAACAGAAATACATCATCTGTGAACATTTCAACTGTCTAACTATCACGGTTCATGAGATACAGCCTGGTGACAGATGGACAGACAGCGGAGTCTTAGTAATAGGGCCCCGTTTTACCCTTTGGGTACGAAACCCTTAAAACTTATGACTAATTAAACCGATTCGTATATCATCTATTTATTGGAACCACATTACTTTCTAATGACAATTTTTAGGAACATTCGGTAGTTTTAAAATACTGGCTACTTATTTATCTTAAATAAAATTTTAAGATTTTGTACTCCTTAATGTTATCATACAACTAGATACTACATAATATGTTCTTGTGTACACGTAAATATAATACCGACTTATGTCCGTCTGTTAACATTCCCTTCTTTCTTTAGAAGGATGAGGGGCGCAAGCATCCTCATGACTATCTACCATCATCACTGATCTTTTATACCCCAATGCTATTAAAACGGGCACATATTTATTAATTTACTAGCGACCCGTACATGCTTCGCACGGTTTTATCGACTTGATAAAATATCGAGAGTTCTGTATAATTATGTAAGTTTAATGTTAGTTATACATAATAACACCTTCCGGAATAAATTCTCTAAATGATGGTGAAAATCGCATCAAAATTGCTCAGTTAAGAACAACAACGTGGTCGTGATCACATAGGACTCTGTATGACCATCTTTTTTAACGGACAAAAAGCTACTCTGTTTTACACTAGCTAAATGGGCGAAAAAGGTCTTCAAGCAGTAAGTATGCTCGTCGCGTTTATGCTCTCCCTTATCGCAGTGAGCAGTACAAAGATAAAGGCGAGCTATCCCAAAAAAGAAAACAAGAGTGAAATACTACTGCTCTCTATTACTACATTCTTACTATTTTACCTATACAACCCATCATGGTAACATAGACAACCATAAGTCGGCACAATATTCAATGTTCTATTATATATTCAGTCTTTATTAATTTCAATAGGCACATTGGTATTCGGGACAAACCCTATTCACCATAGGAATAGGACTCACATGTCGTGGTAATTTTCACCGATTTTTATTTTAAATATTAATTGGTAGGCGCTTGCTATCGTGAACATAGTGTTAGTATAAACTCGCAAAGGCTTTTTTGTTCTTATAAACTATGGACCCGTATGAATAAACTACCCAATTTGAGTATTCACTTTAGTAAGTAAGTAGAATCAATCAATAACGAAAACGGACATTTTACACAAAGATAATTTTTCAGATCCGATTAAAAACAGAGAAATCAGGAAAAATACTCAAATGAGATAGTTTTATTAAAGCTGGTTTAAATGTAACATAAATTCGCATATAATTATAGCGTCGTCATCATAGCACGTGGGGTGTACATACCTCGTCAGGTTTATGGGAAAGGAGGATAGTTATGTGGCTGGGGGGGATATCTGCCCATAGCATACGCATTGTAGTTTTGAGCGTTTTGCACAGGCGGTGCAGGCGCCGAACTTGAGGGCCGCGTCGGTACTTGAGGCGTCACTGCCATTCGTGCAGGAGAGTTAGGATACGATTGATGAATGTTAGGTACACCTGAAAGACATTTGAAATAATAATCCACGGGTAGGCCCTTCAACACTTATAGGGCAGTGCATAGAGATAATTATGACCTCAGAATATAAAACTTTGAGGATCGTGTTTGTTACACTACTTAAAAGTCAAATTCAAATAATTTATTTCAAGTAGGCACAATAAAGGCACTTTTGAACGTCAAATACATAAAAAAGTAGGCCTACTTTTTTGTTTTTTATTAACATAAATTTTACCAGTGTAAGGATTTTAGGTACTGACAGACTGTAATTTTCCAACTGGGACAGTATGGGGGAATCTGAATCCATATAAGACACGGGAAAAACTGTCTTAGGAACCATTAAGTATTTTTTAATTAAAATAATTTTGGCATATATAATTAATTTTATGGTAGGCATATTGCGAATTGTTCGTAAAAAAAAAACATTATTTTAAATGCTGGTCGACATAGCTCCACGTAAGGAAAAAATCTGGATAGAAGTGGGTCAAATATTTTTATGTAATTTGTTGATGAAAAATCCATCAAGAAATGTTTAATATGACCTCCATCTAGCTAGCATCATAATATAGCCCTACGCAACTGCTTATAAAGTGTCAAAACAGCAAAACGTGAAAGAGATTAGATTCACTGGCAAGAGTGAACGAGTCACTTTTACATTCAAAGGTTAAAACGTAAGAGTTACATAACGTCTACCATAACGAAATCTATTTTGTGCAGATTATATTCATAGGGAATGGATGAGCGTTACCCTCACAAAAGTGACCACTCTCTAGAAAGAGTCAAAGTGGCTGTGCGGTCAAGCCTGAGGCCCTAGTGTGAGTTTGTTTAAACTATCTCGACTTTACGCATCGACCGCGTCCGACGCTCCGATTAGCCTTTCACCTAAAGTCGAGATGGTTAAAATAAACTCGCACTAGGGCCTGTAATAACAAAGGCGCAGTATTCTAATTTTAATGAATAGGAAAAAACATTGAACATTGCTGTAACTAATAATAAAAAAGTAGTTATTTCTATATATTACTGTGTTACTAATTATACTTCTAGATTTTATTGGTTTAGGTTCGAGACTGAAATATTTATTTTTATAATATTAATAGCGTAAAATGTATTTTTTCTCTTTTAAGGCAACTATAATTTGAATAATTATGAATGATAAATATCGATTCAACTTCAAAGATTATACTGATATTTTACAAGCATGAAGGTATAGTCAAAACATCACTGGACCAATCAGAATTCTAGAAAGAGGCGACTACTGGCCGCACATTCGCTTTCTCTCTTGTACTTTTCGGTCTGTATTCATTGCACAACTGAATTCGGAACGCTCAATCCATTCTCTATGTCTATGGGGTAAAGATGAATTTCATATTTACTTAGCCGAAGTCACGAAAAATAAATCTGCTGTAGCCTACATTTTGTCGTTTTATGCGAAAATAATGATGAATATAGTTTGAGTTATTGATAGCTACATAGACACCAAATCGCTAAGGGAGTTTTAAATAATTGATATCTTCTGAAATACTTATTATGAACAGTGTTGGAATACTAGTATAATGAGTAGAATTTCCTACTATTATTTATTCATTTATTTTATTATTTATGTACACACAGTACATATAGATACGACATAATTAAAATATGAGTATAAAACACTGTTAGTTATTGATATCCGAATCCATTAACCGCGTTAGTAGTTACGTACCTTCATATTTATTTCCTATGGAAAGTCTGAATAGAGGAGCCAGATAAAATGAGTTGTAATACCAAAATTATATAGTATTTCCATTTTAATTCATTTTATACTAAATGATACAAATAGTTTCCGAAAAACAACTCGATGTATGTAAATGAGATGAGATGTAGATATTTTGCTTACTATTTTTAAAATTTGCCTTTTGTCGCAATTTAATCAAGTAAATACACACAATAAACAGCCAACTTTTCAAGAATTTATTTTCCTATAAAGGAATGTAAAACAAAGCACTTTAATTTAACAGTTTTAGTGCGAAACCCTAAAAACGTAATCAGATTCTTCAACATAATAATTTCTTACGAATGTATTCAAAGTGCGATTAATAATTTGCAATTTCTTAAATCCCGGAACTTAATAGTCATGTTTATGATTCCGGGATTTTAGAGGAAGTATTATTCACTCTGTTACTTACTTCCTCGAAGTTTAGGTTAATATACTCTACGTTTTCCGATTTCTAATAAATCATATTTTATTTTCAAATATATACATCAGCTAGTTTTCGATTTATCTGGTAGCTCTTCAGTTCAGACGTCTAAAGTGATGTCCTGTCATTTTTTAAGGGTTTTACTACAACTTCCACGACTGCGCCTATAAAATCGGATTTTTTGCAAAATAGCGGTATTATCCACGTTTTTGAGTACAAAATGTTCGACGTTGAATGATCTGCTCTGGGATTATTCTAAATTGCGATTCTTAGTTCAGCGCAATCTAGTGGAGAAATAGATCGCAGCAGGCCGTACCCACCTCAGGAGTTCAAGCCATTAAACCAATAATTGCGTTATTGTACCATTTCCATAACTTACGGTTGGGGGTTGACGGATATGTCTGTGAATAGTAGCCTCGGCCAGCTGGCGGCGGGACGGCCGGTTGGTACGACAAGTACGCGGTAGGAGCGGCCGCCGCCCTCACAGAGAGAGGATGGGTGGCGTTGGCGGGATGCAGGCCACTAGGAGGATGGGCGGCGCTCGGAGGGCGGGGGGCGCCAGGAGGATGGGATGCGTTGGGTAGATGCAACGCCGTCGGTGTGTGCGCTGCAGTTTGCGTGAGGGAGGCTGTGCTCGCCGTTCCGCTGGAGTACGTTCGAACCGCAACGTTCGTGGTGGTCGGATATCTGTTGGTACATGCGACCGCTGCCGGAGGTGCACTCTCGACTTTGTGGCCGTTGACGAAGTGTCCGAATCCGTTGACAGCATTGCTGCTTGTATTTGAAGAGCTTGGTCTACCTCGGTCTAAATTGGTTGTTTCTTTTGTGCGAGATTCATTTCCTTGATTTCTGTCAGAACTTAATGACGAGGCTGAAAAAAAAAAAAATGTTATTGGCGAGTCACAAAAACCGATGAAACAAATTGGTGCCTTTTTTTGGCAGCGATCTAAACTTTGGAGCGGAGTTTAGATTCTATTGGTTAATACTGGCACATCTCCGCTCGTCTCCTCTCTTCTCCGCTCTAGTGGACAGGCAGCCTAATTGAGAGCTATATGATTGAGCTAGTGCTAATGTTGAAACACTAGGCCCGTGGGGCCTGAGTGCTCATCGAGTATTTCGGGACATTGCCTAGCGGTAGCGATTGATCGTCTCTTCAAGTGACCAGAAGCCCGGATATTTTTTAGATTAAAGAATCAGCATTGCCATTCAACGTGGCAATGCTGCCAGCCTTTTGGTCACTTTTTCCACTGGCAGCGATGCGGACGAATCTTTTAATGAACAATGAGCTCTTCCCTATAAATACTCGTACATAAATAAATATTGTATTTTAGTGTTAGATTATATTTATCAGTGGTTAGTTTACAAATATATTACAATATCGATAATTTATTTTATGAATATCCAAACTCTTTGATAAAATTGTATTGGAAAATGTAAAATCCAGTTAACTTCACGATAGTTCCATATTCCATAATTAGCCACGTTCATGAGAGCCTTTTCGGGTTATAATTATTATGTTGAGGGTAGTATTTACCATGACTTATTCAGTGGTAGAAGGTACTTTAGTCGTGATTGCGCCAATATAATTATCGTTTTTCTGTGGTTTTCGATTGCCCCTTTATTTCAGAACGTAAAAATTAATATCAGTTTCGGTTCCAAATCCGTTAGCAACTGTTGTAGCATGCATGAGATGTTCACCTATAGTCGGAAGTAAATATTCCCCTGTAGATTTATTCAATCCGTAATACTATACTTATGTTAAATTTATGCATATTTTGTGCGTGTTAGGATGCCTAATTGCTATATTCCCTTCACTACTACTGTCACTAGAACTGAACATTTTAACGCACCACAAATATTAATCTTAAAACGAATAAAATTGTAATACCGTCTGTAACACGCGTCTTTATTTATTTATATAACCATTTATGCACACACATAATAAACATACAAGGAGAAAAGAATAGAAACAAAACGTACAAAGGTGATGCTTATTTCTAAAGAAATCTCTTCCAGCACACCTGAGATGGGAAAGTAGATAAGAGATATAGACACCGTGTGTAAAATTCAACAATTCAATTTGTTTTTTACTTATAATTATATAATTAATGTATACAAAATATTGTAAAACATTTTTTAAAGAGTAACTGTGGAGTTTCTTGCCCATTCTTCTCCATATGAAAACTAACTTCCTTTTGGAAGGGGCGACTAGAATCGGTTCTATTTCTTTGGTTTTGACGTTCAAAAGTGCCTTTTATGTGCCTTATTGAAATAAATTATTTGATTTTGACACGATTCGTGACGTGCAGGTATAATTCTACAAAGTAAGCCAATGACTACAATTTACTGTAATATAAACCTTATTCTTACAATTGTAGGGTTATCTAGAAAAACACATAACGTAATGTACATTTTTTGTGTTACGGTAAATTGTAGACTTTCTGTTACAATTTCGTGGGTGAGAGGCACTTAAATTATCAAGGGGTCGATCAGGCAGAAAGATTAAGCTAGTTGCCCATTCCAAAGCAGTAGGTTCCTATGGAGAAGAACGGGCAAGAAGCTCCACCTACCTGCTGTATGGATCGACACCATTCAGCTCAAACATTTTGAATGCAACTAAATGATCCAAACCAATAATTGTAAAGTTTTGTGGTATAGGGTGGTATTCACATTTTGAATAAGTATTCTCATTTTACGTGAAAATGTCAAGCATGCATTATCAATATCATCGACCCTTTACTTATATCACACTCACAATAAAGATTGAATGACTTACAATTGCGAATGACTTCCAACACTGCTTGTATCACATCTGAAGATGTGTGACTGATTGGGTTTGCTCTCCTGGTAAGTGCAGTCAGCGAGTGCAACAGTGACGATTCATCGATTCCGACACTAGGCACGGGCGTCTGAAACATACATCAAAATTCAGTAAAGTACAACACGTGTCGCATCGTAAGATGTGTCGTTTTTTTTACAAAACCATTTTTAATCAGTCTGAGGTTTATAATCCATCTTTTATACTTACAGGTTCCACGAGAGTTCTTTGCTTTAAAACGCATCCCATTAGCTGGAGCAGGAACTGTCTGGGCACTGTAGATGTTTCCTGAAAATTATCTCTAATTTATGTCCCGAGTAATGGTGCGCTTACACGGGCGGGTTTTCGTGGCTAGATCCGACAAAATTCTTGTCGTGTACATGATGAATTGGTCCTATCTGCAGCAGACACGGTGGAATTTCTTAGCGTGTACAAGCGGCCTAAGGCACCTGTCCCACCGCTGACGCGGAAACGACGAGCTTTCGACTATTTTCTCGCTCATGAAACGTAAAATAGATGTATATCTCGTATCAGTAGAAGAGATGTATTATTAGTAATTGATCGTCGCTGACTGTTCACACTGCCGGTGTGAAGTTTCTGTCCACTAGTTTATCGCAGCGACAAGAACTATGAAAGAAAATTCTCGCTCAGCTACTCTCGCTTGGCGGGCAGACCACTCGCCGAGAGACTATCGCTTGGTACATACGCATATCAGCAAGTAACTGGGCAGTCATTCTACTCTACGAACTCGCGCACTCGCTCTTAGCCCAGCAACAGAACTATCCGAACTACACACTCGCTGCTCGTTCCTCTCCAATTCGTTTCTAGTTGCTAGCTCTACTCGCTTTTCGCTAATCGTCGGCGGTAGGACAGGTGCCTAATACCCGCCAAGAATGGAAAATATAAGTGCCCTTGACAACAATGAAATGATACAAGTTACATGTGCATATAAAAAGGGAATATTTACTGCCTCGATAAATACACGAACAAAAGTTTTCAGACTTACAGAATCGAACGACGGAGTTTGATTGAACTGACCCAGCAAATCTTGAACTTGCATCTGCTGAGACGACTCCTATATGAACATAACACATTCATTTAATGTCAAAATTGTGTGAAATTATTTCAGTCAAATATTTGGTTCGTTCATGACTACATTACCTCCGTATATTCATCCAGTATGCGGAACAACTCTGGACTTACTGTTGACTTCAACAACAACCGACCCTTTGCATTTTCTGCAGACTTTTTCTCGTAAATATAGGATTGGTATTCACTCTCGCACTCCAATTTTTGCAATTCCTGATGGTACAGCTCACTCCTAAAGATATATTGAAAAGTTTAATCATGCAATGCATTTTTATAAAACTAAACAGGTGTGTGTTAGCGTGTAGCAGCTATTTTCTAATATCAAATAAGCGATGTCCAATCAACCGTAGTCGTGCTGCTTTGCAAATTAAAATACGAGGTCGAAAAAATGTGGCTCGTTATGTTATTTTGATTAACCTTTTTTGCTTTACTTGTTATATCGCACAGCATTTTATTTCCGTTTCAACACCGCGGGTAAATTTACCTTTAAATTCTTTACCGTTATGATGTTAGTTTTCATTAAAGTAAACCGGACAATTTAACTTGACGAGATAGATATCTGCGTATTTATAAAATTTTGCATGATGCAAGCAAATATATAAACATGATTACATACTGAATACTAAAAATTCGCTTCTCAAAATATTATAATTTGAATCAGAACGCGCTTCGCTTATAAACACTCGCCGATTCTGACAACTCTAGGTACTACTTTAGGTACGAAACCCTTAAAACTTATGACTAATTAAACCGATTCGTATATCATCTATTTATTGGAACCACATTACTTTCTAATGACAATTTTTAGGAACATTCGGTAGTTTTAAAATACTGGCTACTTATTTATCTTAAATAAAATTTTAAGATTTTGTACTCCTTAATGTTATCATACAACTAGATACTACATAATATGTTCTTGTGTACACGTAAATATAATACCGACTTATGTCCGTCTGTTAACATTCCCTTCTTTCTTTAGAAGGATGAGGGGCGCAAGCATCCTCATGACTATCTACCATCATCACTGATCTTTTATACCCCAATGCTATTAAAACGGGCACATATTTATTAATTTACTAGCGACCCGTACATGCTTCGCACGGTTTTATCGACTTGATAAAATATCGAGAGTTCTGTATAATTATGTAAGTTTAATGTTAGTTATACATAATAACACCTTCCGGAATAAATTCTCTAAATGATGGTGAAAATCGCATCAAAATTGCTCAGTTAAGAACAACAACGTGGTCGTGATCACATAGGACTCTGTATGACCATCTTTTTTAACGGACAAAAAGCTACTCTGTTTTACACTAGCTAAATGGGCGAAAAAGGTCTTCAAGCAGTAAGTATGCTCGTCGCGTTTATGCTCTCCCTTATCGCAGTGAGCAGTACAAAGATAAAGGCGAGCTATCCCAAAAAAGAAAACAAGAGTGAAATACTACTGCTCTCTATTACTACATTCTTACTATTTTACCTATACAACCCATCATGGTAACATAGACAACCATAAGTCGGCACAATATTCAATGTTCTATTATATATTCAGTCTTTATTAATTTCAATAGGCACATTGGTATTCGGGACAAACCCTATTCACCATAGGAATAGGACTCACATGTCGTGGTAATTTTCACCGATTTTTATTTTAAATATTAATTGGTAGGCGCTTGCTATCGTGAACATAGTGTTAGTATAAACTCGCAAAGGCTTTTTTGTTCTTATAAACTATGGACCCGTATGAATAAACTACCCAATTTGAGTATTCACTTTAGTAAGTAAGTAGAATCAATCAATAACGAAAACGGACATTTTACACAAAGATAATTTTTCAGATCCGATTAAAAACAGAGAAATCAGGAAAAATACTCAAATGAGATAGTTTTATTAAAGCTGGTTTAAATGTAACATAAATTCGCATATAATTATAGCGTCGTCATCATAGCACGTGGGGTGTACATACCTCGTCAGGTTTATGGGAAAGGAGGATAGTTATGTGGCTGGGGGGGATATCTGCCCATAGCATACGCATTGTAGTTTTGAGCGTTTTGCACAGGCGGTGCAGGCGCCGAACTTGAGGGCCGCGTCGGTACTTGAGGCGTCACTGCCATTCGTGCAGGAGAGTTAGGATACGATTGATGAATGTTAGGTACACCTGAAAGACATTTGAAATAATAATCCACGGGTAGGCCCTTCAACACTTATAGGGCAGTGCATAGAGATAATTATGACCTCAGAATATAAAACTTTGAGGATCGTGTTTGTTACACTACTTAAAAGTCAAATTCAAATAATTTATTTCAAGTAGGCACAATAAAGGCACTTTTGAACGTCAAATACATAAAAAAGTAGGCCTACTTTTTTGTTTTTTATTAACATAAATTTTACCAGTGTAAGGATTTTAGGTACTGACAGACTGTAATTTTCCAACTGGGACAGTATGGGGGAATCTGAATCCATATAAGACACGGGAAAAACTGTCTTAGGAACCATTAAGTATTTTTTAATTAAAATAATTTTGGCATATATAATTAATTTTATGGTAGGCATATTGCGAATTGTTCGTAAAAAAAAAACATTATTTTAAATGCTGGTCGACATAGCTCCACGTAAGGAAAAAATCTGGATAGAAGTGGGTCAAATATTTTTATGTAATTTGTTGATGAAAAATCCATCAAGAAATGTTTAATATGACCTCCATCTAGCTAGCATCATAATATAGCCCTACGCAACTGCTTATAAAGTGTCAAAACAGCAAAACGTGAAAGAGATTAGATTCACTGGCAAGAGTGAACGAGTCACTTTTACATTCAAAGGTTAAAACGTAAGAGTTACATAACGTCTACCATAACGAAATCTATTTTGTGCAGATTATATTCATAGGGAATGGATGAGCGTTACCCTCACAAAAGTGACCACTCTCTAGAAAGAGTCAAAGTGGCTGTGCGGTCAAGCCTGAGGCCCTAGTGTGAGTTTGTTTAAACTATCTCGACTTTACGCATCGACCGCGTCCGACGCTCCGATTAGCCTTTCACCTAAAGTCGAGATGGTTAAAATAAACTCGCACTAGGGCCTGTAATAACAAAGGCGCAGTATTCTAATTTTAATGAATAGGAAAAAACATTGAACATTGCTGTAACTAATAATAAAAAAGTAGTTATTTCTATATATTACTGTGTTACTAATTATACTTCTAGATTTTATTGGTTTAGGTTCGAGACTGAAATATTTATTTTTATAATATTAATAGCGTAAAATGTATTTTTTCTCTTTTAAGGCAACTATAATTTGAATAATTATGAATGATAAATATCGATTCAACTTCAAAGATTATACTGATATTTTACAAGCATGAAGGTATAGTCAAAACATCACTGGACCAATCAGAATTCTAGAAAGAGGCGACTACTGGCCGCACATTCGCTTTCTCTCTTGTACTTTTCGGTCTGTATTCATTGCACAACTGAATTCGGAACGCTCAATCCATTCTCTATGTCTATGGGGTAAAGATGAATTTCATATTTACTTAGCCGAAGTCACGAAAAATAAATCTGCTGTAGCCTACATTTTGTCGTTTTATGCGAAAATAATGATGAATATAGTTTGAGTTATTGATAGCTACATAGACACCAAATCGCTAAGGGAGTTTTAAATAATTGATATCTTCTGAAATACTTATTATGAACAGTGTTGGAATACTAGTATAATGAGTAGAATTTCCTACTATTATTTATTCATTTATTTTATTATTTATGTACACACAGTACATATAGATACGACATAATTAAAATATGAGTATAAAACACTGTTAGTTATTGATATCCGAATCCATTAACCGCGTTAGTAGTTACGTACCTTCATATTTATTTCCTATGGAAAGTCTGAATAGAGGAGCCAGATAAAATGAGTTGTAATACCAAAATTATATAGTATTTCCATTTTAATTCATTTTATACTAAATGATACAAATAGTTTCCGAAAAACAACTCGATGTATGTAAATGAGATGAGATGTAGATATTTTGCTTACTATTTTTAAAATTTGCCTTTTGTCGCAATTTAATCAAGTAAATACACACAATAAACAGCCAACTTTTCAAGAATTTATTTTCCTATAAAGGAATGTAAAACAAAGCACTTTAATTTAACAGTTTTAGTGCGAAACCCTAAAAACGTAATCAGATTCTTCAACATAATAATTTCTTACGAATGTATTCAAAGTGCGATTAATAATTTGCAATTTCTTAAATCCCGGAACTTAATAGTCATGTTTATGATTCCGGGATTTTAGAGGAAGTATTATTCACTCTGTTACTTACTTCCTCGAAGTTTAGGTTAATATACTCTACGTTTTCCGATTTCTAATAAATCATATTTTATTTTCAAATATATACATCAGCTAGTTTTCGATTTATCTGGTAGCTCTTCAGTTCAGACGTCTAAAGTGATGTCCTGTCATTTTTTAAGGGTTTTACTACAACTTCCACGACTGCGCCTATAAAATCGGATTTTTTGCAAAATAGCGGTATTATCCACGTTTTTGAGTACAAAATGTTCGACGTTGAATGATCTGCTCTGGGATTATTCTAAATTGCGATTCTTAGTTCAGCGCAATCTAGTGGAGAAATAGATCGCAGCAGGCCGTACCCACCTCAGGAGTTCAAGCCATTAAACCAATAATTGCGTTATTGTACCATTTCCATAACTTACGGTTGGGGGTTGACGGATATGTCTGTGAATAGTAGCCTCGGCCAGCTGGCGGCGGGACGGCCGGTTGGTACGACAAGTACGCGGTAGGAGCGGCCGCCGCCCTCACAGAGAGAGGATGGGTGGCGTTGGCGGGATGCAGGCCACTAGGAGGATGGGCGGCGCTCGGAGGGCGGGGGGCGCCAGGAGGATGGGATGCGTTGGGTAGATGCAACGCCGTCGGTGTGTGCGCTGCAGTTTGCGTGAGGGAGGCTGTGCTCGCCGTTCCGCTGGAGTACGTTCGAACCGCAACGTTCGTGGTGGTCGGATATCTGTTGGTACATGCGACCGCTGCCGGAGGTGCACTCTCGACTTTGTGGCCGTTGACGAAGTGTCCGAATCCGTTGACAGCATTGCTGCTTGTATTTGAAGAGCTTGGTCTACCTCGGTCTAAATTGGTTGTTTCTTTTGTGCGAGATTCATTTCCTTGATTTCTGTCAGAACTTAATGACGAGGCTGAAAAAAAAAAAAATGTGGCGAGTCACAAAAACCGATGAAACAAATTGGTGCCTTTTTTTGGCAGCGATCTAAACTTTGGAGCGGAGTTTAGATTCTATTGGTTAATACTGGCACATCTCCGCTCGTCTCCTCTCTTCTCCGCTCTAGTGGACAGGCAGCCTAATTGAGAGCTATATGATTGAGCTAGTGCTAATGTTGAAACACTAGGCCCGTGGGGCCTGAGTGCTCATCGAGTATTTCGGGACATTGCCTAGCGGTAGCGATTGATCGTCTCTTCAAGTGACCAGAAGCCCGGATATTTTTTAGATTAAAGAATCAGCATTGCCATTCAACGTGGCAATGCTGCCAGCCTTTTGGTCACTTTTTCCACTGGCAGCGATGCGGACGAATCTTTTAATGACCAATGAGCTCTTCCCTATAAATACTCGTACATAAATAAATATTGTATTTTAGTGTTAGATTATATTTATCAGTGGTTAGTTTACAAATATATTACAATATCGATAATTTATTTTATGAATATCCAAACTCTTTGATAAAATTGTATTGGAAAATGTAAAATCCAGTTAACTTCACGATAGTTCCATATTCCATAATTAGCCACGTTCATGAGAGCCTTTTCGGGTTATAATTATTATGTTGAGGGTAGTATTTACCATGACTTATTCAGTGGTAGAAGGTACTTTAGTCGTGATTGCGCCAATATAATTATCGTTTTTCTGTGGTTTTCGATTGCCCCTTTATTTCAGAACGTAAAAATTAATATCAGTTTCGGTTCCAAATCCGTTAGCAACTGTTGTAGCATGCATGAGATGTTCACCTATAGTCGGAAGTAAATATTCCCCTGTAGATTTATTCAATCCGTAATACTATACTTATGTTAAATTTATGCATATTTTGTGCGTGTTAGGATGCCTAATTGCTATATTCCCTTCACTACTACTGTCACTAGAACTGAACATTTTAACGCACCACAAATATTAATCTTAAAACGAATAAAATTGTAATACCGTCTGTAACACGCGTCTTTATTTATTTATATAACCATTTATGCACACACATAATAAACATACAAGGAGAAAAGAATAGAAACAAAACGTACAAAGGTGATGCTTATTTCTAAAGAAATCTCTTCCAGCACACCTGAGATGGGAAAGTAGATAAGAGATATAGACACCGTGTGTAAAATTCAACAATTCGATTTGTTTTTTACTTATATTTATATAATTAATGTATACAAAATATTGTAAAACATTTTTTAAAGAGTAACTGTGGAGTTTCTTGCCCATTCTTCTCCATATGAAGACTAACTTCCTTTTGGAAGGGGCGACTAGAATCGGTTCTATTTCTTTGGTTTGGACGTTCAAAAGTGCCTTTTATGTGCCTTATTGAAATAAATTATTTGATTTTGACACGATTCGTGACGTGCAGGTACAATTCTACAAAGTAAGCCAATTACTACAATTTACTGTAATATAAACCTTATTCTTACAATTGTAGGGTTATCTAGAAAAACACATAACGTAATGTACATTTTTTGTGTTACGGTCAATTGTAGACTTTCTGTTACAATTTCGTGGGTGAGAGGCACTTAAATTATCAAGGGGTCGATCAGGCAGAAAGATTAAGCTAGTTGCCCATTCCAAAGCAGTAGGTTCCTATGGAGAAGAACGGGCAAGAAGCTCCACCTACCTGCTGTATGGATCGACACCATTCAGCTCAAACATTTTGAATGCAACTAAATGATCCAAACCAATAATTGTAAAGTTTTGTGGTATAGGGTGGTATTCACATTTTGAATAAGTATTCTCATTTTACGTGAAAATGTCAAGCATGCATTATCAATATCATCGACCCTTTACTTATATCACACTCACAATAAAGATTGAATGACTTACAATTGCGAATGACTTCCAACACTGCTTGTATCACATCTGAAGATGTGTGACTGATTGGGTTTGCTCTCCTGGTAAGTGCAGTCAGCGAGTGCAACAGTGACGATTCATCGATTCCGACACTAGGCACGGGCGTCTGAAACATACATCAAAATTCAGTAAAGTACAACACGTGTCGCATCGTAAGATGTGTCGTTTTTTTTACAAAACCATTTTTAATCAGTCTGAGGTTTATAATCCATCTTTTATACTTACAGGTTCCACGAGAGTTCTTTGCTTTAAAACGCATCCCATTAGCTGGAGCAGGAACTGTCTGGGCACTGTAGATGTTTCCTGAAAATTATCTCTAATTTATGTCCCGAGTAATGGTGCGCTTACACGGGCGGGTTTTCGTGGCTAGATCCGACAAAATTCTTGTCGTGTACATGATGAATTGGTCCTATCTGCAGCAGACACGGTGAAATTTCTTAGCGTGTACAAGCGGCCTAAGGCACCTGTCCCACCGCTGACGCGGAAACGACGAGCTTTCGACTATTTTCTCGCTCATGAAACGTAAAATAGATGTATATCTCGTATCAGTAGAAGAGATGTATTATTAGTAATTGATCGTCGCTGACTGTTCACACTACCGGTGTGAAGTTTCTGTCCACTAGTTTATCGCAGCGACAAGAACTATGAAAGAAAATTCTCGCTCAGCTACTCTCGCTTGGCAGGCAGACCACTCGCCGAGAGACTATCGCTTGGTACATACGCATATCAGCAAGTAACTGGGCAGTCATTCTACTCTACGAACTCGCGCACTCGCTCTTAGCCCAGCAACAGAACTATCCGAACTACACACTCGCTGCTCGTTCCTCTCCAATTCGTTTCTAGTTGCTAGCTCTACTCGCTTTTCGCTAATCGTCGGCGGTGGGACAGGTGCCTAATAGCCGCCAAGAATGGAAAATATAAGTGCCCTTGACAACAATGAAATGATACAAGTTACATGTGCATATAAAAAGGGAATATTTACTGCCTCGATAAATACACGAACAAAAGTTTTCAGACTTACAGAATCGAACGACGGAGTTTGATTGAACTGACCCAGCAAATCTTGAACTTGCATCTGCTGAGACGACTCCTATATGAACATAACACATTCATTTAATGTCAAAATTGTGTGAAATTATTTCAGTCAAATATTTGGTTCGTTCATGACTACATTACCTCCGTATATTCATCCAGTATGCGGAACAACTCTGGACTTACTGTTGACTTCAACAACAACCGACCCTTTGCATTTTCTGCAGACTTTTTCTCGTAAATATAGGATTGGTATTCACTCTCGCACTCCAATTTTTGCAATTCCTGATGGTACAGCTCACTCCTAAAGATATATTGAAAAGTTTAATCATGCAATGCATTTTTATAAAACTAAACAGGTGTGTGTTAGCGTGTAGCAGCTATTTTCTAATATCAAATAAGCGATGTCCAATCAACCGTAGTCGTGCTGCTTTGCAAATTAAAATACGAGGTCGAAAAAATGTGGCTCGTTATGTTATTTTGATTAACCTTTTTTGCTTTACTTGTTATATCGCACAGCATTTTATTTCCGTTTCAACACCGCGGGTAAATTTACCTTTAAATTCTTTACCGTTATGATGTTAGTTTTCATTCAAGTAAACCGGACAATTTAACTTGACGAGATAGATATCTGCGTATTTATAAAATTTTGCATGATGCAAGCAAATATATAAACATGATTACATACTGAATACTAAAAATTCGCTTCTCAAAATATTATAATTTGAATCAGAACGCGCTTCGCTTATAAACACTCGCCGATTCATGACAACTCTCATACTTCATCATATCAAACAATTCCCGGTAAAATAACACAGCGTCAAGTATTATTACTTAAATATTTGTCAAATTATATCATGCGGACAAATTAATATGGAGAAGAATCTTATCATTTCAAACCTGAGTTCCCGCTGGATACAATTTTCGCAGACAGTTTCAATTTCAACTACTTTGGAGCACTCTGCTTTCCTCGCTTTGCTTGGCCCGGCTGGGAACAAAATAAATACGCGCCAAGCAAATAACATTAGCTATCCTAAGTTTATTTTATTACTAAAAATATGAGCAAAATGCAATGAACTTATTAATTGTGAAGCGGTTAAGGAACTTAACAAACAGTATTATTTTAAACCAAGGATGACAATTTTTTTTTACGATTATTTCCCCTGCGCTCTTACCATTTTTTGTTCAGTGTCACCAGTAAGACTAAATAATCAATCTATTTGTTTAGTCATCCTTGGTCTAATCTATTAAACCTATACATGTAGAAATGAGTTAAACTGCATATCTGATTTTGGACCCGACACAAACTTTAGAGCTTTTTAGAGATATTATTTACCACAATTTTAGAGCCTTGTTCCAAATACGTCTTAGATTATTTATAATCATAGAACTTCGGATTAAACCGGAGGAATCAAAAATTAAATCTTGTATTCTACAAAATTTCATTAGCCCCCGAGGTCGCTCATCAAAACTCAACTTGTATAAAAATAATGTAATTGGATAGCCCAGTTCGATTTTTCGAAACTATTTTGTGGTCGGCATCCAGTCTAACGGCATGCAGGATGCAGCTGAATACTTGCATTTGAAGTGGAGCGACTGCTTATCTGGCCTCCACAACCCATTTACTAGGTAAAATTGCTGCGAGTCATAAATTAAAATGAAACATTCTTAAGAAACCAGCGACTAATAGTTTTTTTTTTCAATTATTGTCTATCCTTCAAGCTTTATAATTTATGCGCGCTCTACGACTGACTCAGGAACTTTCCGAGGTTCAAAATCAAATACAAATTTCCCATTTCAGCTTGCTTGAGTTCAAATATGCACTTCCGATAAATTAAAAATAGGTACATATATTGTGACTTAGTGTTAAAATGCGAAATTACGCAAAAACAAATTATAATGCATTAATGTGTTTAACAAAATTTATTGCTAAGGAAATATATTTGGCACATGAAAATAGCATCTGAAGAACATATTTAATATTAATACAATGGGGTAGTTGACTGTTATTCAAAATGTGCAATTGAATAAAAATCATGTTAATAAATTCAAGTAACATAAAGGAATGTAGTGGCTAAATGCTTAACTATTGCTTATTTTAGTCCCTCACATGTTAAAACATTTTATGAATACTAGCAGTCTGTCATTTAAAAGTCGGTGAAGTAAAACCAATGTATATCAATTTTGTTTTAACATTATATTAGTTACGCTTATAAGATACCTAACCAAATATGTAGCTGCAATATTATCAACTATGGCCCGACCATACCGGCAATATATTTTTTGTACTATTGCCAGAAAATGTTTGTCCCGGCAATTAGAAATATGAACGCAGTTGATAACATTGATACCCTACTATGGAGTTAAATACAGGTTACTCAGCCATTTTACTCAGAGACTATTAGCATAAAAAAGAAAGTTAAAAATAAACCGTATTGATTACGCGTGACACCGGCTATAAAAAACCGAAAAAAAAAATCGATTTATTCTTTAATTACATAATTTTAAAAATGACGTGTGACTGTTCGTGAATCTAAAAAAAGAAATGCATATAATGCGCGTAGGTTATATTTGGAGCCCACACATAAAAAGCTTATGATGTTTCTAAGTAACTTTGCTATAAATAGCAAAGAAAACAAGAAACTAGAACGTCAAGCAAACGAAAGTGCACTCTCGTAACAGTTTCCTACAGCGACTACTCTCACCAAAGTTGGATGCTTCGCTTGACATTATGCGGACTACTGGGCTGCCGCTATCTTTTTCTGCAGGTCTCAGGACAAAATAACGATGAGGTGACTATGCCAGCCTCCTTAAAAAGGAATCCATACTAAATAACAAAACAATTCGTTTTGTCTGGGAAAACTAATAATATTGCCAAGTATTGCAGGGTCATAATTGAAATATATTGCTTACATAACCTATTATTTGATTTAAAAAAAAATCGTGATACTGTTTTGAAACTCTTGATATTTCAACTCGAATTTTAAATTATGTTGGTAATTTGATAAACAGGATGAAAATGAAAATAGAGAATAAGAATGGTGGGCCAGGAACCAAAACAATTTTTTTATCACTGTATTGCACCCAGCAACCGTACTGCGAGTAAGGATCAAAACCAGCAAAACAGTGAAATGTTTAAAGGACATTCATCCAGGTTTCATTTCAAACATTTTTGGTCCAAATAAGTACTGGCCAAAAAAACATTTTTGCGCGTCGATGTCCTTTTATGAGCTCTGCAAAATGTTACCTAGGCAGAATTTGGATTACAAAATAACATTGTGGTGCCAGACTATGACGATACAGTTGTTTCTATCTATAAATAATTCTAATAACTTTGGCTGAAGAACAAATATGACAGTTTGACATATTTTCAGTACAAAATCTATCAAACCGACTTATTATTTAGTTTTATTTACTCAGATAATGGTTATTGAAAAATCAGCCCTAAATCGAAAATGTATCGAAATAACTATTTTTCAAAGTCAAGTAAAAGGCTAATGGCTAGCTTTTTGGTACCATAATAAAAAATGCTTAGAGGGATTATGTTCTAACTGAGTATAGCAAAAATTTTCTTAGTACTAAAATGGCTGATGATCCTAAAGAAAATGTAGGTGTATTTTTATCTTTAAATTAAATTAGCTAGCGAAACTCGGCAGATGTGATGTGTATTTATAATTATCTAAACACGATGAAACAAAAGAAAACATTTTTTTTCAATTCATACTTCAAGTGATAACACTAACAGCGATCGTTGCCCCCAAAGAAAAAAATCAAATCCTTTTTACTTTATTTTATCATGTTTAGATTTACATCACGTATACCCATCACGTCTGTGAAGTTTCGCCAAATAATTTATTTTGACCTTGTGTAATGCAGTTTTAGTTTTCATCTAAATGGGCTCATTTACCACTTTGCCCTACCTCTCATAAACTCAACCTGTACAAACAAACCTTTGAAAGCCTCATCATATAGATTAGGTATTTTGGATGTGATAATTATATATTATGGCCTAAAAATTACGAAAACTGGCGTCTAGTCAAATGATTGTGACAATACAAACTGTAACAACAAGTAAGCAAGTTAGTAGATAAAGTTATTACAACTTATCAGAAACAGAAATCTCTGTTGCACGCACAAAGCCTAAACTGATAAAGTCATTATGGTAAAAAGGGATATTGCATGTCACAGTAAATTACATTTAAGGTATTCCATAATATTCTGTGCTAAGTATTCGCGCATGCTAGAATTAATTATTCTGATTTAAATTTTTCTTGAACTTATTGAAAACAATTTATATTCTTTTTGCTTTTCGCTTAGCAATTAACTCCTTCGAATTTAAATGATCTAATCTGCCCCACCCCTCAATAGCAATAAGATTTATACCGATGGATGTTTTTTTTCCAATCCTTTAGAGGAATATTTGTGTAGTTTATTAAACCTTTTGGAGTTAGAGTAACAATGCAATTAATAAAATGAAATTGTCGTATTTTGTTAAAGAAAATTGACTAATACAGTGCCTCACTTAAGGATACTTCATTTTTGCATGAAATAGTCATGTTTCCCATCAAATATAACTTGGAGAAATATGTCAGTGATTTATATAATTATTTTAATCAGTAAATATATTATCATTATATTGGTTTATATCTTATGGCTATAGGGGGGTGGAGTAAATTCCCATACTTCAGTACCCATTTTCCTTTAATATTGAATTGGTAAAATTTGGCAAAAAATCTGTTATTAATGTAGTAAGATAATTACCCTCGGAAGGTCCCGCAGCACGTTTCAAAGCACCATTTTTATTTGGAGTCGCATTTGTTGGAAATGGAGGAGGAGGTCTACTTGCGTCAAACCTGGAATGTTAACAAAACATATAGTAAGATATTTCCTTCATACTGGTCCATCTTCTGGATCCCATGTTTGAAAATTATTGATTAACTGAACAATTTCATAGTTAAGTAACAGACTAATTACTACTTACATGGGCGGTAGAGGAGGTGGTGGCTGGGTTACCGAAAACATTGTGGGAGTGTTGAACGGAGGCGGAGCTGTAAAAGAAAACATGATTATTATATCGATCCGTTGGAGTAATAATTGACTTTCGTGTGCTAGACCGCGAGTTTATGCCTAAAAACTTAGAAAAAGTGAACAAACGTTCACTTTTTTGCTTTTTTCACAAACAATTGATCACAGTTTTCACAGTTTATCAACTGTGAAAACTGTGATCAATTGTTTGTGGCTTAGAATAACAAGTGATTCTAACGAAAAACAGTGATGATGAAACACAAAAGAGTCAGTCAGTCAGTCAGTCATCAGTCAGTGAGTAAAACAGCGGGTTCTACAATCCATCTGTGACTTATACATTATAGTTTAACATGGTTATTACTTTGAATCCTAATAATAATAAAAACGCAAAAGTTTGTGAGGACTCTTTCACACTAAAACTACTGAACAGATTTAGATGAAAGGAGATTGGGCGTTTCTGCCCTGGAGCCCAATAGCGTTAAGATACCAATGGAAACAACTCATCAATAAGAATATTTCTTATTATGAAGACTTCTCTTGATCGTTAGTACGAAAGGAGCTACAGAGCTTTAAATGTGAGTGATTAAATATCTATTAATATTTAATCACTCACATTTAAAGCTCTGTTATTCTGGTATTTCGTCAATTAAATAACTTTTAATGATTCAGTGCCCTGCAAACATCATCTTTGAAGCCTATAAGCGAACATTTTAAAACATTGGTCTCCAATAAATGCCATTTTAGGAACAATGTTTTTAAGAGTCGGTCGACCGGACAGATCGTTAAGCCTGACGCGTACCCCAATAGAGTTGAGATATATGCCAATGGAAAGATCTCTTCAAGGCTAATATTTTGTGATAGGACGCTTCTCTCGATTGTTAGTACGAAAGGAGCTACAGAGCTCTAAATGTCAGTAATTAAGCATTATTAAAATTCATCACCTGTTTAGGTCATTAACTCTGAACTGACTAATAATAGGCAAAACTCGTGTTTGTAGCAAAGGTTATCCCTAAAAAGCTCTTTTCAGTGGTATATATCTTATGGCTATTGGACTCCAAGAATTCCTTAACTTCGGTGCGCAATTTATTACAACAACAGTTATGTTAGAAACAAGGTTTCTCTTCGAAAAGCTCTTTTCATTGGTGCATATCTTATGGCTATTACGTCAAGAAAATTCCTTAACTTCGGTGTCCCAGTAGTCACATTTATTTAGGTCATTTACTCCGGAACTGACTAACAATTGGCAAAAGTCGTGTTAGTAGGAAAGGTTACCCTTGAAAAACTCTTTCTATTGGTGTATATCTTACGCCTATTGGGAAAATTCCTTAACTTCGGTGTCCCAGTAGTCACATTTATTTAGGTCACTGACCGTATTAGTAGCAAAGGTTCTCCATGGAAAGCTCTTTCCATTGGTGTATATCTTATGGCTCTTGGGCCAAGAAAATTCCTTAACTTTGGTACCGAAGTAGTCACCTATTTGGGTCATTAACTCAGAACTGATTAAATATTGGCAACAGTCATCTTAGTAGTAAAGGTTCTCCTCAAAATGATCTTTCCATTGGTGTATATCTTATGGCTATTGGGTCAAGCAAATTTATTAACTTCGGTGCACAAGTAGTAATACTTATTTAGGTCATTAACTCCAAACTGACTAACAATTGGAAAAAGTCGTGTTAATAGCAAAGGTTTGCATTGGAAAGCTCTTTCCAACGGTGTTTATCTTATGGCTATTGGGCTAAGAAAATTCCTTAACTTCGGTACCGAAGTATTCACCTATTTATGACATTAACACCGAACTGAATAAAAATTGGCAATAGTCATTAGTATCAAAGGTACTCTCAAAAAGCTGAAGCCATTGATGTATATCTTATGGCTATTGGGCCAATAAAATGCCTTAACTTCGATTCCCAATTATTCACACCTATTTAGGTCATTTACTCCGAAATGACTAACAATTGGCCAAAGTCATGTTAGTAGGAAAGGTTCCTCTTGCAAAGCTCTTTCCATTGGTAAATATCTTATTTTTATTGGGCTTCAAGGCAGAACCCCATAAGCAGGGGGCCATTCTCCTTTAGCACACAGATAGTTTATAACCTGGATTACCACATACGTCTGATTTTTAGATTTGGATAACCTTAAACTGCAGTCACTGAGATTCCTGACACTTGTCAGTTGGCCATAGCATAACCAGCATATAATTTTCCCACTGCTGGGACACAAGCCTCCTCTCTGTGGGAGGGAGTGGGCCATAATTCATTGGCCATGATTAAATAACACCTGCCTATTAGTATCCCACTGCAGGGTAAAGACCTATGCAAAGATGTCGTAAAACCCTGTTTTTACCCTGCACTAGTGAGTCCTGGCTTAACAACAATGGCCAAAAACCCAAACATGTTATGTTTTCCTTGGGTAACAATCTGAATCAAGAAGATTATTTGAAGAAAGCAGTTTCTCTCGACGTGGCAAACATTGTGACGAAAATTAGGGCAAAATCAAATACCTGAGAATGTGGGTGCTGTCATCCTAACTGGAGCAGCTGTGGTCGTTGGTGGCGGCGGCGGCGGAGGGGGCGGCGGCGCTAGCAGGGCAGGCAGAGGTGCTGGCAGTGGTGGAGGCGGCGCGGCTGAGCTAGGCGGCGGAGGCGGCGGCGGCGGAGGTGGCGGTGGGGCCTGCACTAGGTACTCACTCACATACAAGTTCATCTGTGCAGTAGACATTGCTGCATACCTTTCAGCCAACGCTCTAGGTATCTGACCTGTAGTTAGAAACAGGTTTTCTTCCTCTCTTGACGTATGCAAATATGTGCAATCTGGCCTGGTACAACCCGTTCTGTTCTGATAATCGTGGCAGAACTTCAAAATGTCTTTCATAGATTCCACATCTAATTCATGACGGAACTTGCATTGAGCGCCTTTCGTACAAATACCCCACACAAAGTCGTTCGGTCGGAGTCACATTGGCATTTCTAATCCGTGGGTCCGTAAGAGCCAATGATTTAATATTCTTATGGATTACCGCCGTCGCCGTAGGTGCGTCGTTGATGGCACTGTCTGTTGCGGTAAAGTCGGCTGGCGGCTATTTTGTTCATTATTATTACTCATGAACTGCAAAACAAACTTGTCGTATTATTATATCATAAAAAATGTATCTACACATAAATACATAGTTTCAAATACGTACCGTAGTCGTGATTATTAGCTGCTATCGTGTTATTATAAACAAAGTTGTCGAATAAATACCACCACTAGACCACTAGGTAGGCTCATCGTCTTTTCATTGTTATGTTGTGCGCCCCACCTGCAAATTTTATTTTAAAATTCAAGTTAACCCAACGCAAAAACACTGTATATTCATTCAATATACACTTACGTGCAAAAAAAACGACCCACCCTGTAAGTTTCGATTCGGAACACAATATATAAAAAATAAGATCAAACAAACAAAAACTAATAATGTAATTTGAAGGTATGTTTCATATACTTTATTTGTACATACCCTATATTTCAATAAACGGGATGTTGTTGATGATATTGACTCGTTTATTCGGACACCCTCATTTCTCATTTTTAATAACGCAATCTCAGTGACATTGCATTGTGTTAGAAGTTAATCAATTTATTGTTTATTCAATAATTGGTTATTTTACTGATTTAGTGACCATTTACCTTGAGTTTAATTGTTTTTACTCTCTGTGAAAATGGATACTACTCCGTCTGAGTGCGCTCAAGTTGTAGCACTGATCCAGGCTGGATTGAGTCAGCACGTCGTGGCCAGACGTCTACACCTAAGTCGATCAGCAGTAAGACGAGTGTATCGAAGGTTCTTAGAGACTGGGAGCTTCAATAGACGATCAGGTTCGGGAAGAAATCGGGCTACTTCAGAACGAGATGATCGTTATATGGTGTCTACAAGTTTAAGAAATCGACATTTGACTGGTGTTCAGGTGCAACAGCAACTTCGTAATGTACGCGGTGTAGCTATAAGTGAATGGACTGTACGACGAAGACTTGCAGAAAGCGGATTGCATCCTCACAAACCCGCTAATGGTCCAAAATTAAACCCCGCGCATCGCCAAGCGCGGCTTCGATTTGCTCGTGCTCACGTCGATTGGACACTCGAACAATGGAAGGTCGTGCTGTTCTCGGACGAGTGTAAAATTAGTCTTCATGGAAATGATGGGCGCAGGAAAGTTTACCGAAGAGAGGGAGAACGATTTGCACAGGCATGTATTGAAGAACGAGTGGCTTTTGGAGGAGGTTCGTGGACTGTTTGGGGCGGAATTTCTTTGGAAGGAAAAACGAACCTTCAGTTCGTATCCGGACCTCGTATAGGCAATCTGAATGCACAGCGATACATCCAGGAGGTGCTAGAACAACATGTTATGCCATACGCCGGATTTGTAGGTGAGGGTTTCACGCTAATGCAGGACAACGCCCGACCACATACAGCCACGATAGTATTCCAGTACCTACGTGAGGTGGAAATTCCTGTTATGGAGTGGCCAGCAAGGAGCCCTGACCTTAATCCCATTGAACATCTATGGGATGAGCTGAAGAGAAGGGTCAGGGCCAGAAATCGGTCCCCAGAAACCCTCCAGGAACTAAAGGTGGCTATTCAAGAGGAGTGGGAAGGTATACCCCAAGAGTTCATAAAAACATTAATAAGGTCAATGAAAAACAGGATGGAAGCTGCAATAAGAGCACGTGGGGGGAATACAAGCTACTGAACAAAGTATTCTTTAGAAATTTAATGCTTTTTTTATTTTTACTGTCAAAATTATTCATAAAAAAATTGAGAAATTCTAACCGTCTTTGTTTTTCTGTCTGTAAAATGAATAAATCAAAATCTGTTACACTAAAAACTGGTGTATTGTAATCTTAGACTAACATTTAACAAACAGTGTGAAAAATATTCATTAATTAATTTTAGATTTTTATTTATCGTGTTCTGAACGAAAGCGTACGGGGTGGGTCGATTTTATTGCACGCAAGTGTATTATTAAGTGCGTACTACTAAAAAACGTCGTTTTCTATTGAGATTTATTCGCAGATAAAACGAATTTAAATTTTGAAAAAACCATATTACATAATTCATACTTCGATCTTTAGATCTCGGCTATGTGATACACGATTACTTGCACTTCACTGCATCCAATTAAATCGCAAAGACAAGTCTAAATTGCGGTCTAATTTATTATTTTATTAGAGTTTTATTAGGCTTTGAATAATAAAACTTATACCATAATAAAGGTCTTAAAAAATGTGTTAAATATGGGTCGACATAATGTGAAATATTAAAATATTTATACCACAAATTTCAAAATAAAGTGGTTTCATCTTTTCATGCGCTCGTCACGCGTCATTTGGTCCCGAGCGGAACGTGTTGGAGTTCAGACGTGTGCCAATTTTTGCGAGCCCGCCACCCCCGCCGGTTGAGTTCTTGCCTTTACTACGTTATTTTTTATTTCAAATATCACAGCGACTGTACTACATACTACTGTGTATTTATGCATTATATATACATTCCTTCTTAACTACTACCTAAGTGTGTCACTAAGTGACTGGACAAGCAATGTAACAATCACAAAACGATACTTTACTACATTATTTTCGTTTTCAAATATCACAGCGACTTTACTATTTTTGCAGTAAATACATTGCTTCTTAGCTACTACCTAAATAAAACTAAATGATGCCCAATTTGGGTTCAGGAGTGGGCTCTCAACAGAGAGCGCAATCTTGTGTCTTAAGCAGGCTGTTGGGTACTACACGGAGAGGAAGACGCCGGTGTATGCGTGCTTCCTGGACCTGTCGAAGGCCTTTGATAGGGTGCTATATAATAAGCTGTGGGCAAAATTGGAAGGAGCGGGTGTGCCGGCTGAAGTCATCTCCGTGTTGCGCCATTGGTACACGGTTCAGAGAAACCAGGTGAGATGGGCTGGTGCGCTATCTGATGCATATGGCATGGAGTGTGGTGTGAGGCAGGGGGGGATAACCTCTCCTCTGTTATTTAATCTGTATGTTAATGACCTCATCGGCGAGCTCAGTAGTACTCATGTGGGTTGTTTTATAGACGGAGTGAGCGTAAATAACATCAGTTATGCGGACGATATGGTGCTGCTGGGGCCGTCTGTGGGGGCGGTGCGTAAGCTTGTATCAATCTGTGAGGCGTACGCGGCGGAACATGGACTGAAGTATAACTCGAAAAAGAGCGAAGTGCTCGTTTTCAAGAGTGGAATTCAGTGAGTGGTCCAGTGCATGTTCCGCCTGTTATGCTCAATGGTGTGGCTCTGCGGGTGGTAACCAGCTTCAAGTATCTGGGCCACTTTTTGACAGAAGAGTTGCAAGATGACGCAGACATAGAAAGGGAGCGCAGAGCATTGGCAGTCAGGGGGAATATGGTTGCACGCAGGTTTGCTCGCTGCTCGAGGGCAGTGAAAATTACTATTTTCAAGGCGTACTGCCAATCGCTATACTCGAGCAGTCTGTGGGTAGCCTTTACTCGCCGGGCTGCTAATGCTTTGCGTGTCCAATACAACAACGTCTTCAGGATGTTGATGCGGCTGCCTCGCTATTGTAGTGCGTCCGGAATGTTTGCGGAGGCGCGAACGGACGGCTTTCATGCGGTTGTAAGGAAGAAAGTAGCCTCCTTGTTGCAGCGCGTGCGAGGCAGTAGCAACAGTATTCTGAAGATGGTTGTATCTCGTGCGGATTGCCCTATCCAGAACAAATGGATGCGTATTGTGATGGGTTTTGACTAACATAGTGCATAAGATTTTACTAACACAAAAATTGTAATTGCAAAAATTGTAATAATTTATTTAACTGTATTTGATTGATTTATTTTATGATTGTATTGTATTATTCACTGTAATTGTATGGATTAATTTTTTATCTGAAATAAACTGATTAATAATAATAATAATAAGTGTTTCGCTAAGGGACTGGGCATGCAATGTAAAACTCACAAAATTATACTTAACGTAAGCGTTCGCTCGCTTAGTACAGGGCGGTGCGGCGGTGCACAGAGGTCTGAAAATGGAGCTCCATACCCATAGAAACTATAAGACACGAAATTTAAAAAAATTCAAATATTATTGGAGTTTACTCATTAAGAATCGATTTTCATATAAGGAATTTTATGTGGAGTGAAATTTATAGAAGTGTAACACTTGTTTTATTCGTAAATAACACGATTTTTAAAAAAAAAAAACGTAGTAGGTACATATTTCACACTTCGATCTAGTTATTTCAGCCGTTAGTATATAATAGTTATAGATCTAGTTTTTTTTGAGTGTATATGCATTTTATTTCAGTTTTATGAATAAATGACTTGAAGTTTACTTGATTTGGATGATGTCAAAATACGCCCCAAAAATATTTCTCTATTTGCAGTCGGTTTTCATCATAGATATCCAGTTTTCATGGATATTTTTATCGATCAAATATTTATAAATATCAACCCCTTTTCCCTAGAGTTACACACATGCTCAAAAGGACACTAGATGCATTTTCCGCGCTCACAAAAACATTTGATGCTACGTAATGCACACATGCATAGATACAGCGACTGAACACACAAGTGTTCAGTCGCAAATGTTTTTGTGAGCGCGGAAAATGCATCTAGTGTGCCGTATCTATGTTTAAGTGTGAGTATGTACGGCGCATGGTAAATGCACGCTGTGTTTGATGGGATAAGGTTTATTATTGATTGTGTAGTACGTTCTTATTTATGTGTTGGCGATCTGACTCAGGAGCGGTGTGCGTGTGCTAGGCGTGCACATCACCAGAGTTTTCGTAATTTTTTACGATGGCTTGTCGTTTCGGGGGCTGAGGTACTGCTTTGATACCTACGGAGCTTGAAATAATACAAAATCCAAACACATGGACTATTTGTGGAGTCAGTAGTCTACTAGTAGTACTAGTCTATGGATTGAGCGCTTTATTACTATAAACTCTGTGGCCTAAGTGTTGCCACCATAATTTTGAAGGGGATCGTACCATAGACCACAGAGTGCATTTCCATAGACTAAAAAAACCGGCCAAGTGCGTGTCGGACACCTCCGTGAAATTAGCCGCACGATTTCAACATTATGAACTTGTGTTAAGGGCGCTTGAGTGGCCTGCGAAATTCAAATTTTCTTACGTTTTTTGCAATTTGCAGGTCAGTATCAGGTTTTATGTTGATCTAAACATTATAAGCGCTCGTAACAAATATGGATTTACAGAATTATTAACATTAAAATCAGCAATACCACTCTCTAAGCTCATGTAAGTGCATTGAATGACTGTTTTATGAAATCATGACATTTGGCACTTTCATGAACTAAATAAAAATTACGGTTCCGTAGTCAACAAAGAACCCTTATAGTTTCGCCATGTCCGTCTGTCTGTCTGTATGTCCGCGGCTTAGCTCAGAGACTTTTAGTACTAGAAATGTAATTTGATATGGGTATTTATACATATAAATCAGGCTGACAAACTGGTAAAAAATTACCGTACCTTCCATGCACGTAAAGTGATGTTGGTAATGTTTGATGAGCAAGAAAAAACATTAACTCTCCGTATAAAACGTGCGGGTCCTCTTATTTCATGACTATGATTCTTATTGGCTTATATGGTTGAATTCAAGTACATTTTGAACATTATAATCTAACACCATATTACATAATACAATTATTTTTTATTTGTAGTTTGTACAATTCGCTATCCATTCATTCGTATCGTTCATACATCGTGCCGGTAACTGACATCATGTTTGTACTTCGCAAAAGGCCTTATGAGATTAGTCTTTTGACTATCATGTTTAAACTGGTACTAATGTAGTTGGGTAAGGGATTCGCGCACTAGACATCCACGACTCCGGCCAGTCGTGGCCGTCTTGTGGTATTATTATGATCTGCAGCTAGTTGGCAGTTGCGACCAAGTGTGCGATTCGTATCGGTTTCTACAGTGTACCTGGTCGCTGTGAGGGTGCGACCACTAATCGTGGTTAGTGCGCGAGATCCCTAATACTTTCCAGAGAAAGCGTAGAGTGACCGCCGTTTAGTTGGGCACCGGTCATTGGCTAACTGGAGTCAGACAAAAAGTTTGCATATATCTAGTTGCTAGACAGAAAATAATTGTTTTTTCTGAAAAATGTGGAATTCTTAATTATTAAATTCACAACTTGACAGGCAACTAACCACCAGAGTCCTTGAACTTCAGAATATCTCTCGAAATTTCAACGAGGAATGAGTCCAGGACGCCTTTATTCCATTGTTCAAACACCTCGGCCATTTTGCCTTGCTCCATACCTTCAAATATAATACATAAAGCATTAATTACATAAATAAAAATGGTTATTACTTGACTACTCAAGTTTTGACTATGTATGTACCTAAAACGTCTTTCATCAGGTTGTAGGCTTCACAGATGAGCTGCATGTCACCGTATTTGATACCGTTGTGCACCATTTTGAAGAAGTGTCCCGCGCCATCTTCTCCTACGGAACAAGGCTCGTTAATCGCTTTCGCAGATATCGCCTGAAATAATGAAACAATGGTGTAAATTTTGTATCTTCAAGAAGTAGATGGAATTTAGAATGTTCTTGGATAAAAAGATCATTTTCTTTGACTTAAGATATTACATTCAAAACTTCCCATTCTGTTCTAATTCGTTAACCAAATGGTCGAATTACCTAATAAAAAAGACTACTTACGTTACTTATATTTTTACTTGACATTTGTTAAAATCCTTCAAGATGGGGTTGACCTTTCATGGTATATGTCTTTATAACAAAAACTAGAGCAACAATATTGGGGGCCAAGTCTACTAAATTACAAATGTGTCAGTGGTCTCACAATGACCAGTTTTTGACAGATATGCCATACAAAATCTGTCAAAAACTCATCATTGCGAGACCACTGACACGTTTGTAAATTAGTAGACCTGGGGGCCTAGACAAAATCCCTTTTCTGTAAGTGTTAATGCCAACGGAAAGATCAAATTGTATGGAGGTGACAGCAGCAGTCACGTGACATCTCCATAACTAATATCAACTCCATACAATTTGATCTTTCTCCCTTTTCTGTGAGCGTTAATGCCAACGGAAAGATCAAATTGTATGGAGGTGACAGCAGCAGTCACGTGATATCTCTAAAGCTAATGTCAACTCCATACAATTTAATCTTTCCGTTGGCGTTAACGCTTACAGAAAAGGGATTTTGTCTATAGCCTCTGGCCCCCAGGATAGCAGCATACTTCTAGAATAACAACAACCTGTCATTTGAAAATACCATTTCCAATGCCTTAAACTAGTGTTCAGCGTATGTACTTACACCCATTCCTATGTATATGTAAAGTATTCCAGTTGATGAAAGTTCTTTGCACCAACACTGTGTGTCTATGTACTGCCACCATCAATAATGATGTCACCTTTGTCAAGAAGGGGCACTAGCTTTCTCACAAACTCATCAATGGCTGATCCAGCTGCAAATAAACATCTTTAGGTTATTCCTAAACTTTACATAATTATTGTATTTTAGGCTACATTTTAACACTAATTTATTAACTACTAGCAGCGCCCCGCGGTTTCACCCGCATAAGTCCTGATGCCGTGGGAATATCGGGATAAAAAGTATCCTGTGTTAATCCAGGTTATAAACTATCTGTGTGCCAAATTTCATCCAAATCCGTTCTCTAGTTTTTGCGTGAAATAGTAACAAACATCCATCCATCCATCCTCACAAACTTTCGCGTTTATAATATTAGTAGGAAGTAGGATTCAAATTTGACTGTATCACCTTTAACAAGTAGCATAACTTTCCTCGGCTTCTTTAGTTTTGCTACCATGTCTTCCAAAGACGTTGCCCCAATGATCTTTGTTCCTTTTGCCTCATTTTTGAGGGTTTGGTCAACCTAAAATTTAACAACACAAAAGATAGTATCAAAGGCCTTGAAATTGAAATAAATTGCATAAGATTTTTGTATACATACAGGGACATAGCTGGAAAATGAAAGGTAGGAATAAATTTGATAGTGACAAGTATTTTTATGTACAGTCACGGACTTTAATTGATGAGCCACCTGGTACTGTTCGCATTTTAGCCGTGTAATACAAATCGGGTTTATTCGGTTCCCGAAACGCAAAGTCATATGTCTTCGTATCAGAAGAAGAAAATTATATTTCATATCTTTACCGGTTGGCTAACCTGAGAGCAGAACTACAAACTTGACAGCAGTGACTACTCAAAGTCAACCAATTGCAGGTCTAGCAACAGTAACCTAGCAACGATAAACAATTGTTGCTAGGTTACTGCTGCATAGTAACGTTAGCGTACGGAGAAATTCTCTGACATCGATATTTCAACTGTCACTGTCTTCAGTTAAGTTTTCAGAATTATTGAGTTAATGAGCTATGATTCAAAGGAGGTCAGTATCAAATAGATTTGATAAACTTAATGCAACATTGTATTTATTTTTATCATAAAGAACTTATTAGTCAACCTCTATGGATAAGACTATTTCCGATTAAAAGTAATTTATTTGTCATCTTGATATTTCAACTGTCACTGTCTTCAGTTATGTTTTCATAATTATCGAGTTAATGAGCTATGATTCAAAGGAGGTCAGTATCAAATAGATTTGATAAACTTAATGCAACATTGTATTTATTTTTATCATAAAGAACTTATTAGTCAACCTCTATGGATATTTCCGATTAAAAGTAATTTATTTGTCATCTTGATATTTCAACTGTCACTGTCTTCAGTTATGTTTTCATAATTATCGAGTTAATGAGCTATGATTCAAAGGAGGTCGGTATCAAATAGATTGGATAAACTTAATGCAACATTGTATTTATTTTTATCATTGAGAACTTATTAGTCAACCTCTATGGATATTTCCGATTAAAAGTAATTTATTTGTCATCTTGTTTACGAGCTTGCGATTTGAGTTCGTGTATAATCGTGTAATCTCGTGAATGTATGAATGTAAACAAGGTGACAAATAAGTTAGAAATATCCATAGAGGTTAACTAATAAAGTCAACCTCTATGGATATTTCCGATCAAAAGTAATTTATTTGTCATCTTGTTTACGAGCGTGCGATTTGAGTTCGTGTTTAATCGTGTAATCTCGTGAATGTATGAAACTGCAAAATTGAAAAGTTTGAAGGTGGCTCATCAATTAAAGTCCGTGACTGTACTATACCTTGGCAACAGTTCTATTAAAAATACGATAAATCGTTTGGCTATCCATGATCAGAATTATATTCTGTCCCATTACTACCAACCCAATGAGTGTGATATCTGCTTTAGGCATATACCTAAATAATTTACATTTTTATATTTTGTGGAATATAAATTAATATAATATAGCTAAAGAGTTTGTTTTTTGTTTGAATGCACTAATCTCAGGAACTACTGGGGATTTGAAAATTTCTTTCTGCATTTGATATCCCAATTCTTGAGGGCTATGACCATCAGGAGCCGACCAATAAGAAAAAAATCAGAATGAATGCCAAGTGAAACAAATACTGAGCGAGTCTTATAAAAATGTGGTTGTTATTTTAGTTCTACGCTAAGTCGCGGTCAGAAGCTAGTGTACAGAATAGATTAAGAAAATACAAAAATGTAGGTACCTACATATTTATTTTAGTTTGTAGTTCAGTTCCCTACCGATAACCCTTTGAATTGAATAGGATAACAAATACCTAGCATTTATTACGACATGCGAAGTCGCGGGCAGAAGCTAGTGTATAGAATAGATTAAGAAAATACAAAAATGTAGGTACCTACATATTTATTTTAGTTTGTAGTTCAGTTCCCTCCCGATAACCCTTTAAATTGAATAGGATAACAAATACCTAGCATTTTATTATGACATGCGAAGTCGCGGGCAGAAGCTAGTGTATAGAATAGATTAAGAAAATACAAAAATGTAGGTACCTACATATTTATTTTAGTTTGTAGTTCAGTTCCCTCCCGATAACCCTATAAAATGCTAACAAATACCCGATAAAATGCTAGGTATTTGTTATCCTATTCAATTTAAAGAAATTGAATAGGATAACAAATACCTAGCATTTTTTAATGACATAATTACGATAAGATATATGTTAGTCATTTCTAAAAACTAAAGTAGGTACTTGCTTTATGAAAGTAAGTCATTAGGAAATAATTCGGTCAGTGGGTCGTCTTAGATTTTAAATTAAATACCCACATAATATATTATTTGCAATAGCTTTATATGTAGGTATTTATAAAACAAAAAATATATAATGTAACAAAAGGTTTGTGCTTACATACATTTGAAGATTGAATTCTTCACTCTTCAATACTCTTCATGATTTAAGTACTTGACTCGGTACTTTATGTGGTAGATGGTATGGTGGCACTTCACATCGCTATTCGGTGTTCGCGTTTTTTACTGTGTTTTATTCGGCTTTAGAGTGTAGAATTCCGAATAACTCGAACACATCGTCTGCACATCGTCATAAACAGCGATTATGCCGAACATCCAAGAATATTTTTAAAGTACCTATGCATCTGAACGCAAAGATGACTTGCGCCAGATACGCGGATACGAGTGTTCATGTATTTCACAGAACATACTTACCTACTTGCGTATTCGTCTTATTCGTGAAAAATAGTTAAATACAGGCGAATAGAGTAACTTCACATCGTCGTAATATAAGACGAAAACGTGAACACGAATAGCGATGTGAAGTGGCACCAATACATAAAAGGCGTGCTCTCGGTTCAAGTACAACGTAAAAAGGAAGGAAATTATGGAATTTATGAAAATAGACAAACCAAGCGTGGCTAGAAGAGAACCAGTGTTTTCTCTATTGTCTATGACCTTAAAACTATTAAGGCGTGTACACACAACACCTCTACCTTTTACTAAAATAGCAAAGAAAAACTTTAACTAAGTCAACACCTTAATATCATAATTACCGCATCGAAAACGAATTAAACTATAAGTTATGCACATGAAATTATGAGTAAACCAAACAAGTGTGATAATGAACTTTAAGTTTTCATGGCGTGATGGTTACAGAATCCTTTATTATTATCTTATCATACAATGGTGCCGATTGTGTTGGTCACAAACTAAACTAAATTTAAGTTCAGTGCATCTTTTTCTTTCTATTTCATTATGAAAAGGACAGAAGTTACATTTTAATTTAGTCCTGTCAAATTAATCAGCGCCTTTCATGATCACAAACTTATAAAAATATGACCATACTAAAACTATCAAATATTGCCAGTGAAGAAGCCATACCATAAAATAACCCAACCATGGACCTAAAAAATTTTTATTTATTCATTTTAAATTTATTTATTATTTATTTATTTTTATTTATTTTAAAAAATTTGAATTCATTAGGGTTAGTTCACACCGAGACGAGACGCTACGCGACGCTGCACGCATTTTTTAAGGTTGATGCGCTAGGGTAGCCCGCGAAATTCAAATTTTCTTACGTTTTTTGCAATTTGCAGGTCAGAATCAGGTTGTATGATGATCTAAATATTATTAGCGCTCGTAACAAATATGGATTTATAGAATTATAAACATTAGAATCAGCAATACAACTCTCTAAGTTCATGAAAGTGCCAAATGTCATGATTTCATGAAATAGTCATTCAATACACTTCGAGCTTAGACCGCAGTAGCGGTAGACTTTATTACCCTAAAATACCCTTAAAAAAAATTAGTACCCCAAAACTTACCCTGCTGTAATAGTTTTACTCTAAATCTAGAGTAAATTAGGTACCCTAAGTTGGCATCACTGAGTAGAGACCAGTCACCACAGAGCGGCTTCAGGCTGCGCCTCGCGGCGCAGTTCGGCATGGCGCGTCGCAGCGAGGCATTTTCGAATTATCTGAATTAAATGTGTATCTTTTTGAGTAGTAAATAAAGTTATATTTTGTATAACTATCTTAAAAAGCGCGTGCAGCGTCGCGTCGCGTCTCGTCTCGGTATGAACTGACCCTAATGCGGCATGTAATGCATTGTCACTAAACTTGTTGCCGCGAAACATGTTTGACATTTCATATCACTCGACATGTTTCGCCACATGTCTTTACAAACCAATTTCGTATCAAAATGTATCTGTATGAATCTAGTAACATATTGTTAGATTTGTTTTGACACTTTGGTCGGTTATTATAGTCCACACATTTTGTATTCCTCAAACATGGAAAACCTTGCCAAAGCTCTATAAATTTCATCGTGTCTACTTTGGACCACGCTATGTTTCGATATAAACACGGGATGTTTACCACCATACTCGGATAACACTAAACATCAAGCAATAGACAAGTTGCGAGACATAATTTGACATAAACAAACAACAGTGCGAACGCAAACGTGACAAATCTTTATACAAAACATGTCTATTGTGTATGTTTCTAGACAGTGCGAATGCAGTTTACAACAAATCTTGAGATCTGTCTTAAGACTTACTCATGTTTCGTACAGTGCGAACGCAAGTTCAACAAAACAAGTAATGAGATTTGTTTCATGTGACAAGTTTTCTGGTGCAAACGCATAGTTACATGCTACTAAACGGTCATACATGTTTGACCGTTTAGTTGAATTATTGGCCTTTTTCTTCTGAAGATTCTAAAAAGATCCGCCTGACGCAGCACTAGTGGGGGGTGCACGTGTTTTGATTTCCCTAATTCCTAATGACAGTAAGGGCCGCGTCACACCGGAATGGCAGCGGCCGGCAGCGACGACGTGGCGAGCACTTTCAGTGTGAAATAATTTTAAACTTTATCTACATACCTGAGCTACATACATACAAGACCAGTATCACTTGCAAAGCTTGAAAAAGGTCACGAGGCCGCCCGCGGTGTCGCGAGCGGCCGAGCGCCACGCGTATCTTGTCGGTGGTTTTGCCCGCGGCTGCCAGCGGCGACGCGAGGCCGCTCGCGGCACCGAAGATGAGGTCAGTACTTTACTGCCGTCGAACTGTCCGCATGGTACGGCATTTTTGTCTACTCTTCCGTTGACAAAACGGTGCTCGTGCTAAGCCTGCTGATCGACTGTGTGAAAGAGAGGGCCTCTAAACTCTGTACTGCAATGTGGATTGCTCGTTACGAGCGCCAGAGAGCGGATCACAGATAGTAGTAGTGATTGAAAATCAATAAGTCGGTAAAAATCACATATATTTTTTTCCCCTTATGTTAACCTTAAAGCCCAAAACACACACAGAGCGGGTGCGGGGCGGGAGCGGGTCGGGCGCGGGAGTACGGCGGGTATAATAATTTGTAATTCAAGGAATTATATGGATGTCAACACACAGAACGCGGGCGCGGGTCGGGCGCGGAGCGGGACCCGCGCGGGAGCCGCGCCCGCCACCCGCCGACACAACAGCGCGGGGCGGGAGCGGGTCGGGCGCGGGAGTACGGCGGGTGTCATAAATTGTAATTCAAGGAATTATATGGATGTCAACACACAGAACGCGGGCGCGGGTCGGGCGCGGAGCGGGACCCGCGCGGGAGCCGCGCCCGCTGACACAACAGCGCGGGTCGGGAGCGGTTGTGCTATTCTGTAAAAATATCTCCGTGAAAACTAAGTGGAGAAAAATATCAAAGTGAGCTTGGAGTGAACTGTCACTGCCTTAGCATCAGTAGGTATCGATGACAATGACTCACTCCACTCTCACTTCACCTAAGTTTTCAAGGTAAGATGGTTACAGAATAGCAATGTGGGTGTAGCGGCGTTACATTCGTTGCAATACACGTATCGATGATATTCTCCATATTGATGTTTTTTTTACCCGACTACGGCGAAGAAAAAAGGAGGGTTATGATTTTGACCGGTATGTATGTATGTTCATCTGTTCCCTCCTATATTCCAAACCACTTATCACAATTTGACAAATGAGGTATCGTTAGAAGCGTCGTGATTGTCCGCTGGTTATAGGCTATGTGAAGTCACATTAAATTAAAAATGGCGCCCTCTAGAGGACAAAAAGTGAGGAACTTAAAAAAAAAATGGTTTAATCGTACCATGTTGGGTATCAAATGAAAGGGTTTAATGAGTACATTTCAAAAATATATATATTATAAACCCAAAAGAATTAAAAAAAAAAACAAGTAATAAAAACTAAAACCCAACTACGACTTAAAAGGTATAAACAAGACACCACAGACAGACAAATTAAAAATCCTGAGTCACACGTAATCTGTTCGATTTATCGTCTTTACGTGACACTGGCAGAATAGTCGACACCGGCTCAATTGTCAAGAGAAAAAAAAAAAAAACTGTTATCCCAATTTATTTGTGTTCCGCGCAGCATGTCTTTTTCCATACATCTCATTAGCCGTCATCTCAGTAGTCACCCCTTTTCTAGCTATATCATCTCAAGCAACTCCATTCATCGTTTCTTTGGTATTCCCCTAATTTTATATCCTTACACATTCATCTTCAAAACTTTCCTCACGACACTATCCTCGTTTCTAATCAGTGGATTCCTAAAAAATCAAGTAATAAAAACTAAAACCCAACTACAACTTAAAAGGTATAAACAAGACACCACAGACAGACAAATTAGAAATCCGGAGTCACACGTGTTAGGGCATAAATCGAACAAATTACGTGTGTCTCCGGATTTTTAATTTGTCTGTCTGTGGTGTCTTGTTTATACCTTTTAAGTCGTAGTAGGGTTTTAGTTTTTATTACTTGTTTTTTTTTATTAATGTCAAGAACCTACAACTTTTTCCATTTTCGCGTTCTTCTCTTTAAAATAAGTAAAAAATAATAATTCTTCGTCCGTGTCAGAATCACCCAACATTTTCACACTGCAACCGCTGCCGTCTGTCAAAGTACAACCGCGCCCGACCCGCTGCCGTCCCGCGCCCGACCCGCTGCCGCCCCGCGCCCGCGCTCTGTGTGAACACGATGAACCGCGCGACTCACGCGATGAAAACGACCCGACCCGCTCCCGCCCCGCACCCGCTTTGTGTGTGTTTTGGGCTTTAACGTTCAAAACAAACCACATTTCAATCATCGACGCGTACTTCGAGGCACTGGGTCAAAAATGCCCAATGACGCATGACTTAAGAAGAAAGACTTTTTAAGGGGGGTGCGCTAGGGTAGCCCGCGAAATTCAAATTTTCTTACGTTTTTTGCAATTTGCAGGTCAATATCAGGTTGTATGTTGATCTAAATATTATTAGCGCTCGTAACAAATATGGATTTACAGAATTATAAACATTAAAATTAGCAATACAACTCTCTAAGCTCATGTAAGTGCATTGAATGACTATTTCATGAAATCATGACATTTAGCACTAGGTAGCCTACCTACCTACCATTTAGGGGTATGAAAAATAGATTACGACCGATTCTTAGACCCACCGAATATACATATAAAATTTCATAACAATCGGTTAAGCCGTTTCGGAGGAGTATGGCAACTAACACTGTGACACGAGTTTTTATATATCTACTAGCTGCGCCCCGCGGTTTCACCCACGTAAGTCTCGATCCCGTGGGAATATCGGGATAAAAACTATCCTATGTGTTAATCTAGGTTATAAACTATCTGTCTGCCTTTCATCCAAATCCATTCAGCCGTTTTTGCGTGATTGAGTAACTATGCGTTTGCACCAGAAAACATTTAACATGTAGATGTTTCGAAACTTGTCACATGAAACAAATCTCATTACTTGTTTTGTTGAACTTGCGTTCGCACTGTACGAAACATGAGTAAGTCTTAAGACAGATCTCAAGATTTGTTGTAAACTGCATTCGCACTGTCTAGAAACATACACAATAGACATGTTTTGTATAAAGATTTGTCACGTTTGCGTTCGCACTGTTGTTTGTTTATGTCAAATTATGTCTCGCAACTTGTCTATTGCTTGATGTTTAGTGTTATGCGAGTATGGTGGTAAACATCCCGTGTTTATATCGAATCATAGAGTGGTCCAAAGTAGACACGATGAAATGGCATGACCAGTGGGACTATGGGCGCCTGCATAGGTGTCGAAATCAATGTGCAGCAAATATTGTTTTATTTTTGCAATTTTTGTATTCTACAGTTTCCAGATAAAAAAGTTTCACGAGTCTAAAAGATCAGGAAACTGAGAAAAATAAAGATAAGTATTCACTAAATAACTCTGCTTTTCGATATGAGATGGCGCTAGGCGTTGTGGTTATCGAGTTTAAGACAAGTTTTTGACATTTATTGTCGCTGAGATGAGATTGCGACTTGAATTTGAACGTTTTTAGTTACGGGAATTAGGCAATCACCGCCGCCCATAGCAGGGTTTTTGCTGATGCGTTGCCACCCTTTCCCCAAATAAACGCTGCTTTATTAAGTTTTGCTGGCTCACATGCAATCGAACCGCTGTGTCAGACTTTATACCTGCTGTCTTGTTGTTAAATAGTATTGTTACAATGTAGTTTAAGTACATACCTGATTATTTAACCACCGGGCAAGTCTCGCTTGCAGGGGTAAGGTTGGCATTGAAATAATACGCCTTTGAATCCGCCTTACGAAATATGCCACAGTTTACGCACCTCATCATAATATCCATTTAATCGAATCGTAGAGCAAAACAGATGAATCCTTTTTATATAGCAATGGTAATCAGGCTTTGAAGATATCAGTTCGTAAAGAAAAGCAATGGTCGTTAGAAATAGAACACATAAATCGACAGTACACAACGAAATGTAAACACATCGTGACGCCAAGATCGGATGTGCAAGTAGGGATGGTGAATGGCGATCTGAGATCGATAAATGATACTCGATTTTTTCCCGAACACTAAAATCGAAATCATTTGACTGCCTCGTTGGTCTAGTGGTCACAAACGCTGTAGCGCTGTACCTGCCCGGGAATCGCACCCAGGACCTGAGCATGAGGTCCTGGTTGCGATTCCCGGGTCAGGCAAAGTGTTATTGGGTTTGTCCATCTGGAATATCTCAGTAGCAAGTGGAGTTCGGATTTTTGCCCGGTTGATGGCAATAGGCGCGCCCCCTATTGCACGGGACTTACAACATAACTAGCGAAATGAGGGTGTATAGGTACACCTCTCCCTTCAGGGATTAGAAGCGTGATGTTATGTTATGTTATTATTAAACAAACACAGTTACAAAGGGTATAATAAAATATCAATTCAGAAATATATTTTTTGTGAATCGATTTTTCATGCTTTGACTCGAATCGATTAATTGGGTATTTTATGGAAAAGATTGCTCCCTTAATATTGCCTTTGATCCCGCCACTAATGTCAGATGCATTGTCAAAGAAATAGCAGTCCTTTATACACAGTGATTACCTATAATATGGTGTTCGATCGTCACAAATATCAATAAAAACCTAACCTGTAGGAGTGTAAATAAATCAAATTAATTATAAACAAAACATGCATTATAATTATATTCCATGTCATTTATTCTCTTGATCGAAAATAACTCGTTCTTAGTTTATTTTTCCTATATTATGTGTAGCTTATTATGGTTACCGGATGGTTATAGATACAATGGAACGTCAAAATCGGAAAGTACTTATAGAGTACGTTTCATCATTATAGTTCCTATGCCGTAATGTTGGCACATTAACAACGGACCTATTAGGTGGCGCCGTAACGTACAAATGTTCGTCCTACAACAGTGGAACCAACATTACGGCATAGGAACTATTTGATGAAACGCACTCTAAAAGAAAAGCGGAAACATTTAAAATACTGTTTTTGCAGATATTTTAACCTTGGCTTTATTCGGAATAATTTATCCATGATAAATTAGATCTTTATTTTTAAATCTTAGTGTATTTACTGTAATCCTGCACAAGTTCCCGAATTCGAATGCAGGAACTGGTCATGTCCTTTATAGAGCTTTGGCAAGGTTTTCCATGTTTGAGGAATACAAAATGTGTGGACTATAATAACCGACCATAGTGTCAAAACAAATCTAACAACATGTTACTAGATTCATACAGATACATTTTGATACGAAATTGGTTTGTAAAGACATGTGGCGAAACATGTCGAGTGATATGAAACGTCAAACATGTTTCGCGGCAACAAGTTTCGTGACAATGCGAACGAACGCTAGGAGATACACTGACAGAAAACAGAGATTTCAACATGTTTTTATGTGAATGTTTCGCCAGTGCAACCGCACGGTAACAAACACACAAACTTTCACATTTATAATATTATTATATACAACAATATTTGATCACATGTTTGACACATGTGATCACATGTTTGACACATGTGTGGCAGGGGTGTTTGAGTATTTCATCAAAGTTTGATCATTTATATCAACTTTTCCATTCGGAGTCGGTTTTTCTAGCGCACATCAAAGCGTTTAAAGTTCAAATGTGTGCGTAGCGCGTTCGAATTTCAAATGTGTGCGTAGCCTGCAAGCCTAGTGCCTCGTAAATAACTGACCAGAGCGGTCGCTTTGCTCAATCGCAAGATGGAATGGAGCAACGAGTGCCCTAGAATTTATTGAGTTGCTTGAAGGAGAACCATGTATTTATGGAACCCTAAAAGTAAAAAACAACATAAAAATAGGAATTTGGTAAATGACGCCTGTATAAATGATAAATTCTCAGTACATTGCACTATCGAGGAATTAAAAAAGAAGAGAAACATTTTATTGACCCATTAATTAAAGGGAATGTATAAAAAATAATAAAGCAGTCTACAAGGATAGGATCTGGTGCTGAAGAAATGTACAGACCTTCATGGTTTGCATTCGATGCCATGCACAACTACATGGGTACTGTTACAATACCTATATGATTAGTGATTACCGTCCGACATTGGTGCCGATTCTCTTGTACACCGAACTAAAATTCCTTTCTTTTTACTATGATAATCATAGAGCTATTCTGCCAAAAGGAAAGGACATGACCAGTTCCTGCATTCGAATTCGGGAACTTGTGCAGGATTACAGTAAATACACTAAGATTTAAAAATAAAGATCTAATTAATCATGGATAAATTATTCCGAATAAAGCCAAGGTTAAAATATCTGCAAAAACAATATTTTAATTGCTTCCGCTTTTCTTTTAGAGTGCGTTTCATCAAATAGTTCCTATGCCGTAATGTTGGTTCCACTGTTGTAGGACGGACATTTGTACGTTACGGCGACACCTAATAGGTCCGTTGTTAAAGCGCCAACATTACGGCATAGGAACTATAATGATGAAACGCTCTCTATAAGTACTTCCCTATTTTAACGTTCCATTGTATCTATAATCATCCGGTAACCATAATAAGCTACACATAGTATATAAAAAATAAACTAAGAACGAGTTATTTTCGATCAAGAGAATAAATGACATGGAATATAATTATACTGCATCTTTTATTTATAATTAATTTGATTTATTTACACGCGTACAGGATAGGTTTTTATTGATATTTGTGACGTTCGAACACCATAATAGGTAATCACTGTGTATAAAGGACTTTTATTTCTTTGACAATGCATCTGACATTAGTGGCGGGACCAAAGGCACAATATATTAAGGTAGCAATCTTTTACATAAAATACTCAATTAATCGATTCGAGTCAAAGCATGAAAATCGATTCGCAAAAAAATATATTTTTGAATTGATATTTTATTATACTCTTTTTAACATACAAATATTAAGTACACTATAACATTATATTTTATGGAATTAATAATTAACAAAAAAAAAAGAACTAAAACTAAAAGGACTTACTAATAGATATAAAAACAAAGGGGCGTCAGGCGTCGAAGTATTCGTCCGCATCGCTGTCATCCGGAAACGTGCCCAGAAGACTGGCAGCATGGCAATGCTGCCAGTCATTCAAAGAAGTCAAAGAATTAGCATTGCCATTCAACGTGGCAACGTTGAATGGCAATGCTAATTCTTTGGCCAAAGAACAAGCCAGCCCTCTGGTCACGTGAAGTATCGACCAGTCGGTGAGAAATTTCCTTAAAAAGGAGACGCGCACTCGGGCCCCATGACCCGAGCGTTTCGACCCCAAACGGCTCAAAACTGTAGTTGCCCACAAGGTTACAGTATTTGCGCCGCTTGAGGGTCTCAGCAGCCGCAGCAGCGGCGCCAGCACAGCCCGCCGTGCTAGGAACATGGGATGGCGCAAGGGTGTCGACACACGTTGCGTCCCACACCAGAGGCCTACCTACCTTCCAAGGCAGCAACGTCATGCCATCTGGTCTCTTCCCATCGTCACGTACCAAGCCGTTTGGTTCTAATACCGCTGGTACGCCGGCGGTGACAAAGGCTCGACGAATAATATCGTTGATGCTGGCGTGCCGTGCTATGCGGCCTGCACTCCTGTAGCAGGACAGGCCATGGTGCCCGAGACTGTCGACAGCTTCGCCGCAGTGGCACCGATGCGGAGCAACACATGGTGCGCCTAAGCGGAGATATGTAGCGAGCCGAAACGATGAGTCATCCATCATAGTACCTATGGTGGATGACGGGAGCGCCTGAAGCCATAAGCCCGACTCCCATTCTCCCACAGCCAGCAGACGGGCACGCTCAACAATATTAGGTGATGTGTTTATCAGGGTATTCCGTATAATACTGCAGATCGGCACGTCCCACCGTCTCTGGGAGGACGGGTTGTCGGGCAAATCCGTATTGGGACAAGCCATTTTCCAAGCGTTCAACGCATCAGCCAAACACGGTACCTCAAAATCAACCAGTGAGGAAGATAAAATGTTCCTGGTTAATTTATCGGTACTGTGGACTGAGGAGAGGAAGGCCGGTAAACTTATACTTGAAATTTTGCGAACGCCGAGACTACCCAAGCGAATGGGGAGTGTGGCTTGCTGCCACGCTCGGTCGTCCAGAGCCACATTTAGGATTGAGGTTAGTGTATTTCTTATAATTTGGTCTACTTTTTCTAAAAGTTGTGGATGCTTCCAGATGTGTGAGGAACGAAGGCTATATGTAAATTTTGGTCCAAAGCAACAATACCGGATGAGGGTGAAGGCCGAATGAATGTTAATTTTGAAAAGTCTTTCCGAGACATCAATGAAATTTTGTATCTTCTCCTCAATGTACGTTGGAAAGGATTCGTCGAAAATTGGGGACCCCAGGAGGTGAAGTGAGTTTCTTTCGGTAATTTTGATGTTTGGTGCTATTGTGTTAAATTTTGCGATGGTAGTCTGTCTGTCAGTGGTTTAGGGAAGGTAAATTTCACATTTTGAGAGGTTAAGGTCTAGGCCAATGGAGCTGAATTTATCTTTTAAAAAGGTTAAGTCTTTTAGGACTGTGTCTACATCACCTCCTAGGGTTCCGTCATCCAAATACCATACGTTGAATTTAGAATTTAGTTGTCGAATAATTGGATTTATTGCCAAACTAAAAATGACTGGCCCAAGAGGGTCACCCTGTTAACCTCCAACGGCCGATTCCAAAAGGTTGTCTTTATAAAGTAATTTAGAAGGCCTGTAACATTGATAGAGAAAACTGTAAATTTTGGGAGTAACTTTTTAACTGTGTTTGTTTAATAATAACATAACATAACATCACGCTTCCCCTGAAGGGAGACGTGTACATACCTATACACCCTCATTTCGCTAGTTATGTTGTAAGTCCCATGTAATAGGGGGCGAGCCTATTTCCATCAACCGGGCAAAAAATCCGGACTCCACTTGCTACTGAGATATTCTAGATGGACAAACTCAATGACACTTTGCCTGACCTGGGAATCGCAGCCAGGACCTCATGCTCAGGTCCTGGGTGCGATTCCCGGATACAGCGCTACAGCGCTTGTGACCACTAGACCAACGAGGCATTCAAATGATTTCAATTTTAGTGATCGGGAAAAAATCGAATATCATTTATCGATCTCAGATCACCATTCACCATCCCTACTTGCACATCCGATCTTGGCGTCACGTTGTGTTTACAGTTCGTTATGTACTATCGATTTTTGTGTTCTATTTCTAACGACCATTGCTATTCTTTACGAACTGATATCTTCAAAGCCTGATTACCATTGCTATATAAAAAGGATTCATCTGTTTTGCTCTACGATTCGATTACCTAAATGGATATTATGATGAGGTGCATAAACTGTGGCATATTTCGTAAGGCGGGTTCAAAGGCGTATTATTTCAATGCCAACCTTACCCCTGGTAGCGAGACCTACCCGGTGGTTGAATAATCAGGTATGTACTTAAACTACATTGGAACAATACTATTTAACAACAAGACAGCAGGTATAAAGTCTGACATAGCGGTTCGATTGCGTGTGAGCCAGCAAAACTTAATAAAGCAGCGTTTATTTGGGAAAAGGGTGGCAACGTATCAGCAAAAACCCAGGTATTGTGGATGTCTATGGGCGGCGGTGATTGCCTAATTCCGGTAACTAAAAACGTTCAAATTCAAGTCGCAGTCTCATCTCAGCGACAATCAATGTCAAAAACTTGTCTTAAACTCGATAACCACAACGCTTAGCGCCATCTCATATCGAAAAGCAGAGTTATTTAGTGAATACTTATCTTTATTTTTCTCAGTTTCCTGATCTTTTAGACTCGTGAAACTTTTTTATTTGGAAACTGTAGAATACAACAATTGCAAAAATAAAACAATATTTGCTGCACATTGATTTCGACACTTAAGCAGGCGCCCATAGTCCCACTGGTCATGTCATTTAAAAATTATTTTGACTCAACTAAAATCGAATTTGACAATCGCGACTCCACTTGGTACCTACTTGTTTGTCCTACCCTGTGATTTATTTTGAGCCGGAGATGCGCGCAATCTGGCCATCTCAACGTATTTTGTATGGAATTTTTAAGTTTTTGGACGAAAAAATAAATAAAAAATTACCAACACGCGGGCAAAACCACCGACAAATTACGCGTGGCGCTCGCGCTCGGCCGCTCGCGACACCGCGGGCGGCCTCGTGACCTTTTTCAAGCTTTTCAAGTGATACTGGTCTTGTATGTATGTAGCTCAGGTATGTAGATAAAGTTTAAAATTATTTCACACTGAAAGTGCTCGCCACGTCGTCGCTGCCGGCCGCTGCCATTCCGGTGTGACGCGGCCCTTACTGTCATTAGGAATTAGGGAAATCAAAACACGTGCACCCCCCACTAGTGCTGCGTCAGGCGGATCTTTTTAGAATCTTCAGAAGAAAAAGGCCAATAATTCAACTAAACGGTCAAACATGTATGACCGTTTAGTAGCATGTAACTATGCGTTTGCACCAGAAAACTTGTCACATGAAACAAATCTCATTACTTGTTTTGTTGAACTTGCGTTCGCACTGTACGAAACATGAGTAAGTCTTAAGACAGATCTCAAGATTTGTTGTAAACTGCATTCGCACTGTCTAGAAACATACACAATAGACATGTTTTGTATAAAGATTTGTCACGTTTGCGTTCGCACTGTTGTTTGTTTATGTCAAATTATGTCTCGCAACTTGTCTATTGCTTGATGTTTAGTGTTATCCGAGTATGGTGGTAAACATACCTCGGTGAAGTTAGCCGCACGATTTCATTATTATGAACTTTTGTTAATGCTAATCGTTAGAGAGGGTTAGAGAGAAAAGAAAAATCGTTAGAGAGTAATTAGTTTTTATGTAAAAACAATTTTAATTTTTCGTGTGAAGTTGGCCCCCCTTCCCGCAAAAATGGACTTAGACGTAATTTTATTTTTTTAATCGTTTGCGAATCGTTAGAGAGAGATTGAGAGTTACACTAAATCGTTAGAGAGTTAATATTTTATTTGATATTAAATAATTTCTAAGGGCGTGACGTTAGCCCACCTCTGTGAATTTTGCCCCCGATATAATTATTCTCAACTTTTGTTAATGCTAATCGTTCGAGAATCGTTAGAGAGAGTTAGATAGAAAAGAAAAATCATTAGAGAGTAATTAGTTTTATTTATCAACGATTTTGATTACTTTTGTGACATTGGCCCCCATTCCCGCAAAAATGGACGAAGACGTAATTTTTTTTTTTTATAGTTTGAGCATCGTTAGAGAGAGATAGAGAGTTAAAAAAATCATTAGAGTGTTAATATTTTAATTAAAATTAAATTATTTCTGAGAACGCGTTTTACCCTAGGACCTGAGCAGGTTAAAATTTAGAAACGTGCCGCCTCGATTTAGGATAGGGAAGGGAGGAGAGGGGGGAAGGGTTAGTAGATCCCTCCACTCCCCCCTGCCGGAGGTACAAAGTTTTTTTTAAATGATTTTTAAATATGACAAATCTCTTATATGCTGGGGCCACACCAACGGATTATCGCGGTAGACGTTAACCGTGGGTGTACTTCACCACGACTTACCTCGAGAATTTGTCAACGGCATTTACATTGGCGTTTGACGTTGGGTGATTGATAACTCTGGTGGCGGCATTTTAGGCAGATCAAAGAGATTTACCGCGAGAATTATTGCATTGAATGAAGCGGCCACACTTACATTTCTCACTTTGCACCGTGAGCGCGAGTAGTACCGTGAGTAGTAGGTACTACTGATACATGACATGATGCAGAGGAACGTTATAGTTATGAGTGGTAAAGTTGTGTATTTGATCAACGATCATTTAACAGTGATACCTGATAAGAATACGAAATATTGTTGGTAGTTTCAATTTGATTCGGTACTTATAGTGCATCATTTATGCTCAAAACACACAAAAGGTGGGTGCTTGTCGGGAGCTGGTCGGGTCGTTTTTAACCCACCGACGGAAAAAGAGGGGTGTTATAAGTTTAACGTGTGTGTCTGTATGTTACAACGTAGCTGCCAAACGGCTGAACCGATTCTGTTATTTTTTATTTTGTTTGAAAGGTGACTTGATAGAGTGTTCTTAGCTATGATTCAAGAAAATCGGTTCAGCCGTTTGAAGATTATCAGCTCTTTTCAAGTTGATGAATGGATGTGAGCATCTTCCATAGGTCACATCGATTCAAAAGGACATGTCCAAAAATGTTTTTTTTGGGTAAATTCTAACCAGGATAAGTTAAATATATTTGGATAGACATCCCAAAAAGTAGTAGCTCTAACTGTATCATGCATTTTTAAGGATTACCAATTTTGAGAAAAATCGTTTTTTAAATTTATTTATTTATTCTTATTTTATGTACACACAGTAAAATACAAAATAGATACGACATAGTTAAAATATGAGTACAAAGGTACTGCTTATTTCTTAAGAAATAATTAATTTAGTGTTAATTTACTCCTAAAACGAACAAACTTTTCTAATTATCTAGGCTAATAAAGTAAACACACCCCAGAAAATAACAAACTTTTCAAAATTGACGCATGGTACTGTCATTACAGTCAATCAATCATTCTTTTTCAATTGCCATAAAGAAAGAAAAAAAAATTTTTGTTGTAAAGAATATGACCACAGAATATGACAATGCAAACAAAAATTCTAATCAAGTTATTTACTTTATGTACCATATTCTGAAATAAGATGAAATGGGATATTTTCAGTCAAAAATGTGTGGCATAATTCTTTTAGACCTCTCTTTAGATTATAGCTAATAAGAATCTATAAGTGCAAGAAGTGCATGTTTCAGCATAATCCACAGGCTTAGCAAAATGATAATAGTACCTAACTACTGATCAAGAACATTTTTTTAATTACGATGGAGAATTCCTGTTTTATGACTTAGAATCGAAATCGGAAGTGGATGAAAAGCTTTTCGAAAACTATGATATTTAAAAACTGAATAATATGCTTTGAATGCAAGTCTTACAGATTTTTTATGAAATAAAACTTTTTTTTTTAGTTTTAAATAATGATTTATTGATTTTCTTCATTTTCAATGTCTTCTCTTATTAAAATACTGTCGAGAAACTGAGCAGGTGGAGATATATAATTTTGATGCCGGCGCATCGAAGATACCAGACAATAATGTAATACACTCTATAACTATAGTGGTGTGAGTCCTCTGATCAAAGCTGTCTCATGTGATGACGAAATGCATCTGTATCACAGACTACTTAGAGAACTAACGATCTGTATCTTCACTAACTTCTAGGTACAGTAAAAGTACCGTTCGGCTGAATATGTTGCCCATAATAAGAGCGAGCCTGTTTAATCTAAAACGCGTTCTCAGAAATAATTTAATATCAATTAAAATATTAACTCTAATGATTTTTTTTAACTCTCTGTCTCTCTCTAACGATTCTCAAATTATAAAAATAAAAAAATTACATCTACGTCAATTTTTGCGGGAATGGGGGCCAATTTCACAAAAGTAATTAAAATCGTTGATAAATAAAACTAATTACTCTCTAACGATTTTTCTTTTCTCTCTAACTCTCTCTAACGATTAGCATTAACAAAAGTTGAGAATAATTATATCGGGGGCAAAATTCACAGAGGTAGGCTAACGTCACGCTCTTAGAAATTATTTAATATCAAATAAAATATTAACTCTCTAACGATTTTGTGTAACTCTCAATCTCTCTCTAACGATTCGCAAAAGATTAAAAAAATAAAATTACGTCTAAGTCCATTTTTGCGGGAAGGGGGGCCAACTTCACACGAAAAATTAAAATTGTTTTTACATAAAAACTAATTACTCTCTAACGATTTTTCTTTTCTCTCTAACCCTCTCTAACGATTCTCTAACGATTAGCATTAACAAAAGTTCATAATAATGAAATCGTTCGGCTAAATTCACGGAGGTGGTAAACATCCCGTGTTTATATCGAATCATAGAGTGGTCCAAAGTAGACACGATGAAATTTATAGAACTTTGGCAAGGTTTTCCTTGTTTGAGGAATACAAACTGTGTTGACTATAATAACCGACCATAGTGTCAAAACAAATCTAACAGCATGTTACTAGATTCATACAGATACATTTTGATACGAAATTGGTTTGTAAAGACATGTGGCGAAACATGTCGAGTGATATGAAACGTCAAACATGTTTCGCGGCAACAAGTTTCGTGACAATGCGAACGCTAGGCGATACACTGACAGAAAACAGAGATTTCAACATGTTTTTATGTGAATGTTTCGCCAGTGCAACCGCACGGTAATAAACACACAAACTTTCACATTTATAATATTAATAGTGTTGGACTCCTCAAATAAAACTCACTTTTAATCACACTTCACTTTTTAATCGACTTACTTGTAACACGATTAGCAACAGACTGATTCCCAGAGCTAACTCGCTACGCCGGCAACCAACAAGGGTGGGGACCGGATGTAGCGCGCCACCTCGTTTGGTAGAACAGTATCAGAGGCGGCTCGTCATAAAGAGCGCTGGTGCAGTGCACTCCCACGAAAATAGCATGATCTATATTTCTTTATTATAATCCTATACATACATTCTTTCTACTATGCCCATGTATACAATAGCAGTTTACTAGAAAACCATTTCCTACGCGTACATTGGGCGTCAAGTTGTAACGTGTGGAGCGCCAGCGATTGCGCTCCTATGAAACAAAGTTCAGTACGATTTCTAGCACTGTATTCAATGAGTGCGAAAGAGAAATATCGACACAGTCCGACGCGTGAAACAGAAGATTTTGTATGAGAAATTAGCCTAATTTGGAGCGCCGCTCACGCGCGACGTTGCCAAACGGCGCAAGGCGGCCGCGCACGGGAATGCGATCTATGCCTTTGCGCTGTTGCCGATCTTATGTAAACAAACGGTCGGCTCAACTCGGCTGTCAGTAGATTCGCAGTGTTTATTCTAAATAATTATTAAAAATAGTTTGTGCGCGACATTTGTGTTAAAAATGGAACAATACAGTGTATCTTGTTGTATGATAAGCATTGAAAAACGCTTAATTAATTCCATAACTGATTTTCACAAGAAAGTGATAGATGTCTTCGCTCGCCAAAAAGATCGCCGAATGGATTTTCTTTACAAATAAAATAAATGGTAAGCTCTAGTTCTACGTTTCTTTTTTTAGTGAACCCCCACAAATAAATATCACGAGCCGCCTCTGAACAGTATTATTAATTTACATCTAAACAATCGGAAACAATTCAACAATTATTTTTAATAAGTATTACCTAACGTACAGAAATTAATTGATGCATAACTTTAAATGTAAAATCAATGTTTACCAAAAATGGATATTAAACACACCATAAGTAACGCCATATAGTGGTATAAGATGACAGTCATATCCAACGTAAACGACTGTCATCATATACCAACACAACAATCAACACAACAATAAATAATAGATTTATGCTTCTAAAATCAATAATCTATCTATAATTTTACTAAATTCTAATGCCGGCCCAGACATAGCAACAATATTTGACCACATGTTTGATTACATGTATGAACACATGTGTGGCAGGGGTGTTTGGGTATTTCATCAAAGATTGATCACATATTTCAACTTTGCCATATGGTGTGCACATGGTGTGCACATATAAATGCCGGCGCCAGACATAGCAACAATATTTGATCACATGTTTGATCACATGTTTGACAAATGTGTGGCAGGGGTGTTTGAGTATTTCATCAAAGTTTGATCATTTATATCAACTTTTCCATTCGGAGTCGGTTTTTCGAGCGCACATCAAAGCGTTTAAAGTTCAAATGTGTGCGTAGCGCGTTCGAATTTCAAATGTGTGCGTAGCCTGCAAGCCTAGTGCCTCGTAAATAACTGACCAGAGCGGTCGCTTTGCTCAATCGCAAGATGGAATGGAGCAACGAGTGCCCTAGAATTTATTGAGTTGCTTGAAGGAGAACCATGTATTTATGGAACCCTAAAAGTAAAAAACAACATAAAAATTGGAATTTGGTAAATGACGCCTGTATAAATGATAAATTCTCAGTACATTGCACTATCGAGGAATTAAAAAAGAAGAGAAACATTTTATTGACCCATTAATTAAAGGGAATGTATAAAAAATAATAAAGCAGTCTACAAGGACAGGATCTGGTGCTGAAGAAATGTACAGACCTTCATGGTTTGCATTCGATGCCATGCACAACTACATGGGTACTGTTACAGTACCTATATGATTCGTGATTACCGTCCGACATTGGTGCCGATTCTCTTGTACACCGAACTAAAATTCCTTTCTTTTTACTATGATAATCATAAGAGCTATTCTGCCAAAAAAAATCTCTAAATTTAAAAATTATTTTGACTCAACTAAAATCGAATTTGACAATCGCGACTCCACTTGGTACCTACTTGTTTGTCCTACCCTGTGATTTATTTTGAGCCGGAGATGCGCGCAATCTGGCCATCTCAACGTATTTTGTATGGAATTTTTAAGTTTTTGGACGAAAAAATAAATAAAAAATTACCTACATGTAAAGCATTAGGGGTTTACGGGCTGCAAAGGGGGTCCAAATTTTCATTATTTTTGCAATAGGACACACCATTTTCGAGATATAAGCAAAAGAAAATAAAATAAGATACAGTACTCATTTGCAACAGAAGTCGAGGTGCTGGTTTGAATTTTAGTTCATGACATCTAATTTATTCCACACATTTTTAATCGGAATTAAAAATAGTCAAATTAAGTTAGAAGATTTTAGATATAGAACAAAATTTTAGGTTAAAACGTCATATTCAGAATAGCATTTTCACTAAACTAATATCTCAGTGCCATCATATACAACTATCTACGTTCTTGTAAGTGCATTGAATGACTATTTCATGAAATCATGACATTTGGCACTTTCATGAACTTAGAGAGTTGTATTGCTGATTCTAATGTTTATAATTCTGTAAACCCATAGTTGTTACGACCGCAAATAATATATAGATCAATATACAACCTGACACTGACCTGCAAATTGCAAAAAACGTAAGAAAATTTGTATTTCGCGGGCTACCTTGGCGCATCCCCCTTAAAGACCGCGGCACCATTTTAGTTTTGACCAGTGCGCAGTGGTTTGAACTCTGCACACGCAGTTATTTTGATCTTAAAAAACATAATACTAAACAAGTATGAGTTATTGTTCGGTAAATTGGTGTGGAAAATCGTCTAGAACATCCAACTATAAAATAGATAGCATTAATTTTCATCGGTAAGTAGAATATATTTGTAATTTAATAATATTAAGCCGGCGCCAGACATAGTCACATATTTGATCAAACATATTCGATAGACTTTGCACACACATATGAACACTTTTGTTTGCAGAGACCGGACAGACATAGTCATATATTACATTTGATCAGACACTTTGATAGACTTTGCTCATACATTTCACCACAGGCTAAGGGTGAGGCATATATATATCGTAAGACGTACACACGGCTACATATCAAGCTATACATTTCCAGTATAAGCTGACCTCTCATTGTACGGAAATCCTATACAATGCGAGATCAGCGTATACTGGAAATGTATAGCTTGATATGTAGCCGTGTGTACCAGATAAAAATAACAGATATTAAAAAATAACAATTATCAATTTGTTCCTAACAATATAAAATACCCGTTACTAATTAATTAATAACAGACTCTCAAGACTGTTCAAAATCAAAATCAAAATCAAAATATTTTATTTCACATAAACCTACATGGGCACTTATGAAACGTCAGAAGCTAGGTGCACGGTTCCAATTGGTCGTTTCCTATGGAGAAGAGCCGGCAAGAAACTCCATGGTTACTCTTTTAAAAATAATTGGCTTTTACAATACTTTCAAATTACAGTGTCGGTAGGCATGGGAGGACAATGTAGGCCTTTCAACAAGTAAGTACCAGGTACTTAACAAAAATAGAAGATGTTCAATAAATCTACAGTCCAATAAGCCTACAACGTTCTCACATTCACAAATAGAAAATAATCTAAAAGACTAATGATAATAAAATTAGAATTCAAATAAAAATAAAAACCTATTTAAACCAATTGAAGTGATTGCTATTACAACTGTAACAAATTGAATAATTATAATCCTGTCCACAAAAGCCACTAAGAGTTGAAATTAATTGCAGGTATATAATGTCAAATACAATGATTATATGTCAAGGATGAATGTAAAGAAAATAAATATGGTAATTTGGGAGCAGTTGCCGTTGTTACCGCGGCTGTTACTGTTAAACATTATAACAATCCCCACACAAACTGTTACCACGGCTGTTACATACACACTGACACAAAGGAAGGAATATAGCAAGGTTATCAATTTCTCTCTCTTTCTCATTAAAGAATGGAAGATATTCAACTGAGATTTAAATACGTATTTATCGTCCGTACAAAAATAACAGGCTGTTATTTAATAACAGACATTTGGAACTATTTTTTTTGTAACAGTGATACAGGTATTGTGTTTAACCTGTTATTCGACGATTTCCTAACTGAACAATAATTAAATTGAATTTCACTTATAAGAATTTATTGTTCTATCCGAAAGGAAATTGAAACATTGCTATTACTTATTTTTAATCTGCTGTGAAATGCCTTGAACAAACAACGCTATATTTATTTAGAAAAGTGGATTAATGCAGTTCACAGAGAAAATTTTCTCTGTGAACTGCATTAATCCACTTTTCTTAAGGTTACAGAATATTTTGAAATCTAAAATGTAAACATTAAGTACTTAATGTTACTTTTTTACCATAACATCGTAATTTTTATCGTCAATAATATAGTTGCTTTATTATGGAGTTATCACAACACTCGAGCAGTCTCCAGTATAAGTGCAGATATAAAGGGACAGACGTATTGCAATACCCAAGTGAGAGAAAGGGACTTTTCAAAAAGATATCAACGCGGTGTACTCTTTTTGTGCCCCTTTACGTATCAACCAGTTTATCTTGAGCCCTGCAATAAATTCATAATATTATAAAATTACAAATATATTCTACTTACCGATGAAAATTTATGCTATCTTTTTTATAGTTGGATTTTCTAGACGATTTTCCACACCAATTAACCGAACAATAACTCATACTTGTTTAGTATTATGTTTTTTAAGATCAAAATAACTGCGTGTGCAGAGTTCAAACCACTGCGCACTGGTCAAAACTAAAATGGTGCCGCGGTCTTTAAGGGGGATGCGCCAAGGTAGCCCGCGAAATACAAATTTTCTTACGTTTTTTGCAATTTGCAGGTCAGTGTCAGGTTGTATATTGATCTATATATTATTTGCGGTCGTAACAACTATGGGTTTACAGAATTATAAACATTAGAATCAGCAATACAACTCTCTAAGTTCATGAAAGTGCCAAATGTCATGATTTCATGAAATAGTCATTCAATGCACTTACATGAACGTAGATAGTTGTATATGATGGCACTGAGATATTAGTTTAGTGAAAATGCTATTCTGAATTTGACGTTTTAACCTAAAATTTTGTTCTATATCTAAAATCTTCTAACTTAATCTGACTATTTTTAATCCCGATTAAAAATGTGTGGAATAAAATTAGATGTCATGAACTAAAATTCAAACCAGCACCTCGACTTCAGTTGCAAATGAGTACTGTATCCTATTTTATTTTCTTTTGTTATATCTCGAAAATGGTGTGTGCTATCGCAAAAATAATAAAAATTTGGACCCCCTTAGCAACACGTAAACCCCTAATGCTCTACATGTTGGTAATTTTTTTATTTTTTTTTCGTCCAAAAAATTAACAATTCCATACAAAATACATCGAGATGGCCAGATTGTGCGCATCTCCGGCTCTAAAAAAATCACAGGGTAGGGCAAACAAGTAGGTACCAAGTGGAGTCGCGATTGTCAAATTCGATTTTAGTTGAGTCAAAATAATTTTTAAATTTAGAGATTTTTTTTGGCAGAATAGCTCTATGATTATCTTAGTAAAAAGAAAGGAATTTTAGTTCGGTGTACAAGAGAATCGGCACCAATGTCGGACGGTAATCACTAATCATAAACAGTAACAGTACCCATGTAGTTGTGCATGGCATCGAATGCAAACCATGAAGGTCTGTACATTTCTTCAGCACCAGATCCTGTCCTTGTAGACTGCTTTATTAGTTTTTATACATTCCCTTTAATTAATGGGTCAATAAAATGTTTCTCTTCTTTTTTAATTCCTCGATAGTGCAATGTACTGAGAATTTATCATTTATCCTGATACAGGCGTCATTCACCAAATTCCTATTTTATGTTGTTTTTTACTTTTAGGATTCCATAAATACATGGTTCTCCTTCAAGCAACTCAATAAATTCTAGGGCACTCGTTGCTCCATTCCATCTTGCGATTGAGCAAAGCGACCGTTCTTGTCAGTTATTTACGAGGCACTGGGCTTGCAGGCTACGCACACATTTGAAATTTTAACGCGCTACGCACACATTTGAACCTTAAACGCTTTGATGTGCGCTCGAAAAACCGACTCCGAATGGAAAAGTTGATATAAATGATCAAACTTTGATGAAATACCCAAACACCCCTGCCACACATGTGTCAAACATGTGATCATACATGTGATCAACTATTGTTGCTATGTCTGGCGCCGGCATTTATATGTGCACACCATGTGCACACCATATGGCAAAGTTGAAATATGTGATCAAACTTTGATGAAATACCCAAACACCCCTGCCACACATGTGTTCATACATGTGATCAAACATGTGATTAAATATTGTTGCTATTTCTGGCGCCGGCATTATGAATTTATTGCAGGGCTCAAGATAAACTGGTTGATACGTAAAGGGGCACAAAAAAAGTACACCGCGTTGATATCTTTTTGAAAAGTCCCTTTCCCTCACTAGGGTATTGCAATACGTCTGTCCCTTTCTATCTGCACTTATACTGGAGAGTGATCGAGTGTTGTGATAACTTCATAATAAAGCAACTATATTATTGACGATAAAAATTACGATGTTATGGTAAAAAGTAACATTAAGTACTTAATGTTTACATTTTAGATTTCAAAATATTCCGTAACCTTAAGAAAAGTGGATTAATGCAGTTTTCAGTGCAGTTTGCAGTTCACAGCCAAAAATTTTATTCCAAATAAATATAGCGTTGTTTGTTCAAGGCATTTCACAGCAGATTAAAAATAAGTAATAGCAATATCATTTCCTTTCGGATAGAAATAAATTCTTATAAGTGAAATTAATTATTGTTCAATTAGGAAATCGTCGAATCTACGTCGATTTTATCGATATCGATATTATTGTTGCAAAACTGACTTGTGCCTCACTATGCTTAAACACTTGCAAAACTTCACAGGCTTAAAACAGGAGCTAGTGATCGATCACTAGCTCCTGTTTTAAGCCTGATCCTACATCAGCAATACCTAGATGTTGTTGATGAACGGGACAAACTGCGGGTGGTCACAGATGGTTTCAACAACTGCAGTAACATATATGAGGAAGCTTTATGTAAAGTTAGGGACCTAGAAGAAGAATTAGTTCATGCAAATACACAAATTACTAAATTACAGAAACAAAAAGAATGTACTCAGGCCAAGGAATCTAATAACTTGTATAGTGAATTATCAAGCACTCATTGCAACCAGCACTCCTTAGTAACAATAGACCTCACTGAAGATTCTTTAATGAAACATAATAATCGTAGTTATAAATTAAGTCAAAATAAAATTAAAAAATATGCAAAGCTAAATAGAATCATAAATAAATGCAGTAAATACAGGAAACAACAAAAACACAGTTCCAATAATATTAAGTTAAGCAAAGAACGTGGTTTTCTTATAAATAAATTAAATAATTATCAAATTAAATTAGAAGACAGTAAGAGCATTTATGAGTTTGACACTCAACACTTACAGTCTGAAATTCAGGTACTAGAAGCATCACTTCAATCACTGTATACTAAGTATGTGAGGTCTGAAAAACAAATTCAGGAGCACATCCTTGCCGCTAATGAGTTAGTGGACATGTGCAACTCTAATGCAGACAAAGTGGACCTGCTGAAATCAAATCTTGGCACTCACCAACCTGAGGCAACAGAGGACCCATACCAGTCAGGAAGTGCTCAGGTTTCGATTCCCCAACAAGGTCCACTACAAGTAGTTCAGACAGAAGCTAAATCTTGCACTTGTAGTAGTAAAGTTTGTTGCTGCTCCATTTTGTTTTCTGATAGTTTTGGAACAGGGTTAGGAAAATTACTTATTAACAACCTGAGTCATTCTTCTCTAAACTATTGCATGCCTCAGACTTCCTATAATCAAATAATGTCTACAATAACTAGGAATGAATATGATCCTAATGCCATTATTACTGTACTTATAGGTAATAGTTTAAGGTCCGTATTACAGAACGTTCCTCAAGTCCAGTTTGATCTGCAATCAGTTGATCACTGTTTGAGTATAGAATCAGTACTTGAGCATCGGTCTTATTCCAGAACGGCAATCAATCTATACTCAGCTGAATCGAGACTCAAATCGAGCCTCAAGCAGAGATGTGTATTGTCTATGTATCAGCCTGTTTTCGTTTACGATTTATTATAATAACCGACTTTGATCCGATCTTCATTGGATTAGAAATATTAAAATACACCATAGAACCCCAGTTATTTAGGAAATCAGCGTTATTATTTCATTCCTGAATAGTAAAAGGCCCCATTTATTGAAGAAGTAAAGGTCTTTGAAGTGAAGTATAGTAATTTTGTAAGCAAAATTGTCAAGCTTAAAAGACTTGTATTTGTGGCCTTAAATAAAGTAAATTATGCTATTTAAAATGTCAGTATGTCAAAACATCAGTGTGAAAAACATTCGTTTGTTGTTTGTCTATCTATTTTAATTATTTGTTTAGCTGATTTTATTCATATTAAACATTTTTAAAATACAAGGACGGAAGAAAAAATTTAGTTCGTTAAATAAGTTATTATAATTATCTACCTCTTCAAAAATATATCGATTATGATTTTGTTGGAAGGTACCTAATTTAAGAAAATATCAACAGAACTCGACATTGCACTATTGGAACAGAAGAAATATTGACAATTTGTCATGACAATCTATGCTCAAGCGCGGTCTCGACCACACTTGGGTGATTACAGATTTGATCACTGCTTGGGTTCGATTGAGTAACTGAGTAGCGATGTAAAATAAAGCCAAACTCAGTTGAACTAAGATCAATGAAACTATGCTTGAGCAACGTTCTAAAATTAAAAGCGGACGTAAAACTAGTTTTAAACAGAGATCAATACTTGAGTTTCCTTCTGTAATACGGACCTAAATGTTAAAAAAGATGATATCAGTGATAGTGTCACTGAGCTACTGAAGTTAAATTGTAATAAAATAATTTTGTGTACTTTTCCCTACTTTGAGCACTTGTCAAATAGGCAAAATAACTACATTCATAAGTTGAATAATTACATGCATTTTTTGGTTAGTCACCATAGTGGCAAGTTTATATTTTTTGACACCAACATTTTTGTTGATAAGCTTAGATCGACTAGGGATACTGTGTATCTGCCCATTAGTTTTAGACGTCAAATAGCTAGGCTATTAGCTTTTAATATTAACCCAGACATAATTAGTACCTATGTCGAAGTCATGTAGCACCACAATTAGTAATAGTACCTACTAATGATAAGGTGGTTCAAATTAGTACTTTAAACTAGTTTGTAAGACAACAGAAGGTACCAATAACAGTATAGTTACACTTAATAAAAAAAAGGTATTTTCTAGCACTAACAAAGTTAACTGCACAAAAGGGGCTAAGCAGAAATCCTTGAAATTATTTCATCAAAATATTCAAGGTTTTTCTTCCAAACAATTGGAAATTGAATTGTTTTTTAGAAAAAACAATGTTTGACATTATTTGTTAACTGAGCATTGATTAAAAGACTATGAAATGTTAATTAATTTTGAGAATTACAGTGTGGCCAGTTGTTTTAACCGAAAATCAATGCTGCGTGGTGGTTCACTAATCTTAATTAAAAGTTGTATTAAATCAAAAACCCGTAAAGACATAGTTGAACTATCGGTTGAACATAGCATTGAGCTGTCTTGTGTTGAGCTAGATAAGCATGTGTGTGTGCGTTTACAGACCCCCAAATTATCAAAACTACTCTATATTTGAGTCAGTAATGGAAGATGTTTTGTCAAAACTTGCAACTGGGAATAAATCGGTAATTATCTGCGGGGACTTTAATATTAACATTTTAGAAAATAATTCTAATACCAGTAGATTATTAAAAGAGAATGACCTGGATTATAGGGCACCCTGTACCAAGCGAAAAGTCCGCCTGTCACAACCAAACCTAGTGTATTTGGAGGAGAATTCAATGCTCTTCTTATATTGTTAACTATTTTTTAAATGGATGTCCGCAATTCGTATTTATTAACCATTTACCTACTTCATATTTTGAGGTTAAGTTCGAGAAAGTGACAGACTCGGAATGGTGAAGTTGGTGACAAATGAGGCGGTACCTAATATCGGTTGCTTTTTATTCTTGATTTGGCGCTTGTTTCCTGATGGATGATTATACGATACATCACTGATAGTCAATAATAATTCTTGGTGTTTTTATATAATTATAATGATAATGGATATCATTAATCATGTAGGTAGGTACTCATAGTATGTGCAGCTGGTAGTCTGAATAAGTAATCAATTTAGTACTGCGGTTACTGATTCCTAATATCTTGAAATCTTAACATAACAGCAGGCCTGTTTTCCCAGAAGAGTTAGGCAGAGTTGTATTTAATATATAGTACACCCACTTCTCGAACTTCACATGTTAGTAAATAATAATAAGGTGATAATGTTGTTAGTACCTAATAAGGGACTTATATCAAAAATGAAAAACGCAGTTAAGATATATTCATATTTACATAACGTATATGACCTCGACCGCTATCAGGACAGAGAAAAGAAATCTATATCTATATCTATACATATAATAAATCTGTAGACGAGGCGTTTCTGTACAAAGAAAAAAAAAAAAAAAGTTGGTGGGTTGTCCAAGAATAACCAACAGATTCCATTTCTACCATTTTTGTAATTTTTGTCTGTTTGTCTGTCTGTCTGTTTGTATGTTCTTTAGTTTGATTGTTCCACTATCACGTAAAAAGTACGAAATTAATATGGTTAACTTTTATACTCAAATATTGTGTGTAACTCAATGTTTCATTTAGTTTTTGTTTCATCGCAATCGCTTCAAAATATCAAATGATATATGAATTTAAAGTGTTCAAGAAGGAATTTTCATTACGTAATGTACATACACGTAACGACATCTATTGACGCGAAATGATACTTACTTCTTAATTACTAGGTTTGTGAGATCGTGTGTTGTTATATGACCGTCATTTTCTTTGCGCGGAAACTTAACGCGATACATTGTGTATAGAATATACTCTAAAGTTAGGTTAATTAAAATTTTCCAGATGCGTTGTTTATTTATTAGTTAAATATTAGTGCGATAGGTGGCGCTACCTATCTTTCAAATCTTGATAATCATGAAACAATAGTGACAAATGTTAATTTCTTAAAAAATGTAGGTATTTATTCTTTCATTTTTCACTTTTCTACATAGTTTATTTAGCTTACAGAGTGTTCGAACGTTTTCCCATATATTTTGACAGTATCACTTTGTGCTCGATAGATGGCGTTGTTCGTTTAATGTCATTTTCTGAATCGCGGTGTTAAGAGTCTCCGTCGAAGAATGACTTTCGCCCAGATATTCTAAATAATTTTTAGTGTAGGTATCTTTGTTTTTGACTTCTTTAGTGTCGATAATAATAATTAGACATGGGTCGTACTTGCAAAATCGAGTACCAGGGCTTCCAAGTACGTCCACCTTTAGACACCAGCGCCAAAAACCAGGGCTACTTTCAAGTATTTTCTTTCTGCATGGAAAATAGATCCGTAAAGTCATACAAATAAGGAGTACAATCGCGTATGCAAAAAAATATACGTCCAACTTCCAACCAAGGCCTTGGTGGAAGTAAATACTTGCATAGAACATTGACCCGTAATATTATATAAATAAAGAGTACAATCGCGTTTACAAAAAAAAATACTTCCAAAACCTTAAAAGAAAAATACTTGCATAGGATCCAAGCCTTGTTGGTAGAAAAATACTTGCATAGAACATTGAGTCGTAAAGTAATATAAATAAGGAGCAGAATTGCGTCTACAAAAAAAAATACTTCCAAACCTTTAAAGTAAAAATACTTTCACAGAACATCAATCCGTAACCAAATATAAATAAGGAGCAGAATCGCGTCGAGTGTTGACGGAGCAAAATACTTTGAAGTATTTCGGTTTGGCACTTGGTCGGACTTCCTTAAGATCCAAGCCTTGTTGGTAGAAAAATACTTGCATAGAACATTAAGTCGTAATGTAATATAAATAAGGAGCAGAATTGCGTCTTCAAGAAAAATACTTCCAAACCTTTAAAATAAAAATACTTTCACAGAACATTGATCCGTAACAAGATATAAATAAAGAGCAGAATCGCGTCGAGTGTCAACGGAGCAAAATACTTTGAAGTATTTCGGGTCGGCACTTGGTCGGCGTACTTGTTAGTAAATACCTGGTGTAAAAACCTGGTCGCGTAAATACGCACCTTCTCTAATAATAATAAATAAATAATAAATTGTTGGTTGGGTTGTCATTCGTTGAAAGTAATTTGATCTTAGAGATAGGTTGTAACAGGTGAAACACGATATCTGTGATCACTGTGACTGTGACAAAAAAATAACAGATCCAAATATCTGTTATTAAATCACAGCCTGTGATTTTTGATACATACGTATCTCAATCGAATATCATCTTTGATTTGATCTGATTGGTTTTGATTTGGTACGAGAATTTTGGTTGGTTTCGTTCATTAGGTTCAAATTAAGAAGTCAAGAAACGAGTCGTTACAGATCGATTCAAACTTAATGGCGGCTCGGAAGTTAGCTTTTAGCTGCGCAGCGACTCGCCTCATGTTCCGACCCGCCATTAAGTTTGAATCGAACTGTACTATACTTCGTAATTCGTTCGTATGATTCGTGACCGCCGCTCATTCGATTCGATCGTTGTTGGCGTGTGTAAGGCCTCGGCCTCGAATCTTGCGGGCAGCGGGGCAGATGGCGGCTCGGAAGTTAGCTTTTAGCTGCGCAGTACTCCACCCCTCACGTCCGCTGTCACATGAAATTGTTACTGCGCAGCGACTCGCCTCATGTTCCGAGCCGCCATTAAGTTTGAATCGAACTGTACTATACTTCGTAATTTGTTCGTATGATTCGTGACCGCCGCTCATTCGATTCGATTCGATCGTTGTTGGCGTGTGTAAGGCCTCGGCCTCGAATCTTGCGGGCAGCGGGGCGGCGGCGGCGGCGGCGCGGGAGCGGGGCGGGCATCGAAGACCCGTTCTCGAAACTAGCGGGCAGATCGCGCGTCACTATAGCCGCGTAGTGTTGTGTTCACGATTGTGTCGTCGAGATATTTGTTTTTATTCGCGAAAGAAATGTCTGAACAATGGCGGCAACATCTTTTTGATTCAAATTTATTCCTAACGCTCAGTTTATTGTGGGCAACAACACTGCAATGCAGACGCGCGCGCGGTCACCGCTTGAATGGAGTGCACCGCTCGCTGCCCGCCGCCTCGCCGCTGCCGCGCCGCTGTTTTCGAGAACCGGTCCATTTGATTTTACGCATAAGATCCTGCCGCGCCCGCGCCGCCGCCGCCGCCGCCGCCGCCGCCCCGCTGCCCGCAAGATTCGAGGCAGAGGCCCTATGGTTGATTTGATTTGTTCGACTATCGGACAGCAATAAATACACAAATATTGGCACATGTTTCTGGGGAAAGTCAACAATATACATCGATAAATACGGTTCCCGAAGAAGAAGATGCCACACACTATCCAGTAGAGTTCTTAGAATCCCTTAACACACCCGGTCTTTCAGCACACAAAATTTATTTAAAAGTCGGAGTGCCAATAATTCTTCTCAGAAATTTAAGTCCTCCCAAACTTTGCAACGGCACTCGGCTCATAGTCACCAATCACCAACAAAACGTCATCGAAGCCGAAATCTTAACAGGTTGCGGCGCCGGTGATGTTGTTTTTATTCCAAGAATTCCTCTCGTTCCCAATAATTTCCCGTTTAGTTTTAAGCGTGTGCAATTCCCCGTCAGCCTGTGTTACGCCATGACCATTAACAAAGCTCAGGGCCAGACATTATCCGTTGCGGGGGTGGATCTTAGTATTGGTTGCTTTTCCCACGGCCAAGTTTATATAGCTCTTTCGCGTGTGAGCAACCCTAGCAACTTTTTTGTGTACGCTCCAGGTGGTTCCACCGCTAATATTTTATATAGAGAAGCATTTTTTTTTTTTTTTTTAAACCTTGCCCCACACTAAGAATTTCTTCCTGTATCGTGGGTGCGTTTACAAACATAGAAACTCACATACACTAACACCCAGACCCGGAACAACTACTTGCAGATCATACAAATATTTGTTCCGTGCGGGGATCGAACCCGCGACACGTTGCGCAGCAGTCCATCGCTCAGCCACTGCGCCAACCGTGTCGTCGGTTCATTCTCTTAAATAAAAACACAAGTTTTTTGGCAGTTTCTTACTAGGAAAAATCACCAGGCCTGGTCGAAAGATTCCCCCTTTTTAAATGAAGGTACATCTTTTCTAAGCGACATATTATTGTTTTCCGACATTCATGCGAACGAAGTCGCGGGCACAGCTAGTGTACAAATAAAACAATAGGTAGGACAATTGGATGGCACTCGGGAACGCCTTGCAACTGTTGCAACACGTAGCATGGACTGTCCACATCCAAAGTTCAGGTATCAATTCGGAATATCAGGGAGTATTTCTTGTATAAATGCGAAACATTTGTAACATTATGAATAGGAACTACCAGGATTGATCTGAAAGCATAAAAACTGTATGAATAGTCCCGGAAGTGGGTAGGTACTTTAGGAGCTAACTATAATATACATGCTTCTACTAGGTGAGGTAATACTTACAGCCGTCGCGTCGGTACAATCTATGATGTTAAAACACAATCATATCCACGCATATATTTTCTATGTAATATATTCTAAATTGTTCTAACAATACTAGTGAACAGTTTAAGATACATCGGCTACGCTGACTTGCTAGCCGATGTCTTACTCTAGATGGGGGCATCGCTAAGGATTATCACACAAAGACTACGTTATGAAAAAGCACCTGAACCCCCGTTTTTGTTAATAAGTATTATAAATTATTATTCAAATAGTTCAGATGAAACTACCTCCGTGAATTTAGCCGAACGATTTCATTATTATGAACTTTTGTTAATGCTCATCGTTAGAGAATCGTTAGAGAGGGTTAGAGAGAAAAGAAAAATTGTTAGAGAGTAATTAGTTTTTATGTAAAATCAATTTTAATTTTTCGTGTGAAGTTGGCCCCCCTTCCCGCAAAAATGGACTTAGACGTAATTTTATTTTTTTAATCGTTTGCGAATCGTTAGAGAGAGATTGAGAGTTACACAAAATCGTTAGAGAGTTAATATTTTATTTGATATTAAATAATTTCTAAGAGCGTGACGTTAGCCTACCTCTGTGAATTTTTCCCCCGATATAATTATTCTCAACTTTTGTTAATGCTAATCGTTAGAGGATCGTTAGAGAGAAAAGAAAAATCGTTAGAGAGTAATTAGTTTTATTTATCAACGATTTTAATTACTTTTGTGAAATTGGCCCCCATTCCCGCAAAAATTGACGTAGATGTAATTTTTTTATTTTTATAATTTGAGAATCGTTAGAGAGAGACAGAGAGTTAAAAAAAATCATTAGAGAGTTAATATTTTAATTGATATTAAATTATTTCTGAGAACGCGTTTTAGATTAAACAGGCTCGCTCTTATTATGGGCAACATATTCAGCCGAACGGTACTTTTACTGTACCTAGAAGTTAGTGAAGATACAGATCGTTAGTTCTCTAAGTAGTCTGTGATACAGATGCATTTCGTCATCACATGAGACAGCTTTGATCAGAGGACTCACACCACTATAGTTATAGAGTGTATTACATTATTGTCTGGTATCTTCGATGCGCCGGCATCAAAATTATATATCTCCACCTGCTCAGTTTCTCGACAGTATTTTAATAAGAGAAGACATTGAAAATGAAGAAAATCAATAAATCATTATTTAAAACTAAAAAAAAAAGTTTTATTTCATAAAAAATCTGTAAGACTTGCATTCAAAGCATATTATTAAGTTTTTAAATATCATAGTTTTCGAAAAGCTTTTCATCCACTTCCGATTTCGATTCTAAGTCATAAAACAGGAATTCTCCATCGTAATTAAAAAAATGTTCTTGATCAGTAGTTAGGTACTATTATCATTTTACTCCTGCTAAGCCTTTGGATTATGCTGAAACATGCACTTCTTGCACTTATAGATTCTTATTAGCTATAATCTAAAGAGAGGTCTAAAAGAATTATGCCACACATTTTTGACTGAAAATATCCCATGTCATCTTATTTCAGAATATGGTACATAAAGTAAATAACTTGATTAGAATTTTTGTTTGCATTGTCATATTCTGTGGTCATATTCTTTACAACAAAATTTTTTTTTTTTCTTTCTTTATGGCAATTGAAAAAGAATGATTGATTGACTGTAATGACAGTACCATGCGTCAATTTTGAAAAGTTTGTTATTTTCTGGGGTGTGTTCACTTTATTAGCCTAGATAATTAGAAAAGTTTGTTCGTTTTAGGAGTAAATTAACACTAAATTAATTATTTCTTAAGAAATAAGCAGTACCTTTGTACTCATATTTTAACTATGTCGTATCTATTTTGTATTTTACTGTGTGTACATAAGATAAGAATAAATAAATAAAATAAAAAAAACGATTTTTCTCAAAATTGGTAATCCTTAAAAATGCATGATACAGTTAGAGCTACTACTTTTTGGGATGTCTATCCAAATATATTTAACTTATCCTGGTTAGAATTTACCCAAAAAAAACATTTTTGGACATGTCCTTTTGAATCGATGTGACCTATGGAAGATGCTCACATCCATTCATCAACTTGAAAAGAGCTGATAATCTTCAAACGGCTGAACCGATTTTCTTGAATCATAGCTAAGAACACTCTATCAAGTCACCTTTCAAACAAAATAAAAAATAACAGAATCGGCTCAGCCGTTTGGCAGCTACGATGTAACATACAGACACACACGTTAAACTTATAACACCCCTCTTTTTCCGTCGGTGGGTTAAAAACGACCCGACCAGCTCCCGACAAGCACCCACCTTTTGTGTGTTTTGAGCATAAATGATGCACTATAAGTACCGAATCAAATTGAAACTACCAACAATATTTCGTATTCTTATCAGGTATCACTGTTAAATGATCGTTGATCAAATACACAACTTGACCACTCATAACTATAACGTTCCTCTGCATCATGTCATGTATCAGTAGTACCTACTACTCACGGTACTACTCGCGCTCACGGTGCAAAGTGAGAAATGTAAGTGTGGCCGCTTCATTCAATGCAATAATTCTCGCGGTAAATCTCTTTGATCTGCCTAAAATGCCGCCACCAGAGTTATCAATCACCCAACGTCAAACGCCAATGTAAATGCCGTTGACAAATTCTCGAGGTAAGTCGTGGTGAAGTACACCCACGGTTAACGTCTACCGCGATAATCCGTTGGTGTGGCCCCAGCATATAAGAGATTTGTCATATTTAAAAATCATTTAAAAAAAACTTTGTACCTCCGGCAGGGGGGAGTGGAGGGATCTACTAACCCTTCCCCCCTCTCCTCCCTTCCCTATCCTAAATCGAGGCGGCACGTTTCTAAATTTTAACCTGCTCAGGTCCTAGGGTAAAACGCGTTCTCAGAAATAATTTAATTTTAATTAAAATATTAACACTCTAATGATTTTTTTAACTCTCTATCTCTCTCTAACGATGCTCAAACTATAAAAAAAAAAAATTACGTCTTCGTCCATTTTTGCGGGAATGGGGGCCAATGTCACAAAAGTAATTAAAATCGTTGATAAATAAAACTAATTACTCTCTAATGATTTTTCTTTTCTATCTAACTCTCTCTAACGATTCTCGAACGATTAGCATTAACAAAAGTTGAGAATAATTATATCGGGGGCAAAATTCACAGAGGTGGGTTAACGTCACGCCCTTAGAAATTATTTAATATCAAATAAAATATTAACTCTCTAACGATTTTGTGTAACTCTCAATCTCTCTCTAACGATTCGCAAACGATTAAAAAAATAAAATTACGTCTAAGTCCATTTTTGCGGGAAGGGGGGCCAACTTCACACGAAAAATTAAAATTGTTTTTACATAAAAACTAATTACTCTCTAACGATTTTTCTTTTCTCTCTATCCCTCTCTAACGATTCTCTAACGATTAGCATTAACAAAAGTTCATAATAATGAAATCGTGCGGCTAACTTCACTGAGGTGATGAAACTATTATTGAAAGTAACGTCATCCATGACGGCGCCACAGAATAATTATTGCAATACGTCACAGTACAAATGACAATTTACTTTTTTGAATAGATCCTCTTTTCATAAATGCAAATGTATTCCAAAAAAATAATAATAAATTATTACGATGTAACGCGTGACCTAAAGATGTTTTTTGACACACATAAAAATATATTTTATCCTAATATTAAATGATTAAATGGCAAATTGGTACAATTGTCTTCTTCATGTTCGTTGACAGGTAGGTACCTATATTTTTAACGGAGTAGCAACATTCGGAAATAAAATGCAATGTCAGTGACATAAGCGGAAAATACGTACCACAAAAGTAAAAAAAGACATTTATTTTTGATGTCCGAAAGCCGGGAATCGTTTTCATAACAAAATCGTATATCTGATTAAAAAAATAGGAGTAATTTTATGAACTACATTTGGTTGTGACACTAGCTCCTTTGTTGGTACGAAAGTGTGGCATTCTCCTTTGTTTAAATCCTTCAATTTGTCAAATGTGTTTGTACAGCCAACCCAAATAACTACGACTACTGCTACATTGTATTGATAATGTGTTTTGTTGCTGCGACTATTTAGATAAAGCCATCGTTAATTATCTCCCTTCTGATCACAGTGGGCAAACCGTAACTTTTGAGTCCAAGTTACCAATACAAAAAGTGCAGATTCAATTCAGACCAGTAACAGCTGTTAATTTAAATAAATTTAATAGCACTTTAGTTTGTAAACTAAGTAATCGGGACCTTTCAATAAACAATGTCAATATTTTGTATAAAGAATTCTTTTCGGTAGTCCAAACCGAGTTCAATAATACTTTTAAGAAAAACACTAAAACTATCAGCTCTAAGTTTTTATTTAGTGATTGGGCAACTAAAGGACTCAGGAAAAGTAGGGAAAGACTTTTCGAGCTGTATGGCCTTAAGCCTTATATTAACACAGAAACTTTTAATAAGTATGTTGCTACTTATTCTAGAACTTTTAAGAGCACTTGTAGGGCAGCTAAAGCCTTATACATTAGCAACAAAGTTAAATCAGCAAACAATAAAATACAGACGGTTTGGAAAATTATCAATAATGAAACGAATAGGAACAAAAAGCATAATTCCGATTACACACTGGAGACGTCAGGTGGCGGTCTCATTTGCGACAGCAAAGAAGTTGCTCAAGAATTTGTACATTTCTTTACCAGTATCCCACTTAAAACTACTGAAACCTTAAACTCCTCGCCATCGCTCTCTTTTGATTTAGAACGTTTCAGCCTGCCCGATTGAATTTAACTTTAAGCATATTAACCCCGTAACAGTAATAAAAGCTTTTAAGCAAATCAAGATCAAACTGACCGAGGATCTTTGGGGAATGTCCATTAAAGTCTGCACCTCCATAATTGAAACCATAGCGCCTTACTTAGCCTTAATATTTAATTTGTGTGTGGATCAAGGAGTCTTCCCGGATTTAATGAAATACAGTAAGGTAATACCACTTTTCAAATCCGGGGACAGTAAAGACACTAATAATTATAGACCCGTATCCGAGCTGCCGGTTTTCAGCAAGGTGTTTGAAAAGGTAATGCTGAATCAAATGCTCGACCATTTTAACACAAATAAAATCCTTCACGACCAACAGTATGGTTTCACCAAAGGACGTTGTCCGACCGACGCCGGTGTAACCTTATTAAGACACATTTTTAACGCGTGGGAAGAGGCCCAAGACGCCATAGGAATCTTTTGTGACCTCTCCAAGGCATTTGATTGCGTCGATCACGAAACCTTACTCTTGAAACTTGAGCATTACGGACTTGGAAAACTTGCGCTCAGTTTAGTAAAATCTTATTTAAATGATAGACAACAGCAAGTTCAAATAAACGGTATCAACTCACTAGGTTTAAAAGTAAAAATGGGTGTTCCACAAGGCTCGATTTTGGGTCCTTTCCTCTTTTTAGTGTACATTAATGATCTACTCCATTTATTAAAAAATCAGCCACACATGGTGTTATTTGCTGACGATACTTCCTTAATTTTTAAGGTAGATAGACGTGCTACAAATTTTGACGAAGTAAATAACGCCCTACTGCAGGTCCAAAATTGGTTCACTGCTAATAATTTATTATTAAATGGAATAAAAACTAAGTGCATAAAATTTTCTTTACCAAATTTCAAAAGTAGGGATTGTGTGATTATATTGAATCAAGAGAAACTAGAATTCGTCGATAAAACTGTTTTCCTGGGGATCACGCTCGACTCAAGGCTACAATGGGGTTCTCATGTAACATCTCTTGCAGGACGACTAAGTTCAGCAGCATATGATGTCAGAAAAATCCGTCAATTTACTGATGTAGATACCGCGAGGCTAGTCTATTTTAGTTACTTTCATAGCATCATGTCTTACGGTATTTTACTATGGGGACGGGCTGCAGACATCGAGTCTATCTTTATTCTGCAGAAAAGAGCGATTAGAGCCATTTATAATCTCCGCAGGCGCGATTCTTTAAGGGAACTGTTTAAGGATATTAACATCATGACGGTAGCTTGCCAATATATCTATGAAAACATCATGCACGTAAGAAAAAATTTACATCTTTTTAGTAAAAGAGGTGATAGACATAACTATAGTACCAGAAATAGGGACCTATTAGTTCAACCAGGTTTCAGACTGGCTAAAGTAGACTCATCTTTCATGGGGTACTGTTTAAAATGTTACAATAAAATTCCTCCCCACATACTTCAACTGAACGAGACGAAATTTAAAACTTGTATAAAACGCACACTATGCAGGCAGGCATATTATAAGTTGGAGGATTACATTTCTGATAAAAATGCTTGGCTTAATGCTGGTCCTGCTCCACAACCACAACTAACTAATTAACATTCGAAAATAATGTTGGAGCTGCTGAAGATTGTAAGACCATCTTTGCATTGTATAAACTCAATTTCCTTTGTATTATATAATTGCATAGCACAGGTGTGAGTACAATGTACTATAGATCCATTTACCGGGTAATTTGTCTTTAATTGACTTGAATGTGCCCTGGCGGCTGCGGCTGGGAATGTCATGCTCACTCAAATGTCTCGCTGATGGTGGCGCGTGTGTTGGATCATTTAGCTCCCTTCAAAATGGTTGAGCTGAATGGTGCTGATCCATGCGTCATGTTCGTGAACGGGCGCCGTCAGTTGTGACTGGTCATCTCTTAGCTGCCATGGCTTATTTTAATTTTTGATTTGTTTTTATGTTATAATTGCGGACGCTTTTAACGTGCTTTCTACATTGTTCTCACATGTATAATTTCAACATGAATGATGTAACCAATATTTTGTAACAATATTTTGATTTAAAAAAATTAAGTAATAAGAGGAGTCACACGTGTTAGGGCGGCATAAATCGAACAGATTACGTGTGACTCCGGATTTTTAATTTGTCTGTCTGTGGTGTCTTGTTTATACCTTTTCAGTCGTAGTTGGGTTTTAGTTTTTATTACTTAATTTTTTTTTTAATTATTTTGGGGTTATAATATATATATTTTTGAAATGTGCTCATTAAGCCCTTTCATTTGATACCCAACATAGTACGATTAAACAATTTTTTTTTTTTTTTAGTTCCTCACTTTATTTCCTCTAGAAGGCGCCATTTTTAATTTAATGTGACGTCACATAGCCTATAACCAGCGTACAATCAAGACGCTTCTAACGATACCTTATTTGTCAAATTGTGATGAGTGGTTTAGAAGATACACGGGAACAGATGAACATACATACATACATACCGGTCAAAATCATAACCCTCCTTTTTCTTCGCCGTAGTCGGGTAAAAAGAGTGTCCGTGGAGTTTCTTGCCCGTTCTTCTCCATAGGTACCTACTACGCTTTGGAATGGGCAACTAGCTTCATATTTCTGACTGACCGACTCCTTGACAATTCAAAAGTGCCTGTAAATGGTTTAATTGAAATAAATGCTTTGAGTTTGAGTTTTGAGTTATGTTTGGGACTTTCGTCCTGACATTGTTGCATCGGCTAATCACAACCGCTCTTTTGTAGAGATGGGTAGTAACAGGTGAAACACGATATCTGTGATCACTGTGACTGTGACAAAAAAATAACAGATTCAAATATCTGTTATTAAATCACAGCCTGTGATTTTTGTATAGACGATAAATACGTATCTCAATCGAATATCATCTTTATTTCTTTTGATTTATAGTCGAAAATCGTATCTACCTGTTATAAAATAACAGCCTGTTATTTTTGTACGGATGATAAATATGTATTAACTCAATTGAATATCTTCTTTATTTCTTTTCGTTAAAGTCGAAAATCGTAACCGAAGTTTTAACGGTAACAGTCTTGAGGATCTGTGATTTTAAGTAACAGATATTTTTTATCGTTAAGAGCAACTGCTATCTGCTATTTTTTAATATCTGTGATTTCTATCTGTGACGATAAATACGCCTCACTCCTACTGTAATGTCTTCGTCCCCCGGCCCGCAGTGGTGAGTCGTGTGCCTAGACGAAATCGGTCTATCAGCTCTCAAGTGGTTTAATACTCTTTGTAACAGGTTAAGCACGACACCTGTTATCAGTATCACTGTTACAAAAAAAATAGTTCCAAATATCTGTTATTAAATAACAGCCTGTTATTTTTGTACGGACGATAAATACGTATTTAAATCTCAGTTGAATATCTTCCATTCTTTAATGAGAAAGAGAGAGAAATTGATAACCTTGCTATATTCCTTCCTTTGTGTCAGTGTGTATGTAACAGCCGTGGTAACAGTTTGTGTGGGGATTGTTATAATGTATAACAGTAACAGCCGCGGTAACAGTCTTGAGAGTCTGTTATTAATTAATTAGTAACGGGTATTTATATTGCTAGGAACAAATTGATAGTTGTTATTTTTTAATATCTGTTATTTTTATCTGGTACGTCTTACGATATATATACGCCTCACCCCTAGCCTGTGGTGAAATGTGTGAGTAAAGTTTATCAAAGTGTTTGATCAAATATATGACTATGTCTGGCCGGTCTCAGTAAACAAGTGTTCATATGTGTGTGCAAAGTCTATCGAATATATTTGTTACATTTATTTGTTTTGTTGTAATGTATGAAGATGCAAAAAAGCATAATTTAAAATAAAATGACTTTGATTTCGTTTATCTAATTATTTAGTAGACTGTCTTAGATTTATCTAAAAAAAGTTATAAATTAACTTTGAAATAAAAGGTTTTGAATTCCTGCTTCTACAAGCCTCTTTTTTCTAATGCTGTAATAAATGGAGCTAAAGGTGTGATAGTTTTCCTTTTAATTTCGCGCCGTGAATTTTGCACGTATCCAAAACCAACCATTTCGCTGGCAGCCCCCCCCCTGTCAGCGAAATGGTTGACTCTCTCTAACGAAAAATAGTATTTTAAAGCTTAGTATTTCGCACACGGATCCCTGAATCAAAAAATGTTTTTCAGACTCACAATATTTTTAAAAGACCTTTCTAACGACACCCCACACCATGCGATTGACGAGTAAAAAACAACTCCACCACATTACGTGTACACAGTGGACGGGAAAACAAGGTTCCCTTTCATAGGATTTTTGAAAAATAAAATATTTTATTTGACAGTTTCAAGTATACAGTTTTGTCGAGTACCTACATTAAAACATTTAATAAATTAATAGTGACGGGTTTTTTTTTTTGAATCTATACCTACCATAAAAAACGACTTTGTATATTTCAAATGTATGAAAATGGAATTAGTTTTCCTCATAACTTTTTCTGTCTTGGATTGTAAAGCTGAAACTTTTAGGTATTGTTGCCGAGCCCATAACAAAGGTACCCGACCTTTGACCTTGACCCCGAACTTCCCCGTTCAAAAGATACGAATGAATTAAAAATGCATATTTGGACGATGTTTTAACACTCGGTAATGTACCTCAAAAATAAGTTTTTTTTTTTTTTTTTTTACCCAGTGTTGATCCCTGATAGACAAAATATGACTACGGATCTTGAAGAAAAACCTCCTTATTCATAACATATGAATAAATTAATATTTGAATTTACACAACAAATAATGCGATGTGAATGAATGAAATATACGTAACTAACATAAAGTCTTAAGATCTAAGGGTTTCTCGCAAATATTTGTAAAAATATTTAGATTTTACATCTTGGTTACATTAGCAAGCAGTACACATTTAGTAATTAGCAAAAACATAACAGTAATTTCAAATATGAAATCAATATATCAATATGAGTTGAGTTGTATCACAATTAAATTAGTCAATGTCACAGTCAGACAGGTTGCCTATATCTACAGTCTATATTTTCTTTATTATCTGAACTAGAAGGTAATAATAACATTTTGGCTTCATCTGATAGAGGTTTAGCACAAAGTTGCCTTATCTTAGGTCTGAAACTAGACAGATATGGGTCTGAAGATATCAGCAAATTATGGATAATATCCTCATTTGTTGCAATTCTGCTAGTTTTCCGTGAGTGGAAGGTTCTAAATTTTTTTAAAGCTTTATTGAGAGCTTCCGATGCCTCTTCAGAAAGTTTACCGATTGGAATAAAATTATTGTACTCAATTATGTCGGCACCATGCATGAGTAATATAAGCACACTTGAGGGCATATAATAACATATATATGAGTTGTTGTAGCACAATATTGCCGGAACTATTCCACGTCTACAAACTCTACACATGAGATTACCTGAAGAATCACTCCAAACCTTCTAATGAGTTCTTTATCAACACCCGTGATCTGCGCAGTCACTTCGGGATTAGCAAAAAATCTTCTGGCAGTATTTCCATCATTAGTAGTTCCTGCACCTTGATTTACTACATCCACAAGCAGCCCCATTTCATCCCGAAATCGTTCTTGAATATATTTTTTTTTGTTGGCCAATTGTAATTTTTAATTATCTCCTTTAGCTTGCCATTTCTTGAAGTCGAGGCGGTAAGCAATGTGCAAGATGCATTCCATGCATCTAATACGTGCATGAAGGGAAGACAGACCAAACTTAAACATGTCGACAGAATAGCTTCTCTGTGTTACCATGTCGATATTATTCATCACTTTCGGTGTCGCTTTGCAGATATCGCATGTCGCTGTGGAGGTATCTGATAGATGTGAGGTTATCTTGCCATCGATCATGGTCATATGTAGCTTGTGTCGCACATTTGCACCTTCAATAACAATTGGCCGTAGAGCATCAATTTCTGTTTCAATTGACGCCATTTCTTCTTTAACATTCAAATCATTTTCTTTTGCGAATTTGAAATAAATTGGCCGACAGTAAAAAGTTGAAGACGGTTTGGGATTTTCCCATATCACTTCATCAGTATCATCTTTCACCATTTTCAACGGAACAAATGAACACATGAAGATGCTGGAATCATCACCTTCCATTTTTTGTTTGTAGTTACTGTATCCAGATGCACCGTCAAATCCCCATTTACTGACTAGAGTCAAATTACTGCCAGTAACTTCAGTTGCCAGAGTTTTGAACAGTCTCTTGACCGTAATGTCTAAAACTGACTGTAGTTCAATTTTGGTTTCAGTATCAGTTATCACCATGTCTTCTTTTTCTACGTAGCACTTTTTCTTCTCATTCTGTAAAACATCATATGATGGAAAAATATCACATCCCATGTCTTTTGTTGTCTGCCTCAGTGTAATATATATATTGCCATTTTGACAACTTTAGTGATGTTGATATACCAAGTGCCTTATCAGCGGGTAAAATTCGTTTCGTTGAATTCAGACAGGCTCGAAGCATCGATGCATCTTTGGATGTTTAATTAAATGCTTCACTAATTCTGCAAAGTCCGTTAGATTTTCATTTTCACCAGCTTTCATTACAAGAGCATAAGCTAGTGTATCAAAATCATTTTTAGCTAGAAGATCTTCAGTTCGTCTTCTTTTTTGAAGTGGACTTAGGTCAGCAAATTCTTTCCGAGGAGTAATTGTAGTGGTTGATGTCGACACACGTACGGGGCACAGCTAACTCTGTTGATGTACTAGGTGCTGTTACTGTAGAAACACTTGTTGAGGCATCTTCATATGTCATCTCAATACACCTTGGATCTTCAGTTCTAAATTGATCAATGTTTATAGGAGAAAGTCTGGCCATTTAACTTCTGAGTCTAACCAATTTGCAAACTTTAAAAAAAAAATCTGTTGTCATATGAGCTGATTTCCATTTTCGCTTAAGGTTACTCGTATATGTAGCACAAAATGATTTAAGCTTTGTATTTTCCTCTTCAGATAGAGAAATGTTCACAGAATGTTGTTGTTAAGTATGTTCCCATTATTTGATTATTTGATAAGCAATGAATTTAATCACCCTAATTACCAAAACCGAAATGTTTGGTCACACCTGCGCAGCGTATATGGAATCTATACCTTCACACAACGCTCATGACGTCAGAGACCGTGTTGTCGTCGGGTATGTTTTCAAATCCAGAAATCGAGAATTAATTCATTAAAGCGTACCTTTACCAAACATTTGTGGCGTCACTGGCCGAGTTGACATTGGGTATACTTTCGGATTTAGGATTTTGCGCGTAGGTATTTTAAAATATACCCGACCGCAACGAAGCAATTGTTCGGTATTCTAAGTCTAGGTGATCTTATTTTGGTTTATTTATTCATTGCATTTTGAGTGAATTCATTTTAATTGTATTGAACTGTTAATTGTTATCTGATAATTGTGTCTAGTGATCTTACTTTTTGTTATAGCATCGATCTTACTCACTCATTTAAATTTTGCATGTCGAATCTTGGGCAGAATGTATGGCTCAACTTTATTTCTTCACTACCTTATTTGTATACCTACATTCCAGCAAATAAATAATTTGATTTGATTTAGGACAGAATATTAAAATGAATGTCCATAACGCGCGAAACATTCTTATTTATAATTTGACTAATTCATGCCAATTGTATTTTTATAGTAAAAACATTTCCCTTTCTAATAAACGTTGTTTTATCCTCATTTCTTCTTGTATACTCGTACTTTATCTCAATCCTAACATACAAAATTAAACGTCCCTTTGTCTGTCTCTGTATTAGCGTAATTAAAAGTGGAGAGACAGTGAAACGGGTATACATTACAGTATAGGAAAATGGAGTGTCGTACATGAAAGTATACCCCAGAAAAATGTTGCGGGCGGGTATATTTTCAAATCCCTAACACGGGCGTATATATTTTTATTGTATACCTGAACTCAACACTATAGAGCGTTGTGTGAAGGTATAGATTCCAAATACGCACCTGCGCAATAATAATGGGAATTGAGGGTAGGTGGTGACTATTGTTAAGTGAGGCAGTCTAATTTGACAAACATATAGGTAGGTAATTCAGGAATTCTAAGTAACTGAATACAATGTTGCGACAACCATTTTTACCATGACCAAATCATCAAAAATATAAATTTTAAATTAATTCATACGTTTTGACTAAGGACGTTTTTCGTCAAGATCTTTAGTCACATAGGTATGTTGTCTATCAAGGATCAATACTGGGTAAAAAAATAAAATAAAACTTATTTTGAGGTACGCACGGCTACACATCAAGCTATTCATTTCCAGTATAAGCTGACCTCGCATTGTACGGAAATCTTATACAATGCGAGATCAGCATAAACTGGAAATGTATAGCTTGATTTGTAGCCGTGTGTACATTACCGAGTGTTAAAACATCATCCAAATATTCGTTTTTAATTCATTCATATCTTTTGAACGGGGAAGTTCGGGGTCAAGGTCAAAGGTCGGGTAGCTTTGTTATGGGCTCGGCAACAATACCTAAAAGTTTCAGCTTTACAATCCAAGACAGAAAAAGTTATGAGGAAAACTAATTCCATTTTCATACATTTGAAATATACAAAGTTGTTTTTTATGGTATAGATTCGAAAAATAAACCCGTCACTATTAATTTATTCAATGTTTTAATGTACTCGAAAAAACTGTATAAGTACTTGAAACTATCAAATAAAATATTTTATTTTTCAAAAATCCTATTAAAGGGAAACTTATTTTCCCGTCCACTGTGCGACAGACGGACATGGCGAAACTATATGGGTTCCTTGTTGACTACGGAACCCTAACAATTCTGCACGTGTCCTGTCGGTTGCGCTTTTTTTCATAATTCAAACCTGCCTCAAAAAATAGTATTTCTGAACAAACAGAGCTTGCTGGTGTGATTAGGTAAGTATAGTTTAGCAAGCTTACATAAAATGGGGAATTGATTCATATTGGTTGCCCACTATCATATGGGTTTCTCATTTCTCATAATCTTAGTTTTTAGGGTTCCGTACCCAAAGGGTAAAACGGGACCCTATTACTAAGACTCCGCTGTCCGTCCGTCTGTCTGTCCGTTGAAATTTTCACAGATAATATATTTCTATTACCGCTATAACAACAAATATTATATTACTTTATGTCAAGTAATAATGGCGAGTATTCGACTTTTCGCCATAGGGAATGGCGATTATACTGTATTCGACTATTCGCGGCATCTCTACGAATATCCCGTTTTTGTAACCTTTGAACCCGAATAAATTTTGTTCAACCCAACAAGTGCTGCCATCTATTCAAAAAGAGCCTAACTAACAAACGCTGCCATCTAATCTAAAAGAGCCTAACTAATAAGTGGTGCCATCTATTCAAAAAGAGCCTAACTAATAAGTGCTGCCATCTATTCGAAAAGAGCTTAACTAATAAGTGCTGCCATCTATTCAAAAAGAGCCTAATTAATAAGTGATTTAAAACAGTGCTGTGTCCACAAGGAGCCGAACTAATAAGTGCTGCCATCTATTATCAAGTATACGTACTATATTTAAAACAGTGCCATCTATTAACGAGGACCCAAATTAAAAGTGCTGCCATCTATTATCAAGTAGAAGTACTAAAATTTAAAATAACACCATCTACCGACAAGGAGTTGAACTAACAAAAAATCTTTTTGCATTTGATAGACTGAATCAAATGCAAAAAGATCAGATTCTATTCGTAAACCGGTACATAGACGATCATGCGGCATGACATGATGCGTTACGTGCTGTCGTACGTGCATGACCGTTTACGTGTAGCTGTATTGCATGATGTGCATGACATGCAAACTACGTGCTGGTACCTCAGACCAAATAAAAAACCTGGTCTGAGGCTGGTACTTAGTTGATTGTCAATTTTTCATCATGCAATGAAAAATGCATAACGCATGATCAGATCACTCAAAAGGTACAGATTAACACAGATTCTGTGTTACCAACAATGCATGTACCCTATTGAACTATTCCTAGTAAATAATAATTGACGCTAATAGTATTAACAGGCAAATAAAGACTTTAAAAAATTGTAACAATGAAAATTACTATAAATAGTTTTTGATGACATTATTGCGAGGTACAATGATTCTACATGATCTATGCTATTTTGCCGCTTTTTGCGAAGACAATGGTGCCGATTCTCTTGTCACAAATTCTCTAAACTAAACTAAAAATCACTAAAATTTATAAGTTTATTCCTGTCAAACGACGATTTCCCATTCTGAAAATAGACTAGAGTGACACAACTTAACTATAATTTAGTTTGACAGCATTAAGATGGCACTGAGATATAATTTAGTGAAAATGCTATTCTGAATTTGACGTTTTAACCAAAAATTTTGTTCTATATCTAAAATCCTCTAACTAACTCTTGACTATTTTTAATCACGATTAAAAATTTGTGGAATAAAATTAGATGTCATGAACTAAAATTCAAACCAACACCTCGAATTCAGTTGCAAAACGGTACTGTATCTTTTTTTTATTTTCTTTTGCTTATATCTCGAAAATGGTGTGTCCTATCGCAAAAAATACTCAACATGTAAGTAATTTTTTTTTTTGTTTTCTTCCAAAAATGAAAAATATCATAATTATAAAAATACGTCGAGACGGCCACATAGCGCGCCTCTCCGGCTCAAAAAAAATCACGTGGTAGGCAAACAAGTAGGTACCAAGTGGAGTCGCGATTGTCAAATTCGACTTTAGTTGTGTCAAAATAATTATTAAATTTAGAGATTTTTTTGGCAGAATAGCTCTAATATTCTCATAGTAAAAAGTAAGGAATTTTAGTGATAGTTTAGTTCGGTGTACAAGAGAATCGGCACCACTATTTTGACTGATTACTGATTTTTAAAATTAAAGATTTTTATATTTCTAATTTTCGGTGACGCTTCGTCGCGAACAAATATTGTCAGGCGCTGATTAATTTGACAGGACTAAACTAAAAATTAATGAAATAGAAAGAAAAAGATGCACTGAACTTAAATTTAGTTTAGTTTGGGAACAACAGAATCGCCCCCAATGCCCGTTTTCACCGACATCCCCTAAGTTTAGGGATCCCCTAAGCATGGTTAGGGGGCTGATATAAGGTTGTTTCTGTTACCTACGCCAACAGTAAGGGGTCAGTTAAACGTTGACTTTGATGGTGAAGATATTGGCAAAAACGGGCATTAGTTCTCTTGGGAGCATCACCTGTATACGAATTTCTCCCATAAAAGTCTTCATGTTTCAAATAGTCGTTAAAAACTTGTCTATTAAAATTACGTCAGGCGCTGATTACTTTGACAGGACTAAACTAAAATTTATCTTCTGTCCTTTTCTTAATGAAATAGAAAGAAAAAGATGCACTGAACTTAAATTTAATTTAGTTAGTGAACAACAGAATCGGCACCATTAGTCTGTTTTCTTTACCTACAGGCACTTGTGATGTGGTATTATAGTAAAAGTTTGGGCGCTTCACTTTCAACCAGAGGCTTCCGGAGCAGCAGTCGCTCAGCTACTTGCTTTTTGAAAACTTACTAAAATATCCGTTCTCATAACTAAATGTCATGATTGACTGCAGAGCTCCGTAAAGGTATAGTAAGCGCGTAGCGCGATAATACTCAATTTAATGTTTAAATCCGTAACTATCTGCAATCACATGAATGATCAATCGAAACATGCGAGTGCCTAGTGAGAGTTATACAATAAATTCAATTCACGTTGGATGAACTAGCTTTTTCCTGCGTGGAGTTCGGAAATTATCCGACAGGATCGAGATAAAAAGTACCGTATGCTAAGTTATATTATAACCCAAGTCATGGTCTGCCTGTGTGCCAAATTTCATCAAAATCTATTCAGCCGTTAACGCGTGCAAAAAGGTGCAATGGTCAGACACAGGTAGATTTACTTTTGCATTTAATTGCATGGATTGTGATTTGTTCCCAATATTTTTACTAGACATCGCTATTTCCATTTGAAAAAGTCGCATTAGTCACTCAGTTCGAAATAATAAAATATAAGGAATAAATAAATTTATTAAAAATGTTACATTTTAATTACTATTTTATTCAGCATAATACATTAAAAAAAAACGTCGGATCTTTGGTTTTAGGCACAGTGTCACCAATGGCGATGCTTTTAAAGTTGTTCGAGAACATAAATATAGATTTACACATAATATATAGTTAGATCGAAACATACCGGATTCGGTTGCTTGGGAAAAAACTTTGTTACTAACCACAATACTTTTATTTAATCACCTTTGTATATTCATCAGATTTAACTGCCATCAAAACTGTAAGTTGAAACTGTCCACTTAAGGGGAATGCGATAGGGTGGCCCGCGAAATTCAAACTTTCTTCCTTTTTTTGCAATTTGCAGGTCAGTACCAGGTTGTATGTTGATCGAAATATTATTAGCGGTCGTAACTAATATGGATTTACAGAATTATAAACATTAGAATCAGCAATACAACTCTCTAAGTACATGTTAGTGCATGGAATGAAAATTTCATGAAATCGTCATTCAATGCACTTACATGAACCTGCAAATTGCAAAAAACGTAAGAAAATTTGAATTTCGCGGGCTACCCTAGCGCAGCCACCTTAATGCGCAACTCCACCGCTGCGTTCAGGCCAGGCTACACGCTTAGTCTTCTTTGTCGTCAAGCCCGCTCAGTTTTAATTGCACAGGCAACACGGAACGTCTATCCGGACAACTTATGGTCTGTTCCAAAAGTGTCTGATGAAAATGTAAACAGATGGATCAGAGAAACGTATACCTGTGGATACCAATTTTTAGAGTAACTTACAAATTGAGTGCTTTGATTTGATACTTGAATTCCCGAAATTTTATTTTATTCATTTTTAATTTCACAATTAAAGTTAAGTATCAAAAAATAATTATAGGAAAAAGTGGTGAATTAAAAAGTTGAAACTTTCTAACTATAAATGAACGTGTGACTTTCAAGATTGTTTTTGACAGCGTTTGTTTCAGGCGCGGGTCGTTCATAAAGACACATAAGCACTCCCTACCTCATAAAATCAAAATAAAATACATTAATCATAATTTTTATAAAAAAGAACAATGCATCTACAAACGTAACATTCAAACACGAAACTACTACCTATTGTTATGCTTCGCAGCGCGGTGCGGTGCGGCGCGGCCACGCCACTCCAGCAGCAAGCATTCGCAAAACAGCCTATCACCAACGCACACCGGTACACTCAAACAATCTTTCCAAGATAAAACCAGCCGGTGTATTCTGTCTCACTTCACCTTAGTTTCTTTTTCCGTGCGTTTGCACTGGCGAAACATTTGCGACAAAACATGTTGAAATCTCTATTTTCTATCAATGTTCCATACAATTTTTCACATTAGTTTTCACGGTGAGATTTTTCTCTAACCGTGCGTTTGCACTGGCGAAACATTTGCGACAAAACATGTTGAAATCTCTATCTTCTATCAATGTTCCATACAATTTTTGACAGGAACTAGAGATTTAAACATGTTTTGTTGTAATGTTTCGCCAGTGCAAACGCACGGTTAGAGAAAAATCTCACCGTGAAACTAATGTGAAGTGAGCAATTATTAGTGTCAATCCCTAGCATTAGATGGAATGACAGATCACTTATGCTCGGTTCCTATAAACCAAAGCGAATCGTTTTGCTTACCAATGGTAGCATTTTTTATTGCCAAACTGGGCAAATAATTAAATTCGTAAACTAATTTTACATGTGATATCTACTTCCATATGAGCGGGTCCACTATGCAAAGCTATGAGATTTTTGCTTCATTATTGGTAAAAATACAAGAGTTTTAATTTTAACCAATAATGGTCCGTTAATTATAGGAATCGGCCATTAGTCACATCACCTAACCGTTGTGTAACTATACAGGCGCTATACAACGTTTATTATTAAGGCGGTTTTTCATTTGTTTTTGCCGCAAGACGCACCGCACGAAAATTTGCTGAAGCGGAATGTCCCGTGGCCAGGCGGTTAGTTTGTGGCGAAGCATCTTCGACAACTTTTTGCCAAAACAGTGAAATTACTTACACTTTCATCAGATCATTTTGGAACGGAAGTCTATGAAACGTGTAGCTGGGGCTTTAGGATGTTTACGGAGAGATTACGCTCGTTAGCTGCTAGGGTTCTCGCCTACATTTACATTCAAAGCGAAACTAACTACACGTGCGAAGCAGCGTAGCTTAGGCGTGTGCAACAATGGAACCGCGCCTAACTTTCATATTTCTCAATCTTGTTAAATAAATTGAGATTCATGCATGCTTGACCATCGTTTTGAATATGGGCCTAATTCTTACTATTATTCGTCTATTGAATACATTCAACAGAAAATTAACATCCACTTCAGCTCGCTTTTATTTTTGTAATTTTGGTAAGGAAACTAATATGAATCTGTGGCGCGATTCACTTGAGAAAGTAACTTGATATAGGTACTTTGTGTAATTAAAGTGCGACAAAACCATATCCCCGCGCGCGTCGCGCGAGTACACGATCGTTCGAACTTTTTGTTCGGTTAACCTGAACGCGTGGTCGTGCCGACAGAAGCCACTTTCCGGTTTTCCGAACCGAACTAAGTGACAAATGCACGCGACCGATCGCGTATTCGCGCGACGATCGCTTATTAAATAAGTAGGACGTGGCCTAAAGTTAGTTCCGACACACTAAAAGGCTACATAATTTACAAATAGACATTTAATAGAATATTCCTATGCATAAGAATAATAATTATGTACTTAATTAATAGGCATTGGTTTATGCTTTAGCCCACTATTTTTGTTTACGTAAATGAAGTGTTTTATCATACAGGCCACTGGCCAGTCTGTTCCGGAAAGGACGAGTTTCACGACACTATGCCAAGACGGGACTAAGGCTAAGACGGACTTCCAAGACATGGATTAGAATAATAATAAAGCACAAAAATTTTAAAGGGGATGCGCTAAGGTAGCCCGCGAAATTCAAATTTTCTTACGTTTTTTGCAATTTGCAGGTCAGTGTCAGGTTGTATGTTGATCTAAATATTATTTGCAACCGTAACAAATATGGGTTTACAGAATTATAAACATTAGAATCAGCAAAACAACTCTCTAAGTTCATGAAAGTGTCAAAAGTCATGATTTCATGAAATAGTCATTCAATGCACTTACATGAACTTAGAGAGTTGTATTGCTGATTCTGCAATACAAATAAAATAAAAAAAATTCAATTTCGTACATTTCTCGTACATATTTTTGACATTAGACAGAAGTTCGTACAAATTCATGTCACCGCTAGAAAGTATGACACCTATTTTTGTAACTTTTCCGCGGCGGGGCACTAACATTTCTAACTTTATTCCGTGGGGCCCGCCTCATTTATTTTAGCAGCCCCGGCCCTCCGATAGGCTTAATCCGCTACTGAAAAGATTACAGATTTATATGACGGCACCTGTTTCATAGGAAATAAAAGCTTATGTGCGGGTCCAAGTAGCACATGGCCTTTTTAATTTATTTAATTTGTAGCGGAGGGACATGATAATTTCATGACTTAGGGTCAGTTCACACCGAGACGCGACACAATATCGAATTTATTTACTACACAATAAGGTAAACGCGCTGCGCAGCACCGCGCATCTCAGCGTACTTTGACACGTGTCGCACTGAAATTATACCTTTTCGTGAAGAAAATAAGTTCGATAATTGTTAAAAACTGCGCGCAGCGTCGCGTCGCTTCACGTCGCGGTCTGAACAGACCCGTATGTAAATTGACCGCCCAAATAGAATTTCACACCGCCAATGTTACGATTTATACAAGACCTGACGTTCCATCTCTTTTTTTTTTGCGCCCTTTTTTTATAAATCTCTGTATTGAACGGAGCATTGAGAATCCAACATAGTGCATCCCAGCGCGTCAAGAAAACACACTGTAGGATTTTCAACTCTTGGCGCTAAGCAGAACGTTGAAAATCCAGTAGGTACACGAAAAAAAATCGTTGATTTACAATAGTAATAAAACTGCATTTAAGGTTTTTCGAACAACCATTTGTCATCTTTTCGCGGATATAGAATAGTACATTCTTAGGCGTTGTCCTATTTGGCGAAGATCGCACGATCAAACGCATCGTACGATCGTTATTAAGCATTTCATGTGCTCGCACGATTACTTGCGAGGTTCAAATAGGACACTCTGATGAAATCTGTATGTTAGAACTCATCGCACGACCAGAACGCATCGTGTCATCGAGCGCAAGTAATCGTGCGAGCACATGAAATGCTTAATAACGATCGTACGATGCCTTTGATCGTGCGATCTTCGCCAAATAGGACAACGCCTTAGAGTGCATTAGGATACAACTGGGCAAAATTTGTCATTGCACACAAGGCGAGTAGAAAGAAAATGCTCGCGCGTTTCATACATTTAACCATACACTTACAAGAAAAATAATACAATTTCATGAACATAATATTTTGTACAATTATTCGCTCGCGGGTTTTTTTTCGTGCGCTGTACTTTTTCATTTTGCAGGAGAGGCGGACTTGAAGCAGCCAAAAAGCCTAATTATAAAAAAAAAATGTATGTATTGATATTTTAGAATGCAAATTAATGTTAATTTGATGAAATTATGTTTATTTATCAGTTTATCACATTTAATTTATTTACACAGTTTATATAATATTATCAAAATTAAAAGGCATGAAGGCTCTTTGCAGAGACTAAAACAAAGAGCACATTCTGATTCTGACGAGTAGATAGTATATTTTTCAACACACTTCCTCGTAAAGGCTCATATGAACCGCTTTTAGGTTCATAATACAGTGTATTAAAAACGCGTGCTTTTTACTTTATATTACCGCAATGTGCACCGCACATAACTATTTACTAGTCGGAGTGCAGTAGGTATGGAATTAGTAAGTACTATCATGGTAACATCAAATACCATGTTGCCATGATAGTACTTACTAATTCAATACCTACCATACATAGAAATTGACTTTGGTGAATCTTTTTAATACCATAGGCAAACCATGGGCGTTTAGTTACGAAAAAATATCCCATGGGCAGCTCAGTGGGATACCATCCATACATGGAATTAGTATGAACTATCCTTTATTATTAAACTAGCTGCGCCCCGCGGTTTCACCCGTGTAAGTCTCGATCCCGTGGGAATATCGGGATAAAAATTATCCTATGTGTTAATCCAGGTTATAAGCTATCCGTTTGCCAAATTTCATCCAAATCCATTCAGCCGTTTTTGCCTGATTGAGTAACAAACATCCAAACACACAAACTTTCACATTTATAATATTAGTAGGAAGTAGGATAGTAGGATGAGACTTCTCTATTTTCACAAGAGCAGAGATTTGCGCGTTTTTAAATCTCATTAGAGACTTTATGCCTTTTTATGCCTTCTGTGTGAATAAGTAAAATATTTTAAATGAACATTATATTTCATGAAATTACTTATATATTTTTCACTACATATTTACTTTAATAATGTTTTGAAAATTTGTGTTTATTATTATAATAATTTTTTTTTTGTAAAATATTTACTTAATTTGCTTATCAAAACATTACCTTGTGTTTATTAGATTTTGAATATAGGCTGTTTAGCCAATGCCTTTATTTACACGTGCGGAAAAACAAAAGGAAGGAAAACCAGTGAACCATTTTCCATAAATATTTGTTTACGTTTTCGTTGTGTGGCTAATTATTATCTTATATACGAAATCACGAAATCTAATAAGTAGGTACAGTCACCAACCAACGTTGAGAAGTTTTAAATATAAAAGAAGCTACGGCTTCAGTACCTGGCAACAAAGGTCAGTTGAACTTTATAAATCTAAATGTATTATCATCTCTATACCTAATTACGTTATTGTAGCTTATGTTCTTACAACAAGTCTGTTTTTTTTCCTCGCAAGTGTTTTGAAAAGCGTCGTATGAAACGCGTGTGCATTGATCATTACACTCTCGGCTACCTTATCGGCACTAGTGCGGGAATGCAAAGTAGAAAGCACGCGTGTAACCTAAATAAAAGCAATAAGAGCCACTTTTCGAGCAAGTGTGTTAAACTGTTGATAAATGCATGTTTTGTAAAGTGGTGATTGTGTACATTTTGTGAAGCGTCCTATTATAGATGGAAAGCCGTTTGTTCGGTTTTCTTATTTTGAACACGAACGTGTTCAACGTTGACAAGCTTACTGCATTGCTTTGGCATCGACGACATTATTGTTCGATGTAATATTACTTCGAAAAACTATCATGCGAAGTTTATTACATCTATGAATGAATACTGATTGCATCGATATGTTATGGCATGCAATACACGGTTTAAGAGCCATAGCAGACTCGATAGGATCGGCAACTTTATGACTGCGTAATTGCTGCATCGTGTTCTGGTTAAGGTCCATGCAAACGTACTGCACTGTACGGTATCGGTATCACTTCACCGGCTCGTCGTCAACCGGGCATCCACCGAAGTAAGCATGTAACCGGATCGGCTCAGCTCAGCTCCGAGCCAACCACTCGCTTACTGCTGGCTGGGTAAAGATGGCGACGACCCTAAAGGTCCTTAAGTAAGCGAGACGACAGCACGCCGTAAACGAGGCTTCGAATCGCCGTAACCTCAGAGACTGCTACTAGCTGATCCCGAGCTAAGTCGATGCCGTTACGATGCTTGAGTGCGAAGGCGAATCCTTCCGCGAGGGCTCCCGGCACTGAACGTGTTAGGTACTTAGTAAATTAAGTAAATCACACAGGCTCTCGACCGCTTTAGTTATTTTCGGAGGATTCAAAGACCGCGTCTGGCGCCAATGCTAATATCGTGTCTGCTATGGCCCTTACAGCGTGTATTCGATACAAAAAATTCGAACAATACACAATAGAAGGCATCGTAGCAAGAAAGTGTCGAGGGAAGTACCTACCTAAAGAAAATCGAACAAACGGCTTTCGATCTAGAATACAACACTCGTAAAGAGCAGCAATGTCAGTTTGCCTTTAGGTATTCCATTTTTAGTTTAAAAGAGCCGTCACTCCCATTAATTTGTAGTTGAAAAAAACGGCCTAATGTATGGCGGACCACGCACAATAAAAGGTTCCGTAGTTGGGATGAATTTAGATATCATCACGGCTGTTTGTATGTGTGGTGTCATAGGTAATAGGTACCTACTTTACTGTATTCTTAGGCGGCCCCTACACCTGCAATATTATTGCACAAAATCGCGAATTGCGCTTTGTTTTGGATTAGGTTTCGTAATGATTGAACCAAAAATATTAAATGATGACTGAACATAATGGTGCCGATTCTCTTGTACACCGAACTAACTAAACTATCACTAAAATTCCTTACTTTTTACTATGAGAATCTTAGAGCTATTCTGCCAAAAAAAATCTCTAAATTTAAAAATTATTTTGACAGAACTAAAATCGAATTTGACAATCGCGACTCCACTTGGTACCTACTTGTTTGCCCACCACGTGATTTTTTTTGAGCCGGAGAGGCGCGCAATCTGGCCATCTTGACGTATTTTAATATGGAATTTTTCACTTTTTGGAAGAAAACAAAAAAAATTAAATTACCAAAATGTTGAATATTACGGGTTTGTGGGTTGCATAGGGGGTCAATTTTTTTTTTTATTTTTGCGATAGGACACACCGTTTTCGAGATATAAGCAAAAGAAAATAAAAAAAAAGATACAGTACCGTTTTGCAACTGAATTCGAGGTGTTGGTTTGAATTTTAGTTCATGACATCTAATTTTATTCCACACATTTTTAATCGTGATTAAAAATAGTCAGAGTTAGTTAGAGGATTTTAGATATAGAACAAAAATTTTGGTTAAAACGTCAAATTCAGAATAGCATTTTCACTAAATTAAAACTCAGTGCCATCTTAGTGCTGTCAAACTAAATTATAGTTAAGTTGTATCACTTTAGTCTATTTTCAGAATGGGAAATCGTCATTTGACAGGAATAAACTAAATTTTAGTGATTTTTAGTTTAGTTTAGAGAATTTGTGACAAGAGAATCGGCACCAATTTAGAGCAAATTTAAATTTACTGGCACAGCGTATGGGCCGTCAATTTTGTTGCGTGGAAATAATATTAATCTATTGACTTCAAGGACTGTTTCATTCCTCCTGCGCGAATTTATTGTAGGTGTAGGGACTGCTGTAAGCAGACTTATATCTATTTGTAGCAACTTTGGTCCTTAAGTACAACTGTGTACCTAATCGTTATAAACACAGGAATCAATGTCGCGATTTTAATTGTTTTATTGATCTACCGCGGAACACCTGGATGAACGACCCACGGAACTGGGAAGTATGGAAGAAGAAAGGGGACGGCTATACTCAGCAGTAGGTGATCCCGGACTGAAATGATGATGAAGATTGATACAGCAGTAGTTAAAAAAAAATCTTATATGCAGTTTAATGAGCGTGATGACGTTATGGATGAATTTCTAATAATCAAATCTTCGTATCTCTATTAAAGTACCGTTCTGACCTAAGGGAGCTTGATAGAGCGTATTTTACAATGCAATTGAATAGGACACTGAATTTCTTTTAAGGATGAAATTGAATTGTCAGTTATGTTTATCCAACTTGCATGTAATAACTCATAAACATTTAAGAACCTGCGCCGCGGAGGACGTCCGCTACCACTGCACTTTCATTCCGACGCACTTTCTCTGACGGGCAGATGCCGACAACTGCCGCATCATTTGCGCGCTTCTGTTTTGCGGCGATTTCATCCCTGCTGATGCGCTCCGTCAGGTCTGAATAATACTAAACCGTTGGCATAGCTCTTATGTTAAAAAATCCACCCTGTATACAAGTCAGTTGCACACTAATTCCTCTTCTCTAGGATTATTTAGATTCTTAGAATAACCTATTATGTACCTATAGATAATAGTGTCCGTATCACTTCACTAATCACCAGTGTTTATAGTCCATATGCGGCGAAGCGGCAAACATCTGCGAAAATACAAAATTTATAAAAATATACACGTGTAGTGGTATAAATGAACATTGAAACACTAGCTGTGCCGGTGAAAGGCGCGGGCGCATCGTAAGCAGGGTACATGTCAATGTCTTTGAGCGCAGCCTAGCAAGCATTTTTTGAGAGGGGAGGTCAAGCATCAAAGTTCTTCAGGTTCAATAATTTACAATAATATTGCCGTGGATCGTAATGGAAACGAATTTTCGTAACGAGATTGTTTTGTACTTACCTACAATTTCGCTACAAAATTCTAAGTATATCGCAAATAATGAACGTTATTTAGCCTTGTTGACCGTTTTTAACCGACTTCTAAAATGTACCTATGTAATTTTTTTTATTTATTTCCCGGCAAAACTCCGTCATTTATACACGGATTTGCAAAAAATTCTTTTTTTGTTTGAAAGGGTATACTTCCGAGATGGTCCTATTGCCTATCAGTTCAGGATCTTATGGAGGGATCCTGGAGAAATCGAGGGAACTCTTAAAATATTATAGACCCGACACTTTCTAGCGATTTACGTATTTTTTTTATAGCAACTCGTGCAGTTGGTCTTTCCGAGACCAACTGCACGAGTTACCATTTGGTGAAATAAAACAGCTAAAATAAAAATAAATGAGCAATGGATGTTAAAATACTTTAGCGAACGACGCGTGAAGCTCAGAATTTACATTGATAAACGACGTGGCGCAAGCGCACCCCCCTTCCACGGGGAGTGCGGCTACGTGCGTTTTGCCACAGTAACTATACATTGCGCGTGAGGCAATAAAAGCAATCAGGTTTATTGGATTCCCATAACGTTCCCGAAATTGTTTCATGTACCGGTCGTCTTAGTATGATATGCTAAATTCATCCCATCAGTCTGCGGAGGGCTGTCCCTTACACCCTGTATGTACTCATTCCAGGTAACCGTTGGATACTGGCTTCCCTTCGCACCTCTTTACCATCCACTACTTTCCTGAGACTATCAGATTTCCCTCTGCCTCGCGGACTACTGGACCTCCCCTCGTTCTTAAAACTAAGAATTGAGGCAAATTAAGATTAATTTAATATGAAAGAGAACGAAAGAGCATCATACAGTTTTATCCTTTTTTTCTGGCTTTTGAAAATCATTATTTTCACACATTTTCTTCGTAATGATTTAACAAAAATCAACAAAGTTTCCTGGCATGACATAACATTTTGAAAATCTTTTGGTAAGATACAGTTGTTCCAAGTTTTGGAGTGGAGACTACGTATCGGCAAGCGTAGGCCCAGGAGGCCAACTCTACTAATTTACAAACGTGTCAGTGAGACAGATTTTGTATGGAGTAGCTGCCAAAAACTGATCATTGCGAGACCACTGACACGTTTGTAAATGGCCCCCTGGTATTGTGGCGTAGCTTGGAAGGTGCCATGTCCAGCAGTGGAATCAGTTAATTCAGCCTATCGTATAGGTTGTGATGTTGCACCAGACGATGACGACACAGTTGTTTAATCTTTACGTACTTACCTGAATAAATCTCGAATTTTATTTAGAAAATCCCCAAAAATGTGTCACTGACTCAGGCAGGGCCACCATCAAGGATTTTAATTTTGATTACACAAAAAATTTGTTGCTAATTAGTCGAAATTTGTCGCCAAATATCAGAATTTGTGTTTGTTGTTATAGGTCGGCTACCTATAAACCCTTATATCTTTTAAACCAGTGACCGACAATTTCTGATATTTAGCGACAAATTTCGACAATTTTTTTGTGTAATCAAACTTAAATTCCCTGATGGTGGCCCTGCCATAGTCAGTGACACCCTAAAAATCACTCAGTAAATCATTTTGATTAAATGGCATGCCATAGCAAAATATTCCATTTGTTTTTGTTAAATCATTACTCATTACAATTAGGTACATCAAAAATAAAAATGTATAAAAGGAAATATTTTTCAAAGTCAAATAAAACTCAGGTTCCAACAGTACAGATTTGGTGCCATAATAACAAATGCTTAGACGATAAGTTCAATCCGAATTTATAAAGTTTTCCTTGGTACTGGCACGTTTTATTACCTTTGGAAATGGATCAAAACATGTGCGTGTGGGGTGAGGGCCCGTTTTTTAAAACTCTTTGAAAATGTGCTCAGGATTTAGTGAACATTCCAAAAGAATTGTGAAAGTTGGAATCAGATTTTGTGAAAGCGAGATATGGACTGTAAAGTTGGGCCCTCAGTTCTCACATAGAGGATTGAGAGCCCAGCTGTACCTGATAAACTAAGGACACTACAGAACAAGTCTTTATGCCAAAATTCAAGGTAATGCCGAACAAAATTTGTGAATACAAGATATTATCGCAAAACACTGTCCATCTTTGTATATCTTCGTTCAAAATGGGCCCTCAATTCTCACACACGTAAAAATTTATTACGCAAATAAAATGAAACCTCTAACTTACAGCTACTGTTTGAAATCCTATATGCTACTAAATAATTTGTGAAAGCAAGAAGTAATGAGCTTTATAAAATTTGGGCCCTCAGTCCTCAATATTTCTTTTTGTTTTCGTTTTATTACGTATCGTATGAAAGATAAGACAAATACAATACTGTCTCTTTTTGTGAAAAAAATTGTGCAACAAATTGGTGTTATTAGCTACTAATAAGAATTACGATAAAACGATAATAGATACCGAAATCAACTATTTGGTTGTTGTGTATGAGGGTAGGGTGACAATAATTTTCTTTTTACCCTCATTTTATATACTTTGTTAGTGGCGATTCTGAGTGATGTTTAGTTCCTTCTGCTGTTGCATTTTAATCATACCTCACAATCTATTTTATTGTTTACTTATGCACAATAGAGTTGTAATAGTTAATGTAAATCAGTCGTGATTTGGTGGGTAGCAAGTTTTCTACTATATCGGCCACCCCTTCTTTCATAAACTCAGGAGTTAACACATCTTCTTCATGACTTGAATGCATTTCAATCGATGTAATAATAAGTAACACTAAAGTTTGTGTTCGAACAACTTACAGTATTCACAAGCATAAAAAAAAATTAAAAAACCCCCGGTACATACAGTATGTTAACTAACAAAGGGCGTTCCCGTTAACCTGCAATAGTATAGCGTCTATACATGCTAAAAAAAATGTTACAGTTCAAAAAAAAAAGTTTTTTTTTTTTTGTATAGTAAAATATTCACAAAAAATATTAAATTGTTACGGAAATTAAACTCTCTGTACCCGCCCACTTGTCACACTTGTTTTTCTACGTTGAAATATAAGTGTGCGTGTACAGAGTTTTTCTTTTTCGTTTAAATTTAATCTTTTTGTGAACATTTCAAAGCAAAAACTAAAAAAAAATAATTTTTTTTTTGAGTGGTATTATTTTTTTTAGCATGTATACACGCTTTACTATTGCAGGTTAACGGGAACGCCCTCTGTTGGTTAACATACTGTATATTTCCTCATTTCTCTTTCCTGCTCCATCACCAGACCCTGATCATCATCCATCTGTAACCAATGTTTTTAGACCTTTCCAATGAGCCCAAACACGATACCTCTGCTGTAAGTTGGTGAGAGAGTTGGGTATCCAACAGCCAGGTGATGCTGCAGCACCAGTTCAAGGTTACTATATTCTTCTAATATAATTGAAGTCACAGAATTCTAAATTTCGAATCGATTTATTAATTTTGGCGTTATAATATATCTATTTTTGAAATGTGCTAATTAAGCCCTTTAATTTGATTCCCAACATGGTATGATTAAAAAATATTGTTTTTAATTCATGACTTTATGTCCTCTAGAGGCGCCATTTTTAATTTAATGTGACGTCACATAGCCCATAACCAGCGGACGATCAAAATAATAACCCTCATTTATTCCTCGCCGTATTCGGGTAGAGAGAGAAATTGTGGTCACCCTATTCCCTGATTCAGAGAATAAAAATAAAACTTGATTTTCTTATACAATAAAGGGTCTTTTAATTTTTTTCTGGCATCTAATTTGTTGCACAATTTTTTTCACAAAAAGAGACAGTTTTGTATTTGTCTTATCTTTCATACGATACGTAATAAAACGAAAACAAAAAGAAATGGAGGACTGAGAGCCCGAATTTTATAAAGCTCATTACTTTCAAGATAGAAGAAGATATACAAAGATGGACAGTGTTTTGCGATAATATCTTGTATTCACAAATTTTGTTCGGCATTACCTTAAATTTTGGCATAAAAACTTGTTCTGTAATGTCCTTAGTTAATCAGGTACAGCTGGGCCCTCGATCCTCTATGTGAGAACTGAGGGCCCAACTTTACAGTCCATATCTCGCTTATTAGACTTTCACAAAATCTAATTCCAACTTTCACCTTTTTTTTGGAATGTTCACTAAATCCTGAGCACATTTTCAAAGAGTTTTAAAAAACGGGCCCTCACCCCACACGCACATATCAAAACGGATGATGTCCTTGGGAAATAAGAGCATGGTTTACCTTCGCTTGTCTTGAGTTGCGCGCGCATGAAGTTGCCTAGTCCATTAGCTAAGTAACGCAGAGCAACGCAAAGCTTAGTTGGTTTATCGGTCATCGAAATAAGAAAAATTCAGTCAAGAAATAAAACACATTCATTATAAAAACTGTATTCTCTAATTCATGTAAAATGTCAGGTACATACGTCAAAGGTCTTACAAAATATATATAAAAGTATGGCAAAACATTCTAAATATCAATATTGAATTAATTTACGACAATGTAAAATAAGTACACTAATAATTTACAGTTAGTAACACAATCGATTTTGCCGCAAAACAGTAAATAAAAAGGTATTTCTAACCAGTGATCAGAAAATTGGACTAGGTACTATAGACCTCATCTAGTTTCCAATAAAAAATGATTGACGTGTTTGTACACACGTACTTACAGAAATAAAATCATTTATCATATTAAAAATAAGCATCTAGCTTTAGCGAAGGTATAACTTGACCCTACTTGTCAAACAGTAAAAATAAGGATGCGGCAGTGCTTTTCTATTGTGTGGACTAATTTCTTCTTCGTCGAATATTATAGACGTCAGTGAATTTAATTTGATAATTATTTCCCACGTTTAATGCTGCGCTAGTCTACGGCTCGAACTCGCTCGTGGGCGGGGCAAAAAAGCATGCTATCTCCCACGTCGAGTGTGAGTAAACAAGAAGCGCGACGAATGAAGCTCATTTCAGAGTCTGCGTCAGGATGACTGGACCAAGGAAGATTTTGGAAGTTTGAGCAATACCAAGTTTTAGTACCTATTTCGTACTATTTGGTACCAGACATCAAATAATTGGTACCTCGCTAAAGAGCAAAAACTATTGCGAGGAAAGTGGCCAGCCATTCTGACTTCAGAATGGCGGGACCAAGCAGGTTTCACCTAGTTGTAAAGTTCGTTTAAATTTCGTACCTCATTGGTACCTCAACATATATTTTTCCTAGATATTTTCGATAAGCCAAAAAAAAGTTAGACCTAGAAGAAATTTTGCATGTAATCTGGAGCACGTTGATTTCACCTAGTTGTAGGCGTTATAATTAGTTTATCTTTTCATTAACATTTAGTACCTCGTTGGAACCTCCACATATGTTTTTCTTAGATTTTTTCGATAAGCCAAAAATAAGTTACACCTACAAGAAGCTTTGTATTTTTTTTTATACAACTACTACAACTACTTATAACGCCTACAACTAGGTGAAACCTGCTTGGTCCAGCCACTCTGAAGTCAGAATGGCTGGCCACTTTCCTCGTAATAGTTTTCGCTCTTTAGCGAGGTACCAATTATTTGATGTCTGGTACCAAATAGTACGAAATAGGTACTAAAACTTGGTATTGCTCAAACTTCCAAAATCTTCCTTGGTCCAGTCATCCTAACGCAGACCATTTCAGACTACGCTATAATATATAGCATATAGTTCATAGCACAACAATATCGCTCGCCATACATTTCCAATAATATATAGTACTTATAGCAAAGTGTGAACGTGTTCTAAATAAATGTATGGCGAGCGATATTCTTGTGCTATGAACAATATGCTATTATATTATAGCGTAGTCTGAAATGAGCTTTATACCGAAAAACGATACGACCTTTGGGTTGTGAAAAACCACTGAATTTTATGCAAAATTTAGTTATTTGAACGGTTAAATAATTGAACTATAAGAATTTTGTTTTGGAGATTTCATACTCCTTTTATTATACTATTTTGCTTACGTACAGGCATAGATAACAAAGATAGCATGTCTTAATTAGAACACGTATATGATATTAAACAGTGGAGTAACCACCCCAAAACATGAAAAAAATGCCGACTAGCGCAGCCTAACAAATTGGTATTTCATAAAATATCAGAGAGATAATTTATACTGCTTGACCACAACAAAGTTTATTTTTCCTTAACAATTAAGAATATATACGTTCTAAGCTCGTTCAGTCTGCCAGACATAACTTTGAACTACGTCAAGGTGAGTTCGAACCCTACAAGGTGTGTTCACGAGAACTTAAAACAGGAATGTTAGAAATATGTAAGTCAAATATTATAGATGTAGTCACGAGCGAACGCACGAACTATAATATTTGATAGGATTCATCCATTAATATCTCTCGTCAAGATAATAATTATTTGTTGAAGGCATAAACGAGTGGCAGCACAAATAACATCGAAGGAACACCAAAACTATCTGACGGGACAAGCAACGCCGACATATAGGAAAATTCAACAGCTTCAAAAGGATGTATCACCTCTTGGAATGCTAAAATATATCGTTAAATATCTGCCTAGTCGGTTAAACTCTGAAGAATGTGATCAAAAGTATCTGACAGCATAGAAACCTAATAGTATGTTTCGAGTTTCCTTCTAAAGTGCGTTTCATCAAATAGTTCCTATGCCGTAATGTTGGCTCCACTGTTGTCGGGCCAAAACGAATACGGTACGCTGCTAAGGAGCTAGCTAATAGTCCGTTTTTTAAATGTAACAGTGCAGCCAACATTACGGCGTAGGTACTATTTGATGAAACGCAATGAGTGCCGGTCATATTGCAAAAATATGTGATATCCCAAAGGAAGCATATCTAATCTACTTATCTGAGAGTAATGTTTCAATGTAGAAATGTCAATAATAAGTTTTTCTTGTCGTTGTGGCAACTGGGCCGATGTCGACTATTCTGCCAGTATCAATCCCCATGAAGCATATCTAATCTACTTATCTGAGAGTAATGTTTCAATGTAGAAATGTCAATAATAAGTTTTTCTTGTCGTTGTGGCAACTGGGCCGATGTCGACTATTCTGCCAGTATCAATCCCCATACTGATTGACCCAACGATTTTTAACTTTATTTAATTTTCATTATATGATCTGAAATACCTAATACGGTTCACGAGATACAGCGCATTGACAGACAGACAGCGGAGGCTCATTAAGGTTCCATTAGGCAACCTACAGGTACGGAACCCTAAAAAAAATACTAACCGCCGTTTTTGTGTAGTGGTCTACAGCAAAACGAATTAAAGCGAAAGTAAACACAAAGAGAAATATCACTCGCCTTGCTTAAGATAAATAAAAAAATAAAAAATGAATTAAAGGCCACACGTTTTCTAAGGTCGTGGTCCGCAAGGTCCCAAAAAATGTCAAAGTAATAATTCTATATTTACGTCTAGTATAATATTACTGTGATATTTTTGTTGGCTGTCACATATTTTTGAAAATTCTAAATATTATACTGTTAGGTTTTTATGCTACCAAAATGATGTCATATAGATTAACCGCCTCTGTGGTAGAGTGGTTGGACCACCTGCCTCAGACCTATAGTTTCCGGGTTCGATTCCAAGTGGGAGCAAAATTTTGTGCTCGGTTTGGTTTGTGGTAGGGTTTGTTCTAAATCCGCCTGGCTAACTACCACCATCTTATCTAAGTCTATCGCGATAACAACAATGTTATCAGCATTGTTGTTTCGGCAGTTAGAGGGTTAAGGATTCCGGACGAAGCTCGCTTCCACCTTCGGCTTGGTCATCACTTACCATCAGGTGAGATGCAGGCCAAGAGCGTTCCCGTCCGTGGAAAAAAAAAGAAAAAAAAAAAGAAAATAATTTTGATCACAAGAGATGACATTTCATTTTGAAGCCGATGCAGCACTTGTATTTTGACGTCGCTTGTCTTGGCAGATAGTTATTCCTGCGATGTAACATATTTGTGCTACAGCACCTGTATTTTGACGTCGCTTGTCTTGGAGGATAGTTATTCCTGCGATGTAACATATTTGTGCTACCACCTATATGCCTTCCACAATGATGGCATATATTTGCCGTCATCTTACCGACAGATGATATTTTTGCCGAGCTGTCGTAGTAATATATTTATGCTCGTGACTGAACCTATGATGGATAATCTTAGACATTGATTTATTATAATATTTGATTGATGGGATGAAGAAAGATTGAATATTAAACTGTTTTTGTTTCATTAAATTTATAGAAGATAATAATGGACGGTAACAACGAAAAATTCTGGTTGATAATTTTGTAGCAAACATGAAAGGCAGTGAATATTGTCACTTTCATCTCTATTCGGAAAAAGGAAATAATCCAATATGTATTCCTACAAAACTTTTAAAACATACTACAATCGCAGAGGCATTTCCTGAAAAGTTTCGAGATTTAGCAACGTGAATGAATTTTAGCCAAATTCATTCAACAACGTAATTAAATCGCGAGTGTAATCGCATCGGCACGCAGTGTGTTTCCATACAGTACAATTATTATTATAATTAAAACACTTATTTAGATAATGAATACACTGATCAAAAACCTGTAGCACTGCTCTTTATCCGCGCTAGGGCGCATTTGATTCGGTACTTTTTTTTTTTATAATTACGCAGATGTATAGCTTATTTAAAATTGCGCGCCCCCTGCTTGTTACGTACAAAATATGTATATAAAATTTGGTTGAGGTGCGTGTAATTTTAACTTAGACGATCTATACCGACTACATTATGTGTCCCGGCCTTGCTAACAATTAACCGAATTATAAGCTTCGATCAAGACACTAGATTCAGGGTTAGCGCCTAAAAAGTTGTGCAATAAAAAATAGAATAACGATCATTTACCAACCCAATTGCTTAGATTATATGTTACATTTTAGAATAAATATTTTTGTATTTATTTCTAAGCTTCAAGCGAATTTGTTTCAACAAAATAGTTAACATTAATATATCCCAAACATAATTTAAATTTATGGTCGAGCATTAAGGCTGATAATAATCTGATGTTCATGATATTATTATTTACAATAACTTTTTATTAAATTATGTATAAAAATAAGTACTATCAATCGCGACCAGTCGAGCCATGAGTATTTGTTCGTGATACTGTATCTAGTGAATTCTTCATCGAAGATTATTAGAGGTTGCAATACGTTTTTGATCAGTGTTTTCTGTTATCAAGTACTTAGCTTGTAGTCGTTTTACCCAAAGGGTAAAACGGGACCCTATTACTAAGACTCCGCTGTCTGTCCGTCTGTCACCAGGCTGTATCTCATGAACCGTGATAGTTACGACAGTTGAAATTTTCGCAGATGATGTATTTCTGTTGCCGCTATAAGAACAGATACAAAAAAACAGAATAAAATAAATAATGGACCCGGCTCCCATACAACCAAACGTGATATTTTTGCTCGATATTGATAGCGGCAACAGATAGACGCTTGAAATATTCACAGAATATTTAGTTATATATTCACTTAATTTTTTTTTTTTAAATAAAACAAATATTTAGGGGGCTCCCATACAAGACATTATTTTTTTTATAGATAATGGTCGGAACCTTTCGTGTACGAGTCCGACTCGTTTCTGGCCGGTTTTTTGTTACTTTATGTTACAAGAAAGATTCTTTTTCTAGTCAGTCAATATAAGATTAATTTAAAATCAGTCACAAGAGTTACATATCACAGTTTCATCTGTGAATATACCCTTCTTTCTTTCGTAGCGGCAACAGAAATACATCATCTGTGAACATTTCAACTGTCAGATGGACAGACAGCGGAGTCTTAGTAATAGGGTCCCGTTTTACCCTTTGGGTACGAAACCCTTAAAACTTATGACTAATTAAACCGATTCGTATATCATCGATTTATTGGAACCACATTACTTTCTAATGACTATTTTTAGGAACATTCGGTAGTTTTAAAATACTGGCTACTTATTTATCTTAAATAAAATTTTAAGATTTTGTACTCCTTAATGTTATCATACAACTAGATACTACATAATATGTTCTTGTGTACACGTAAATATAATACCGACTTATGTCCGTCTGTGAACATTCCCTTCTTTCTTTAGAAGGATGAGGGGCGCAAGCATCCTCATGACTATCTACCATCATCACTGATCTTTTATACCCCAATGCTATTAAAACGGGCACATATTTATTAATTTACTAGCGACCCGTACATGCTTCGCACGGTTTTATCGACTTGATAAAATATCGAGAGTTCTGTATAATTATGTAAGTTTAATGTTAGTTATACATAATAACACCTTCCGGAATAAATTCTCTAAATGATGGTGAAAATCGCATCAAAATTGCTCAGTTAAGAACAACAACGTGGTCGTGATCACATAGGACTCTGTATGACCATCTTTTTTAACGGACAAAAAGCTACTCTGTTTTACACTAGCTAAATGGGCGAAAAAGGTCTTCAAGCAGTAAGTATGCTCGTCGCGTTTATGCTCTCCCTTAGCGCAGTGAGCAGTACAAAGATAAAGGCGAGCTATCCCAAAAAAGAAAACAAGAGTGAAATACTACTGCTCTCTATTACTACATTCTTACTGTTTTACCTATACAACCCATCATGGTAACATAGACAACCATAAGTCGGCACAATATTCAATGTTCTATTATATATTCAGTCTTTATTAATTTCAATAGGCACATTGGTATTCGGGACAAACCCTATTCACCATAGGAATAGGACTCACATGTCGTGGTAATTTTCACCGATTTTTATTTTAAATATTAATTGGTAGGCGCTTGCTATCGTGAACATAGTGTTAGTATAAACTCGCAAAGGCTTTTTTGTTCTTATAAACTATGGACCCGTATGAATAAACTACCCAATTTGAGTATTCACTTTAAAATAACTGCAAGCAATCAATATAATTGTAGAATCAATCAATAACGAAAACGGACATTTTACACAAAGATAATTTTTCAGATCCGATTAAAAACAGAGAAATCAGGAAAAATACTCAAATGAGATAGTTTTATTAAAGCTGGTTTAAATGTAACATAAATTCGCATATAATTATAGCGTCGTCATTATAGCACGTGAGGTGTACATACCTCGTCAGGTTTATGGGAAAGGAGGATAGTTATGTGGCTGGGGGGGATATCTGCCCATAGCATACGCATTGTAGTTTTGAGCGTTTTGCACAGGCGGTGCAGGCGCCGAACTTGAGGGCCGCGTCGGTACTTGAGGCGTCACTGCCATTCGTGCAGGAGAGTTAGGATACGATTGATGAATGTTAGGTACACCTGAAAGACATTTGAAATAATAATCCACGGGTAGGCCCTTCAACACTTATAGGCCAGTGCATAGGGATAATTATGACCTCAGAATATAAAACTTTGAGGATCGTGTTTGTTACACTACTTAAAAGTCAAATTCAAATAATTTATTTCAAGTAGGCACAATAAAGGGACTTTTGAACGTCAAATACATAAAAAAGTAGGCCTACTTTTATGTTTTTTATTAACATAAATTTTACCAGTGTAAGGATTTTAGGTACTGACAGACTGTAATTTTCCAACTGGGACAGTATGGGGGAATCTGAATCCATAAAAGACACGGGAAAAACTGTCTTAGGAACCATTAAGTATTTTTTAATTAAAATAATTTTGGCATATATAATTAATTTTATGGTAGGCATATTGCGAATTGTTCGTAAAAAAAAACATTATTTTAAATGCTGGTCGACATAGCTCCACGTAAGGCAAAAATCTGGATAGAAGTGGGTCAAATATTTTTATGTAATTTGTTGATGAAAAATCCATCAAGAAGTGTTTAATATGACCTCCATCTAGCTAGCATCATAATATAGCCCTACGCAACTGCTTATCAAGTGTCAAAACAGCAAAACGTGAAAGAGATTAGATTCACTGGCAAGAGTGAACGAGTCACTTTTACATTCTAAGGTTAAAACGTAAGAGTTACATAACGTCTACCATAACGAAATCTATTTTGTGCAGATTATATTCATAGGGAATGGATGAGCGTTACCCTCACAAAAGTGACCACTCTCTAGAAAGAGTCGAAAGTGGCTGTGCGGTCAAGCCTGAGGCCCTAGTGTGAGTTTGTTTAAACTATCTCGACTTTACGCATCGACCGCGTTCGACGCTCCGATTAGCCTTTCACCTAAAGTCGAGATGGTTAAAATAAACTCGCACTAGGGCCTGTAATAACAAAGACGTAGTATTCTAATTTTAATGAATAGGAAAAAACATTGAACATTGCTGTAACTAATAATAGAAAAAGTAGTTATTTCTATATATTAAGTACTGTGTTACTAATTATACTTCTAGATTTTATTGGTTTAGGTTCGAGACTGAAATATTTATTTTTATAATATTAATAACGTAAAATGTATTTTTTCTCTTTTAAGGCAACTATAATTTGATTAATTATGAATGATAAATATCGATTAAACTTCAAAGATTATACTGATATTTTACAAGCATGAAGGTATAGTCAAAACATCACTGGACCAATCAGAATTCTAGAAAGAGGCGACTACTGGCCGCACATTCGCTTTCTCTCTTGTACTTTTCGGTCTGTATTCATTGCACAACTGAATTCGGAACGCTCAATCCATTCTCTATGTCTATGGGGTAAAGATGAATTTCATATTTACTTAGCCGAAGTCACGAAAAATAAATCTGCTGTAGCCTACATTTTGTCGTTTTATGCGAAAATAATGATGAATATAGTTTGAGTTATTGATAGCTACATAGACACCAAATCGCTAAGGGAGTTTTAAATAATTGATATCTTCTGAAATACTTATTATGAACAGTGTTGGAATACTAGTATAATGAGTAGAATTTCCTACTATTATTTATTCATTTATTTTATTATTTATGTACACACAGTACATATAGATACGACATAATTAAAATATGAGTATAAAACACTGTTAGTTATTGATATCCGAATCCATTAACCGCGTTAGTAGTTACGTACCTTCATATTTATTTCCTATGGAAAGTCTGAATAGAGGAGCCAGATAAAATGAGTTGTAATACCAAAATTATATAGTATTTCCATTTTAATTCATTTTATACTAAATGATACAAATAGTTTCCGAAAAACAACTCGATGTATGTAAATGAGATGAGATGTAGATATTTTGCTTACTATTTTTAAAATTTGCCTTTTGTCGCAATTTAATCAAGTAAATACACACAATAAACAGCCAACTTTTCAATAATTTATTTTCCTATAAAGGAATGTAAAACAAAGCACTTTAATTTAACAGTTTTAGTGCGAAACCCTAAAAACGTAATCAGATTCTTCAACATAATAATTTCTTACGAATGTATTCAAAGTGCGATTAATAATTTGCAATTTCTTAAATCCCGGAACTTAATAGTCATGTTTATGATTCCGGGATTGTAGAGGAAGTATTATTCACTCTATGTTACTTACTTCCTCGAAGTTTAGGTTAATATACTCTACGTTTTCCGATTTCTAATAAATCATATTTTATTTTCAAATATATACATCAGCTAGTTTTCGATTTATCTGGTAGCTCTTCAGTTCAGACGTCTAAAGTGATGTCCTGTCATTTTTTAAGGGTTTTACTACAACTTCCACGACTGCGCCTATAAAATCGGATTTTTTTTTGCAAAATAGCGGTATTATCCACGTTTTTGAGTACAAAATGTTCGACGTTGAATGATCTGCTCTGGGATTATTCTAAATTGCGATTCTTAGTTCAGCGCAATCTAGTGGAGAAATAGATCGCAGCAGGTCGTACCCACCTCAGGAGTTCAAGCCATTAAACCAATAATTGCGTTATTGTACCATTTCCATAACTTACGGTTGGGGGTTGACGGATATGTCTGTGAATAGTAGCCTCGGCCAGCTGGCGGCGGGACGGCCGGTTGGTACGACAAGTACGCGGTAGGAGCGGCCGCCGCCCTCACAGAGAGAGGATGGGTGGCGTTGGCGGGATGCAGGCCACTAGGAGGATGGGCGGCGCTCGGAGGGCGGGGGGCGCCAGGAGGATGGGATGCGTTGGGTAGATGCAACGCCGTCGGTGTGTGCGCTGCAGTTTGCGTGAGGGAGGCTGTGCTCGCCGTTCCGCTGGAGTACGTTCGAACCGCAACGTTCGTGGTGGTCGGATATCTGTTGGTACATGCGACCGCTGCCGGAGGTGCACTCTCGACTTTGTGGCCGTTGACGAAGTGTCCGAATCCGTTGACAGCATTGCTGCTTGTATTTGAAGAGCTTGGTCTACCTCGGTCTAAATTGGTTGTTTCTTTTGTGCGAGATTCATTTCCTTGATTTCTGTCAGAACTTAATGACGAGGCTGAAAAAAAAAAAATGTTATTGGCGAGTCACAAAAACCGATGAAACAAATTGGTGCCTTTTTTTGGCAGCGATCTAAACTTTGGAGCGGAGTTTAGATTCTATTGGTTAATACTGGCACATCTCCGTTCGTCTCCTCTCTTCTCCGCTCTAGTGGACAGGCAGCCTAATTGAGAGCTATATGATTGAGCTAGTGCTAATGTTGAAACACTAGGCCCGTGGGGCCTGAGTGCTCATCGAGTATTTCGGGACATTGCCTAGCGGTAGCGATTGATCGTCTCTTCAAGTGACCAGAAGCCCGGATATTTTTTAGATTAAAGAATCAGCATTGCCATTCAACGTGGCAATGCTGCCAGCCTTTTGGTCACTTTTTCCACTGGCAGCGATGCGGACGAATCTTTTAATGACCAATGAGCTCTTCCCTATAAATACTCGTACATAAATAAATATTGTATTTTAGTGTTAGATTATATTTATCAGTGGTTAGTTTACAAATATATTACAATATCGATAATTTATTTTATGAATATCCAAACTCTTTGATAAAATTGTATTGGAAAATGTAAAATCCAGTTAACTTCACGATAGTTCCATATTCCATAATTAGCCACGTTCATGAGAGCCTTTTCGGGTTATAATTATTATGTTGAGGGTAGTATTTACCATGACTTATTCAGTGGTAGAAGGTACTTTAGTCGTGATTGCGCCAATATAATTATCGTTTTTCTGTGGTTTTCGATTGCCCCTTTATTTCAGAACGTAAAAATTAATATCAGTTTCGGTTCCAAATCCGTTAGCAACTGTTGTAGCATGCATGAGATGTTCACCTATAGTCGGAAGTAAATATTCCCCTGTAGATTTATTCAATCCGTAATACTATACTTATGTTAAATTTATGCATATTTTGTGCGTGTTAGGATGCCTAATTGCTATATTCCCTTCACTACTACTGTCACTAGAACTGAACATTTTAACGCACCACAAATATTAATCTTAAAACGAATAAAATTGTAATACCGTCTGTAACACGCGTCTTTATTTATTTATATAACCATTTATGCACACACATAATAAACATACAAGGAGAAAAGAATAGAAACAAAACGTACAAAGGTGATGCTTATTTCTAAAGAAATCTCTTCCAGCACACCTGAGATGGGAAAGTAGATAAGAGATATAGACACCGTGTGTAAAATTCAACAATTCAATTTGTTTTTTACTTATAATTATATAATTAATGTATACAAAATATTGTAAAACATTTTTTAAAGAGTAACTGTGGAGTTTCTTGCCCATTCTTCTCCATATGAAAACTAACTTCCTTTTGGAAGGGGCGACTAGAATCGGTTCTATTTCTTTGGTTTTGACGTTCAAAGGTGCCTTTTATGTGCCTTATTGAAATAAATTATTTGATTTTGACACGATTCGTGACGTGCAGGTACAATTCTACAAAGTAAGCCAATGACTACAATTTACTGTAATATAAACCTTATTCTTACAATTGTAGGGTTATCTAGAAAAACACATAACGTAATGTACATTTTTTGTGTTACGGTCAATTGTAGACTTTGTTACAATTTCGTGGGTGAGAGGCACTTAAATTATCAAGGGGTCGATCAGGCAGAAAGATTAAGCTAGTTGCCCATTCCAAAGCAGTAGGTTCCTATGGAGAAGAACGGGCAAGAAGCTCCACCTACCTGCTGATGGCGCCTGTTGACGACCATGTCGTATGGATCGACACCATTCAGCTCAACCATTTTGAATGCAACTAAATGATCCAAACCAATAATTGTAAAGTTTTGTGGTATAGGGTGGTATTCACATTTTGAATAAGTATTCTCATTTTACGTGAAAATGTCAAGCATGCATTATCAATATCATCGACCCTTTACTTATATCACACTCACAATAAAGAATGAATGACTTACAATTGCGAATGACTTCCAACACTGCTTGTATCACATCTGAAGATGTGTGACTGATTGGGTTTGCTCTCCTGGTAAGTGCAGTCAGCGAGTGCAACAGTGACGATTCATCGATTCCGACACTAGGCACGGGCGTCTGAAACATACATCAAAATTCAGTAAAGTACAACACGTGTCGCATCGTAAGATGTGTCGTTTTTTTTACAAAACCATTTTTAATCAGTCTGAGGTTTATAATCCATCTTTTATACTTACAGGTTCCACGAGAGTTCTTTGCTTTAAAACGCATCCCATTAGCTGGAGCAGGAACTGTCTGGGCACTGTAGATGTTTCCTGAAAATTATCTCTAATTTATGTCCCGAGTAATGGTGCGCTTACACAGGCGGTTTTTCGTGCCTAGATCCGACAAAATTCTTGTCGTGTACATGATGAATTGGTCCTATCTGCAGCAGACACGGTGAAATTTCTTAGCGTGTACAAGCGGCCTAAGGCACCTGTCCCACCGCTGACGCGGAAACGACGAGCTTTCGACTATTTTCTCGCTCATGAAACGTAAAATAGATGTATATCCCGTATCAGTAGAAGAGATGTATTATTAGTAATTGATCGTCGCTGACTGTTCACACTGCCGGTGTGAAGTTTCTGTCCACTAGTTTATCGCAGCGACAAGAACTATGAAAGAAAATTCTCGCTCAGCTACTCTCGCTTGGCGGGCAGACCACTCGCTGAGAGACTATCGCTTGCTACATACGCATATCAGCAAGTATCTGGGCAGTCATTCTACTCTACGAACTCGCGCACTCGCTCTTAGCCCAGCAACAGAACTATCCGAACTACACACTCGCTGCTCGTTCCTCTCCAATTCGTTTCTAGTTGCTAGCTCTCGCTTTTCGCTAATCGTCGGCGGTGGGACAGGTGCCTAATGACCGCCAAGAATGGAAAATATAAGTGCCCTTGACAACAATGAAATGATACAAGTTACATGTGCATATAAAAAGGGAATATTTACTGCCTCGATAAATACACGAACAAAAGTTTTCAGACTTACAGAATCGAACGACGGAGTTTGATTGAACTGACCCAGCAAATCTTGAACTTGCATCTGCTGAGACGACTCCTATATGAACATAACACATTCATTTAATGTCAAAATTGTGTGAAATTATTTCAGTCAAATATTTGGTTCGTTCATGACTACATTACCTCCGTATATTCATCCAGTATGCGGAACAACTCTGGACTTACTGTTGACTTCAACAACAACCGACCATTTGCATTTTCTGCAGACTTTTTCTCGTAAATATAGGATTGGTATTCACTCTCGCACTCCAATTTTTGCAATTCCTGATGGTACAGCTCACTCCTAAAGATATATTGAAAAGTTTAATCATGCAATGCATTTTTATAAAACTAAACAGGTGTGTGTTAGCGTGTAGCAGCTATTTTCTAATATCAAATAAGCGATCTCCAATCAACCGTAGTCGTGACGATTACCGGATAGTATGGCGAACACATCACCAGGGCGCGATAACGCTCAACAACACTAGACCATAAAACCAAGAGCCACTGTATCATTATTCAGAATTTTAGATATTATCATCGCTGTGCAGGCTCATCTCATGTGTATTGCTTGCAATGTGAATATTTTTTTAAATTAAATTGTTCCAAGTGTGATGTAACCGAGACTTACATTTATAACACAGCATAGTGCTTTGCAAATTAAAATACGAGGTCGAAAAAATGTGGCTCGTTATGTTATTTTGATTAACCTTTTTTGCTTTACTTGTTATATCGCACAGCATTTTATTTCCGTTTCAACACCGCGGGTAAATTTACCTTTAAGTTCTTTACCGTTATGATGTTAGTTTTCATTCAAGTAAACCGGACAATTTAACTTGACGAGATAGATATCTGCGTATTTATAAAATTTTGCATGATGCAAGCAAATATATAAACATGATTACATACTGAATACTAAAAATTCGCTTCTCAAAATATTATAATTTGAATCAGAACGCGCTTCGCTTATAAACACTCGCCGATTCATGACAACTCTCATACTTCATCATATCAAACAATTCCCGGTAAAATAACACAGCGTCAAGTATTATTACTTAAATATTTGTCAAATTATATCATGCGGACAAATTAATATGGAGAAGAATCTTATCATTTCAAACCTGAGTTCCCGCTGGATACAATTTTCGCAGACAGTTTCAATTTCAACTACTTTGGAGCACTCTGCTTTCCTCGCTTTGCTTGGCCCGGCTGGGAACAAAATAAATACGCGCCAAGCAAATAACATTAGCTATCCTAAGTTTATTTTATTACTAAAAATATGAGCAAAATGCAATGAACTTATTAATTGTGAAGCGGTTAAGGAACTTAACAAACAGTATTATTTTAAACCAAGGATGACAATTTTTTTTTACGATTATTTCCCCTGCGCTCTTACCATTTTTTGTTCAGTGTCACCAGTAAGACTAAATAATCAATCTATTTGTTTAGTCATCCTTGGTCTAATCTATTACACCTATACATGTAGAAATGAGTTAAACTGCATATCTGATTTTGGACCCGACACAAACTTTAGAGCTTTTTAGAGATATTATTTACCACAATTTTAGAGCCTTGTTCCAAATACGTCTTAGATTATTTATAATCATAGAACTTCGGATTAAACCGGAGGAATCAAAAATTAAATCTTGTATTCTACAAAATTTCATTAGCCCCCGAGGTCGCTCATCAAAACTCAACTTGTATAAAAATAATGTAATTGGATAGCCCAGTTCGATTTTTCCAAACTATTTTGTGGTCGGCATCCAGTCTAACGGCATGCAGGATGCAGCTGAATACTTGCATTTGAAGTGGAGCGACTGCTTATCTGGCCTCCACAACCCATTTACTAGGTAAAATTGCTGCGAGTCATAAATTAAAATGAAACATTCTTAAGAAACCAGCGACTAATAGTTTTTTTTTTCAATTATTGTCTATCCTTCAAGCTTTATAATTTATGCGCGCTCTACGACTGACTCAGGAACTTTCCGAGGTTCAAAATCAAATACAAATTTCCCATTTCAGCTTGCTTGAGTTCAAATATGCACTTCCGATAAATTAAAAATAGGTACATATATTGTGACTTAGTGTTAAAATGCGAAATTACGCAAAAACAAATTATAATGCATTAATGTGTTTAACAAAATTTATTGCTAAGGAAATATATTTGGCACATGAAAATAGCATCTGAAGAACATATTTAATATTAATACAATGGGGTAGTTGACTGTTATTCAAAATGTGCAATTGAATAAAAATCATGTTAATAAATTCAAGTAACATAAAGGAATGTAGTGGCTAAATGCTTAACTATTGCTTATTTTAGTCCCTCACATGTTAAAACATATTATGAATACTAGCAGTCTGTCATTTAAAAGTCGGTGAAGTAAAACCAATGTATATCAATTTTGTTTTAACATTATATTAGTTACGCTTATAAGATACCTAACCAAATATGTAGCTGCAATATTATCAACTATGGCCCGACCATACCGGCAATATATTTTTTGTACTATTGCCAGAAAATGTTTGTCCCGGCAATTAGAAATATGAACGCAGTTGATAACATTGATACCCTACTATGGAGTTAAATACAGGTTACTCAGCCATTTTACTCAGAGACTATTAGCATAAAAAAGAAAGTTAAAAATAAACCGTATTGATTACGTGTGACACCGGCTATAAAAAACCGAAAAAAAGAATCGATTTATTCTTTAATTACATAATTTTAAAAATGACGTGTGACTGTTCGTTAATCTAAAAAAAGAAATGCATATAATGCGCGTAGGTTATATTTGGAGCCCACAAATAAAAAGCTTATGATGTTTCTAAGTAACTTTGCTATAAATAGCAAAGAAAACAAGAAACTAGAACGTCAAGCAAACGAAAGTGCACTCTCGTAACAGTTTCCTACAGCGACTACTCTCACCAAAGTTGGATGCTTCGCTTGACATTATGCGGACTACTGGGCTGCCGCTATCTTTTTCTGCAGGTCTCAGGACAAAATAACGATGAGGTGACTATGCCAGCCTCCTTAAAAAGGAATCCATACTAAATAACAAAACAATTGGTTTTGTCTGGGAAAACTAATAATATTGCCAAGTATTGCAGGGTCATAATTGAAATATATTGCTTACATAACCTATTATTTGATTTAAAAAAAAATCGTGATACTGTTTTGAAACTCTTGATATTTCAACTCGAATTTTAAATTATGTTGGTAATTTGATAAACAGGATGAAAATGAAAATAGAGAATAAGAATGGTGGGCCAGGAACCAAAACAATTTTTTTATCACTGTATTGCACCCAGCAACCGTACTGCGAGTAAGGATCAAAACCAGCAAAACAGTGAAATGTTTAAAGGACATTCATCCAGGTTTCATTTCAAACATTTTTGGTCCAAATAAGTACTGGCCAAAAAAACATTTTTGCGCGTCGATGTCCTTTTATGAGCTCTGCAAAATGTTACCTAGGCAGAATTTGGATTACAAAATAACATTGTTGTGCCAGACTATGACGATACAGTTGTTTCTATCTATAAATAATTCTAATAACTTTGGCTGAAGAACAAATATGACAGTTTGACATATTTTCAGTACAAAATCTATCAAACCGACTTATTATTTAGTTTTATTTACTCAGATAATGGTTATTGAAAAATCAGCCCTAAATCGAAAATGTATCGAAATAACTATTTTTCAAAGTCAAGTAAAAGGCTAATGGCTAGCTTTTTGGTACCATAATAAAAAATGCTTAGAGGGATTATGTTCTAACTGAGTATAGCAAAAATTTTCTTAGTACTAAAATGGCTGATGATCCTAAAAAAAATGTAGGTGTATTTTTATCTTTAAATTAAATTAGCTAGCGAAACTCGGCAGATGTGATGTGTATTTATAATTATCTAAACACGATGAAACAAAAGAAAACAATTTTTTTCAATTCATACTTCAAGTGATAACACTAACAGCGATCGTTGCCCCCAAAGAAAAAAATCAAATCCTTTTTACTTTATTTTATCATGTTTAGATTTACATCACGTATACCCATCACGTCTGTGAAGTTTCGCCAAATAATTTATTTTGACCTTGTGTAATGCAGTTTTAGTTTTCATCTAAATGGGCTCATTTACCACTTTGCCCTACCTCTCATAAACTCAACCTGTACAAACAAACCTTTGAAAGCCTCATCATATAGATTAGGTATTTTGGATGTGATAATTATATATTATGGCCTAAAAATTACGAAAACTGGCGTCTAGTCAAATGATTGTGACAATACAAACTGTAACAACAAGTAAGCAAGTTAGTAGATAAAGTTATTACAACTTATCAGAAACAGAAATCTCTGTTGCACGCACAAAGCCTAAACTGATAAAGACATTATGGTAAAAAGGGATATTGCATGTCACAGTAAATTACATTTAAGGTATTCCATAATATTCTGTGCTAAGTATTCGCGCATGCTAGAATTAATTATTCTGATTTAAATTTTTCTTGAACTTATTGAAAACAATTTATATTCTTTTTGCTTTTCGCTGAGCAATTAACTCCTTCGAATTTAAATGATCTAATCTGCCCCCCCCCTCAATAGCAATAAGATTTATACCGATGGATGTTTTTTTTCCAATCCTTTAGAGGAATATTTGTGTAGTTTATTAAACCTTTTGGAGTTAGAGTAACAATGCAATTAATAAAATGAAATTGTCGTATTTTGTTAAAGAAAATTGACTAATACAGTGCCTCACTTAAGGATACTTCATTTTTGCATGAAATAGTCATGTTTCCCATCAAATATAACTTGGAGAAATATGTCAGTGATTTATATAATTATTTTAATCAGTAAATATATTATCATTATATTGGTTTATATCTTATGGCTATAGGGGGGTGGAGTAAATTCCCATACTTCAGTACCCATTTTCCTTGTAAAATTTGGCAAAAAATCTGTTATTAATGTAGTAAGATAATTACCCTCGGAAGGCCCCGCAGCACGTTTCAAAGCACCATTTTTATTTGGAGTCGCATTTGTTGGAAATGGAGGAGGAGGTCTACTTGCGTCAAACCTGGAATGTTAACAAAACATATAGTAAGATATTTCCTTCATACTGGTCCATCTTCTGGATCCCATGTTTGAAAATTATTGATTAACTGAACAATTTCATAGTTAAGTAACAGACTAATTACTACTTACATGGGCGGTAGAGGAGGTGGTGGCTGGGTTACCGAAAACATTGTGGGAGTGTTGAACGGAGGTGGAGCTGTAAAAGAAAACATGATTATTACATCGATCCGTTGGAGTAATAAGTGACTTTCGTGTGCTAGACCGCGAGTTTATGCCTAAAAACTTAGAAAAAGTGAACAAACGTTCACTTTTTTGCTTTTTTCACAAACAATTGATCACAGTTTTCACAGTTTATCAACAGTGAAAACTGTGATCAATTGTTTGTGGCTTAGAATAACAAGTGATTCTAACGAAAAACAGTGATGATGAAACACAAAAGTGACAATTTAGCTTCCAAACTTTTTCAACCCACCCTCAATTTTTTTATTTCTGCGACGTCATTGGAAAACTGTCATCTGACGTTTGGAAAAGTAGTGTTGCCATAACTGATTAGTAATTACTACCATCATGAATTCGAACGCACCCAATAAAGTTCTTACTCAACAAATATTTCATCCTGGTCTGTTCAACAGACCCAGATCGTCATCTCAAGCACACATCGACAGCAAGAAAGCGAATAATGACCCAAAAATTGCCACTGAATCTCAACCAGGCCATACAAGCCAAATGTCTGCCGCCCATGCGCTGCATGCCCTTCTCGAACCACGTCCCGGTACTACTACTACATACATACTACTAAATTGTCACTTTTGTGTTTCATCATCACTGTTTTTCGTTAGAATCACTTGTTATTCTAAGCCACAAACAATTGATCACAGTTTTCACAGTTGTTTAACTGTGAAGACGCTACAGAGCACGCCTACAGGACCATCCAAATCCTTTGGCGAAAGCGCTTACAAAGCCAGACCATAAAAGGCGGCTGAAAAGGTTAGCTGTAATGGACCTTGCCAACTAGGACATGCTGCCATAAAATATAAAGAGGGAAATCTCGCTGGAGAAATCACTCTGCACGACCAATTCCAACAACAAATCTGCTCATAGTACTAGGACTGATCTCAGAGAGAGAAAAAAAAAAAAAAAACATTTTATCAATCCCTACAAAACAATAATGTGCTTAAACTGGCGGCGGGCGCGCCCTTATTTATGTTACAATAGCGACCTGCCCCTGCTACGTGGAGGTGCGATATGCATAAGTATGTGTATTTCAAAACATCAAAATTTCAATGCTATTTTAAGCGATATATATATATTAATGAACTAGCGACCCGTTCCTGCTTCGCACGGATTTAATGACTTTTCAAAACATCGAGATTTCTTAGTTATATGCTAACTAGCTGATGCCCGCAGCTTCGCCCGCGTGGATGTCGGTTATTATCATTGACTTATAAATCATATGGACTTGAAATGTTTGACTATAGAAAAAACAGTTATACAAATATGAGGCATATCGACGCCATAATCATAAAAATATTGCCATCTCTTTTCAACTTTCATAATTTTGCGTAAGTGAAAAAGGACAATAGTGTTTTTGACAGTTACTTTATTGGCAACCCTACATTTCTAGAGTCATTGAATACCTATTTGCGGCCGAGTCGCCATTTTATCCTCTCGCTGTTTGGTACCAAACTTGAGTACGTCAACTGTCAAATGCTCTTGAGCTGTGGTTATAATTGTAAATTTTAGAGTAATTTGCAGTGATAATGCGTTTAAACTCGGTCCTCTAGTAGAAATCGTCAATAGCAAGATGCCCAATTGCAATATAATCGGATGTGGCATCAAAAGAAGCGGAAATCTCCCGAACATAACTTTGCACCAGTACGTACATAATTTCAGCTGAAATATCTTAAGATTTATATGATAAACAAAAGATTCTGCATTTGTTGAAGAGCTTTAACAGTAAAGCATTCTTATTTTCCCTTTTGCCTTTATTTTTAATAGTTTTTCAACATGAAATGATTTTGTTGTTATTGAAGGGATAGAGTAGTGCATTTAGACATTTTTATATTTATTGATAATGCTATTTTATGATTCTTTATTGGTTTTATGTTTTATTTTCAAGGCTGCCTGATGAACGAAAAAGAAAATTTGGCTGGAAACAATCAGTGTTGAAAATTTAAAGATATCAACAAAAACAATTCACATATTTTGTTCTCTTCACTTTGAAGAATCATGTTTTGGACACTGAATAAAGTAACATTACGTGACGATGCTTTACTATCACGAACCTTATTGGTAAGTAACATTGCATGTTATAAATTTTTCCAACATGATTGTGTAGTGGCTGATAAATGATGGTGATGTCCTCAATTGCAACAGTTGTCTAATGTACACAAAGAGTGATGTAAAGAATCCTATTAATAAAATCAAGAAACATCAAGAATACTCATCATTTTATTGCTTGTTTACAGCCTAAGATTCGAACAAATATGTCTGGCATTTTAATTGAGAATGATCAAAATCAGACAAACTCACAATCAATATCTGGATGTGGTGCTCCTAATACGGTAATTGATTTTTGTAATTATAAACAGTAGGATCATTACTGTTTTGAAAAGTCATAAATTTTTTAAGTATTTACTATTCAATTTTTATTAATATTTATGTTAATGATAAAGAGTGGTTTTCAGGTTCAAGCTGTTTGTGTGCCTACCACTCTAAATCAACCTGGAGAAATTTGCCCCTAGCACATCCGCTACACTAGATTTAGTCTCCGTTGCGCTACATTTAGCTGCTAGCACCTACGTTGCACCAGATTTAGCTGCTAGCACCTCCGCTACGCCAGATTTACCGGTATGACCAGTTCCGTTTTTTTTAATCTAATTGATAACATCTCATTGATTGAATTGAGACTGGCTGGGAGATATCTCTCGCTTCTTGTCTTCAATATCTATTAAAGCTTAATTTTATTTGATTTCAGGTACACACATTTAAAATGATAAAGAAATTAAAGGACAAATGGCAAAAACAGTCCAAGAAGATAAAGAGACGGAGAAAGTTAGAAGTCAGACGAAAGAAATTGCTCATTTTAGTAATATTATCAAAGATTTTAAAGGATATAATAATATTTATTAATTAAAAGTGTAATAGAGGTATACATGAATTTGAGATAAAAATATTATGGGAAAAAATCTACTGAGAGAATATCCCATAGAAATTACCCAAACTAAATTGTATTGTTCAGAAATGAATAAAATTGATTTCTTTAAAACTTTATTATAATTATTGTTGATTTTTAATTAAATAATTAACCCTCGATCATTTTCCTTTTAGAAACTTAGCATCAAAAATATGAATTATGGTGAATAAAACCATTAAAAAAAAAGTTTTTCACTGGTTATCCGTGAAATTCAAATTTTCGTACATTTTTTGCAAATTGCAGCTCTGTATTAGGTCGATTGTACTATTATAACGGATTTCACTCCATTGTGTATACAATGGAGTGAAATCCGTGGAATAGAATACTACGTCGCACGGTGGATCGAAAATCGGCTGTAGAAGACATAGGATCTCGATTTCTTAAATGTTATTATTTTTGCTGGAAATGACTTCTGCTGATCATTACTGTTCTATAAAATGTCATATGAAGTAAATGTGTGCACAAATGGAAGAGTTATAATTTTTATAAGAAAAAAATGTATGGAGCTAGTATGAAAAATCGAATTATCTCCTAAACGGCATGTTTAACCGTAATATCCTTGGAGGTGGTCATAGTGCTAATTATTTATAATTTTTTGGTTGCGGATTTGACGAAAAATTTCATGCCGTTTTTTTTTAAAAATCGTCAAAATATTTTTATTTGTTTTTTCATATGAAACGATTCCTTTTAGTGTTTATGTTGAAGAACACGGACTTTTAACTACACGTAACATAAAATAGCATCACTCCTATATTTCCGAAGGAGTTGGCAGAGGTTTATAGTACACCCACACGTAGACAACTATGTTTGAGCTAGATATTTATCAACACATCATGAGTTTTAAAACTTTTCATACAACCAAATTACCAATTGTTTACTCTTCTAATGAGTCCGAAAAGAAGTGATTAAGTAACTACACTGATTAGGTCTTCTAATGAGTCTTTATAGGTGATTTAATGATTTTCAATATCTCACGACAATGCCAACTATGGATTACATTCAACTTTTCCTGATAAGTAAGCTAATTTGTTAATTAGCAGTGCTATGAGTTCTAAGAATAGTTAGTGACAATTATAAATTTTCATTAGCTAATGAGAAGATAACTAATGAGGGTAGTTACCTAATTATTGGCGTTTTGCAATAAAAGGGCTAAAGTTTTGTTTTATAATTTAGTTTGTTCACAACTGTGTAACTGCTAACACTAAATCTGCGACTATAAAATCTTAGAATGGAAAGTTTAATCACGAATTTAGACTTGTTTGTTCTTCTACGAAGTGAGAGTACTTCATTTGATCATGAAGTATTGTTCAGTGCAGTTGTATCCCGCATAGGCGATTGCCTGTCTGACGAAGATCGTGTTGTTCTCAAAGAATTTTGTCGGAGATTTACGCGAGCCGCTATACAAAGGTGGCAGAAATCCAACCGATTCCTTGATAATTTCAGGAGAAAGTACGAGAATTGGTTGGGAGCAAATATTGATTGGCCGAGTTTTGTGCAAACTTTAGTTAATCAAGAACCAAGTGTTAATGAGATACCAAGAGCGCCCTCAGTCTCTCCAGAACCGTTGACATCAACGTCCATTGGAACAATGACGAAAAGATCCCGTAAACCATTCGAAGATCTGGGAAGTAAACAAAAAAAGAGAAGATCTGATGAACACACAGGCGAAGATTCCAGTGAATTGGCATATGCAGCTGCAGCACGTTTAAAAGAAGAAGGGCATGGAGATATCGCCTCTGTCATCGAATACATGATGAAAAATCCTGAAGCAGCCGCTAAATTAAATAAAACGCTTAAGAAACCAGCGAAAACAATCATATTTACGTCAGAAAAGGCGCTTGGATTGCTTCTTTCGCTAAAACTCTCGAAATGGCAATATATTACGTTGCGAGAGGCTGCCATTCGAGAAGGTGCTAAGGATATTTATCCATCTTACTATAAAGTGCAACAAACTAAGCTTGATTGCTACCCTCCGAAGCAATCAGTGACAGTTACTGATTCATCGGCTAGGATTACACTTCAAGCTTTACTTGATATCACAGTTACAAGAATCCTTCAAAGCCTTTCTAAGGAAGAGCATAACAAGCAGTTGAAGCTGATATCCAAGTGGGGATTTGATGGTGCTTCTAACCAAAGCCGATACAAGCAGAAAATGGAGGGTGAAGAAGATGACTCGAGCATTTTCATGACCTCCTTGGTGCCACTTAAACTGACAGATGGAGACAACATCTTATGGACGAACCCAAAACCATGCTCAGTTTTGTATTGTCGTCCAGTTCAGTTTACTTTTGTAAAAGAGAGTGAAGCAGTTGTCCTTGAGCTGAAAAAACAAATGGATGAAGAAATTGAGGCCCTTATCCCAACAGAGTGCAATAATAATAATAGGGTGACTCATGAACTAATGATGACGATGATCGACGCTAAAGTTTGCACTTACCTTTCTGAAGCTAGATCAAATGCATCGTGCTACCTGTGCTTAGCAAAGCCTACAGAAATGAACCGCTTAGATGCTGTAACATCAAAAATTGTGTGTTCTGACCTGTATGAATTTGGCTTGTCATCCCTACACGCCCGTATAAATTGTATGGAATGTCTGTTACACATTGCATACAGGCTCGACTTCAAACGGTGGGCAGGGAGAAGTGATGAGCACAAAGAAATGCTACAGACAAGGAAGAAAATAATTCAAAATAAATTCAAAGATGAGCTCAATCTGTTGATTGATATAGTAAAACAAGGCTCGGGAACCACCAATGACGGGAATACTGCAAGAAAATTCTTTGAGTTTCCTAATAAAACCGCAGCTATAACCGGTTTGGATGAAGACCTCATCAAAAGATTTGCTGTAATTTTACAAGCAATTACATCTGGAGAGCAGGTCGATATAATAAAATTTAGAGATTATGCCCGCAAAACAGCAGAAAAGTACGTATTATTATACGACTGGTACTACATGTCGTCAACCGTTCATAAATTATTAATCCATGGGGCTGACATAATCGAGAAAAATAATATTGTGCCGATTGGAACTCTCTCGGAAGAAGCCTCAGAGTCTCGAAACAAAGATTTTAGGAGGTTTCGAGAACATCATTCGCGGAAAAGAAGCAGGCAGGATTCCAATCAAGACATTTTAAATATGCTTGTTGTTTCTTCGGATCCTTTGCTAAGTGCACAAATGCCTAAGTTAGATGCCAAGAAAAAGCAGAGCTTTTTTGCTGAAACTCTCGACTTAATTCAATTTCTGGAAACTGAGTTCGAGTTTTGGGATATATCCAATCTGGATGCTGACTCAGAATTGGAGTCTGACAACGAGAGTGATAAGGAAAATTTGTAAAAAAATTATATATGTACTTATTTGTAAATTTGTATTTGAGTCTGTTTGGGTTTTTTTTTTGTAATATTTAATGATATATTTTTTTTGTTTTTATTTTTTTTACTTTATTTTACAAATGCTTAGTATTAATTCCTTAAATTAAATTATTTTGTATATAATATAACTTTATATGTTACTTAAATAAGAGTTTGATAATCTTTTTTAATTTAAATTAGTAAAAATGTGTCAAAAAACAGCAATTTTTTTATTTATTTTTTCTTGTTTTGTGTGTTCTTAGTATTTGGGTTAATAACATATCGAAATTTTTAACTTGGACACTAAAAGGGATCGTTTTACATGTAAAAATAAATAAAAATATTTTGACGATTTTTTTAAAAAAAACGGCATTAAATTTTTCGTCAAATCGGCAACCAAAAAATCATAAATAATTAGCACTATGACCACCTTCAAGGATATTACGGTTAAACATGCCGTTTAGGAGATAGTTCGATTTTTCATACTAGCTCCATACAAATTTTTCGTTAAAAAATTATATTTCCTTCGTTTTTGGGCAGAATTAACTCGGGTGTCATTTTTGTACATAGTAATGATCAGCAGAAGTCATTTCCAGCAAAAAAAATAACATTTAAGAAATCGAGATCCTATGTCTTCTACAGCCGATTTTCGATCCACCGTGCGTCGATATAAAGCTGCGTATATCTGTCCTCCAGTTCTACGGTTTAGCCTTGAAAGAAGGACGATCCAACAAAAAACTTAACGGCGCGGTACTCTATCGGTTAAATGAAAGACTCATGCATGTTAAAGAACTTGGGGTATTTTTACCCGTACATATTGTACCGTGACATTATGAAAACATTTCACAATCTTTTATCGATGTTATTTTAAAGAAGTATCGATAAGGGCTGCTCTAGTAACCGCCATTTTATCCTCTCAGTAGAGCGTAGGTATGCACGTATTTCTTGTAGGTATGCCAAGTCCATAGGATTTATTAGTCATTGGTTATTATATACTAAAACCGTCCTCGAGAACCACTCTATCCATTGGTCAAAACAGCATGAAAATCGGTGCAGTAGTTTTTGAGTTTATCGCGAACAGGACGACAGACAGACGCGGCGGAGGACTTTGTTTTATAATAATACTAGCGACCTGCCCCGGCTTCGCACGGGTGCAATGCTGATACTAAATACACTACAGAAAAACTTTGAAGTTATTATACATATAAATCTTCCTCTTCAATCACTCTATCTATAAAAAAAAACCGCACCAAAATCCGTTGCGTAGTTTTAAAGATTTAAGCATACATAGGGATATGGGGACAGAGAAAGCGAGTTTGTTTTATACTATGTAGTGATATGTAACTGTATTAGTAACATATTATACACATAAACCTTCCGGAATAAATTCTCGAAACGGTGGTGAAAACCATTATCTATAAAAACGGCAAAACAATCATATTTGTTGTATGGGAGCCCCCTTAATTTTGTATTCTATTCTGTTGTTATACCGACATCAGAAATACGTCATCTGTGAAAATTTCAACTGTCTAACTATCACGGTTCATGAGATACAGCCTGGTGACAGACGGACAGACAGATAGACAGACGGACGGCCAGCGGAATCTTAGTAATAGGGTCCCGTTTTACCCTTTGGGTACAGAAACCTAAAAATCGCTGTTTACGGTAGCGTCAATGTGAAGCACGTAAAACATTGTGCTTATGGGTGCACACAACAGTAAAAAAACAATTACAAAAACTTACATTGAACAACCAATAGCTAACCGGCGCGGAGTGTATCTAAATGACATTATTTGGGCGGTCGCGCGCAGGTAGAGGCGTCTAACATATTATTACTTAAATTGACTACAAAATAACCAGGAGGTTCTTAATTCCATTTTTATTGTGTCTAATATTAGGTATAATATCTCTGGCATTCGAAAGAGCATACTTTCAGTGTGGTCTTATATAAATTTATGTAGGATCTGATGAAAAAAGATAGAGTATAGAAGTTCTCTATGTTTACAAACACACTTCCATACAAACTTTCATTCCCTACATCCCGTAGGAGTGGAACTTCCAAAAATCCTTTCTTGGTGCTCGCTAAGAAAGGATTTTTGGATTTTTGGAAAGGTACAGTATAGATGCTCACCTATACTATACCTATTAAGAACTTCTTGCCAAATTTCAAGGTTATGGGTTTAATAGTAGTCGATTTGGTGATGAGTCAGTCAGTCAGTCAGTCATCAGTCAGTGAGTAAAACAGCGGGTTCTACAATCCATCTGTGACTTATACATTATAGTTTAACATGGTTATTACTTTGAATCCTAATAATATTAAAAACGCAAAAGTTTGTGAGGACTCTTTCACACAAAACCTACTGAACAGATTTAGATGAAAGGAGATTGGGCGTTTCTGCCCTGGAGCCCAATAGCGTTATGATACCAATGGAAACAACTCATCAATAAGAATATTTCTTATTATGAAGACTTCTCTTGATCGTTAGTACGAAAGGAGTTACAGAGTTTTAAATGTGAGTGATTAAATATCCATTAATATTTAATCACTCACATTTAAAGCTCTGTTATTCTGGTATTTCGTCAATTAAATAACTTTTAATGATTCAGTGCCCTGCAAACATCATCTTTGAAGCCTATAAGCGAACATTTTGAAACATTGGTCTCCAATAAATGCCATTATAGGAACAATATTTTTTAAGAGTCGGTCGATCGGACAGATCGTTAAGCCTGACGCGTACCCCAATAGAGTTGAGATATATGCCAATGGAAAGATCTCTTCAAGGCTAATATTTTGTGATAGGACGCTTCTCTCGATTGTTAGTACGAAAGGAGCTACAGAGCTCTAAATGTGAGTAATTAAGCATTAGTGACATTCAGGTATTTAGACAATGAAATAACTTTTACTAACTTTGAGCCTTGCAAACCTATAAACGGACATTTTAAAACGTTGGCCTCCTAGATGCCGTTTTGGGAACAATGATTTTAAGAGTCGATCGGCCGTACAGATCGTTAAGCCTGCCGCATCCCCCAATAGAGTTAAGATATATGCCAATGGAAAGATCTCTTAAAGGAAATATTTCGTGATATGACGTTGCTCTCGATTGTTACTACGAAAGGAGCTACAGAGCTCTAAATGTGAGTAATTAAGCATTATTAAAATTCATCACCTGTTTAGGTCATTAACTCTGAACTGACTAATAATAGGCAAAACTCGTGTTTATAGCAAAGGTTATCCCTAAAAAGCTCTTTTCAGTGGTATATATCTTATGGCTATTGGACTCCAAGAATTCCTTAACTTCGGTGCGCAATTTATTACAACAACAGTTATGTTAGAAACAAGGGTTCTCTTCGAAAAGCTCTTTTCATTGGTGTATATCTCATGGCTATTGGGTCAAGAAAATTCCTTAACTTCGGTGTCCCAGTAGTCACATTTAATTAGGTCATTTTCTCCGGAACTGACTAACAATTGGCAAAAGTCGTGTTAGTAGGAAAGGTTACCCTTGAAAAACTCTTTCTATTGGTGTATATCTTACGCCTATTGGGAAAATTCCTTAACTTCGGTGTCCCAGTATTCACATTTATTTAGGTCATTAACTCCAAACTGACTGACCGTATTAGTAGCAAGTCTTTCCATCGGTGTATATCTTATGGCTCTTGGGCCAAGAAAATTCCTTAACGTTGGTACCGAAGTATTATTATTATTAGTAGTATTAGTACCTATTTGGGTCATTAACTCAGAACTGATTAAATATTGGCAACAGTCATCTTAGTAGTAAAGGTTCTCCTCAAAATGATCTTTCCATTGGTGTATATCTTATGGCTATTGGGTCAAGCAAATTTATTAACTTCGGTGCACAAGTAGTAATACTTATTTAGGTCATTAACTCCAAATTGACTAACAATTGGAAAAAGTCGTGTTAATAGCAAAGGTTCGCATTGGAAAGCTCTTTCCAACGGTGTTTATCTTATGGCTATTGGGCTAAGAAAATTCCTTAACTTCGGTACCGAAGTATTCACCTATTTATGACATTAACACCGAACTGAATAAAAATTGGCAATAGTCATTAGTATCAAAGGTACTCTCAAAAAGCTGAAGCCATTGATGTATATCTTATGGCTATTGGGCCAATAAAATGCCTTAACTTCGATTCCCAATTATTCACACCTATTTAGGTCATTTACTCCGAAATGACTAACAATTGGCCAAAGTCATGTTAGTAGGAAAGGTTCCTCTTGCAAAGCTCTTTCCATTGGTAAATATCTTATTTTTATTGGGCTTCAAGGCAGAACCCCATAAGCAGGGGGCCATTCTCCTTTAGCACACAGATAGTTTATAACCTGGATTACCACATACGTCTGATTTTTAGATTTGGATAACCTTAAACTGCAGTCACTGAGATTCCTGACACTTGTCAGTTGGCCATAGCATAACCAGCATATAATTTTCCCACTGCTGGGACACAAGCCTCCTCTCTGTGGGAGGGAGTGGGCCATAATTCATTGGCCATGATTAAATAACACCTGCCTATTAGTATCCCACTGCAGGGTAAAGACCTATGCAAAGATGTCATAAAAAAAGCTGAAATAGTTTAGCATGTGTCTGGTATTTTTTACCCTGTACTAGTGAGTCCTGGCTTAGGTAATAGGTAATAGGTAAAATGGGCTGGTATCCGCAACTCCACGTCAAAGCGCGTATTTTGCGTACGTGAGTCCTGGGTTACCAACAATGGCCAAAAACCCAAACATGTTGTTTTCCTTGGGTAACAATCTGAATCCAGAAGATTATTTGAAGAAAGCAGTTTCTCTCGACGTGGCAAATATTGTGACGAAAATTAGGGCAAAATCAAATACCTGAGAATGTGGGTGCTGTCATCCTAACTGGAGCAGCTGTGGTCGTTGGTGGCGGCGGCGGCGGAGGGGGCGGCGGCGCTAGCAGGGCAGGCAGAGGTGCTGGCAGTGGTGGAGGCGGCGCGGCTGAGCTAGGCGGCGGAGGCGGCGGCGGCGGAGGTGGCGGTGGGGCCTGCACTAGGTACTCACTCACATACAAGTTCATCTGTGCAGTAGACATTGCTGCATACCTTTCAGCCAACGCTCTAGGTATCTGACCTGTAGTTAGAAACAGGTTTTCTTCCTCTCTTGACGTATGCAAATATGTGCAATCTGGCCTGGTACAACCCGTTCTGTTCTGATAATCGTGGCAGAACTTCAAAATGTCTTTCATAGATTCCACATCTAATTCATGACGGAACTTGCATTGAGCGCCTTTCGTACAAATACCCCACACAAAGTCGCGGCATTTTTTACTTTGTGGTTCGGTCGGAGTCACATTGGCATTTCTAATCCGTGGGTCCGTAGGAGCCAATGATTTAATATTCTTATGGATTACCGCCGTCGCCGTAGGTGCCGTCGTTGATGGCACTGTCTGTTGCGGTAAAGGCGGCTGGCGGCCATTTTGTTCATTATTATTACTCATGAACTGCAAAACAAACTTGTATTATTATATCATAAAAAATGTATCTACACATTAATACATAGTTTCAAATACGTACCGTAGTCGTGTTTATTAGCTGCTATCGTGTTATAAACAAAGTTGTCGAAATAAATACCACCACTAGACCACTACAGGCTCATCATCTTTTCATTGTTATGTTGTGCGCCCCACCTGCAAAGTTTTATTTTAAAATCTAAGTTAACCCAACGCAAAAAGCACTGTATTATTCATTATAAATATTATGTGCGTACTACTGACTGCTTGATACAAAATCCAAAAACATGGACTACATTGAGAATGTATGAAACGTAGAAAAACACTTTGTGGAGTCAGTAGTCTACTAGTCTGTGGATTGAGCGCTTTATTACTCTATAACTCTGTGGCTTAAGTGTTGCCAACTTAACAATATAATTTTGAAGGGCGTACCATAGACCACAGAGTACATCTCCATAGAATAAAAAAACCGGCCAAGTGCATGTCGGACCACGCACAATGAAGGGTCCCGAAGTTGGGATGAATTTATGCCAAGAACAAACGTAATGTATGTGAGAACATGTTTTTGCAACTACAAATGTAAGTTGGTCGATTATTACCCTTTAACTTGTAGAGCCTACTTAGCTGTGATAGTTTTTCTTAATTTCGTTATTTATACCACTGCCGCGAATTTTTTCACAGTATGTTTGTCTTATTTTAAAATGCCATAATTTTATAGGTATACCATACTTGTATTTGCCATAACGCTTCAGTTGCCTTATTCGTGAAATTAAATAAAATCATGTTCACTAATTTTACTGGTCATAAGCGACCAAGTGTCATAATAATTATAATCCATAAAGAGGACACTGCAAAGGAGGAAATCTAGCGCGCTGTGTGTGTCACAGTTCTAACCTAACCGTTTCGAATTTGAAAAACTGTTTAAGCCCAAAACACACACAGAGCGGGTGCGGGGCGAGAGCGGGTCGGGCGCGGGAGTACGGCTGGTATACTAATTTGTAATTCAAGGAATTATATGGATGTCAACACACAGAACGCGGGTGCGGGTCGGGCGCGGAGCGGGACCCGCGCGGGAGCCGCGCCTGCCACCCGCCGACACAACAGCGCGGGACGGGAGCGGGTCGGGCGCGGGAGTACGGCGGGTGTCATAAATTGTAATTCAAGGAATTATATGGATGTCAACACACAGAACGCGGGCGCGGCTCGGGCGCGGAGCGGGACCCGCGCGGGAGCCGCGCCCGCTGACACAACAGCGCGGGTCGGGAGCGGTTGTGCTATTCTGTAAAAATATCTCCGTGAAAACTAAGTGTAGTAAAATATCAAAGTGAGCTTAGAGTGAACTGTCACTTGCCTTAGCATCAGTAGGTATCGATGAGAACGCTCACTTCACCTAAGTTTTCAAGGTTAGATGGTTACAGAATAGCAATGCGGGTGAAGCGTCGTTACATTCGTTGCAATACACGTATCGATGATATTCTCCATATTGATGTCTTTTTTTATTAATGTCATGAACCTACATCCTTTCCATTTTCGCGTTCTTCTTTTTAAAATAAGTAAAAATAATAATTCTTCGTCCGTGTCAGAATCACCCGACATTTTCACACTGCAACCGCTGCCGCTTGTCAAAGTACAACCGCGCCCGACCTGCTGCCGCCCCACGCCCGCGCTCTGTTTGAACACGATGAACCGCGCGACTCACGCGATGAAAACGACCCGACCCGCTCCCGCCCCGCACCCGCTCTGTGTGTGTTTTGGGCTTTATTGTCTAAAGATTGTTTGCTGTAATAAATCATATGGCTACGGAATTATCTTTTGTACAAAACAATAAACGTTTCTAAATTATATTAAAAATGTTGCGTAAGTCAAGAAGTATCGATTATGTAATGTGTTACATGGAAACTATAGATTATAAAACATGTTAGGAAACTTATTTTATGGCAAATAAAAGTTATGATGACTAATAAGTTGATATGAAAAGCGTTATTAGTTTAGATGATAATAGTGCAAGTAAATATTATGAGGGGGACGATTATGGAAAACAATAAAGGCCGATCCGCATTACGCACACAACAGTGCCGACACGTTACTGATCCGCACTGTGCCGGCACTTTTGTGTGTGGATTGACCTAATAGTGCAAATAATTTGATGGAAAACAAAACAATACCCACTGGAATAAACGAGAAAAAAAAACACCCCCACTTTACGTGTAGTGGAGGTACCCCCCTTTTTTCATAATTTATTCTACCACTCTGTCGGCGTGATTAATATGTGCCAAATTACACCTCCGTGAATTTAGCCGAACGATTTCATTATTATGAACTTTTGTTAATGCTAACCGTTAGAGAATCGTTAGAGAGGGTTAGAGAGAAAAGAAAAATCGTTAGAGAGTAATTAGTTTTTATGTAAAAACAATTTTAATTTTTCGTGTGAAGTTGGCCCCCCTTCCCGCAAAAATGGACTTAGACGTAATTTTATTTTTTTAATCGTTTGCGAATCGTTAGAGAGAGATTGAGAGTTACACAAAATCGTTAGAGAGTTAATATTTTATTTGATATTAAATAATTTCTAAGAGCGTGACGTTAGCCTACCTCTGTGAATTTTGCCCCCGATATAATTATTCTCAACTTTTGTTAATGCTAATCGTTAGAGGATCGTTAGAGAGAAAAGAAAAATCGTTAGAGAGTAATTAGTTTTATTTATCAACGATTTTAATTACTTTTGTGAAATTGGCCCCCATTCCCGCAAAAATTGACGTAGATGTAATTTTTTTATTTTTATAATTTGAGAATCGTTAGAGAGAGACAGAGAGTTAAAAAAAAATCATTAGAGAGTTAATATTTTAATTGATATTAAATTATTTCTAAGAACGCGTTTTAGATTAAACAGGCTCGCTCTTATTATGGGCAACATATTCAGCCGAACGGTACTTTTACTGTACCTAGAAGTTAGTGAAGATACAGATCGTTAGTTCTCTAAGTAGTCTGTGATACAGATGCATTTCGTCATCACATGAGACAGCTTTGATCAGAGGACTCACACCACTATAGTTATAGAGTGTATTACATTATTGTCTGGTATCTTCGATGCGCCGGCATCAAAATTATATATCTCCACCTGCTCAGTTTCTCGACAGTATTTTAATAAGAGAAGACATTGAAAATGAAGAAAATCAATAAATCATTATTTAAAACTAAAAAAAAAAAGTTTTATTTCATAAAAAATCTGTAAGACTTGCATTCACAGCATATTATTCAGTTTTTAAATATCATAGTTTTCGAAAAGCTTTTCATCCACTTCCGATTTCGATTCTAAGTCATAAAACAGGAATTCTCCATCGTAATTAAAAAAATGTTCTTGATCAGTAGTTAGGTACTATTATCATTTTACTCCTGCTAAGCCTGTGGATTATGCTGAAACAGCACTTCTTGCACTTATAGATTCTTATTAGCTATAATCTAAAGAGAGGTCTAAAAGAATTATGCCACACATTTTTGACTGAAAATATCCCATTTCATCTTATTTCAGAATATGGTACATAAAGTAAATAACTTGATTAGAATTTTTGTTTGCATTGTCATATTCTGTGGTCATATTCTTTACAACAAAAATTTTTTTTTTCTTTCTTTATGGCAATTGAAAAAGAATGATTGATTGACTGTAATGACAGTACCATGCGTCAATTTTGAAAAGTTTGTTATTTTCTGGGGTGTGTTCACTTTATTAGCCTAGATAATTAGAAAAGTTTGTTCGTTTTAGGAGTAAATTAACACTAAATTAATTATTTCTGAAGAAATAAGCAGTACCTTTGTACTCATATTTTAACTATGTCGTATCTATTTTGTATTTTACTGTGTGTACATAAAATAAGAATAAATAAATAAATTTAAAAAACGATTTTTCTCAAAATTGGTAATCCTTAAAAATGCATGATACAGTTAGAGCTACTACTTTTTGGGATGTCTATCCAAATATATTTAACTTATCCTGGTTAGAATTTACCCAAAAAAAACATTTTTGGACATGTCCTTTTGAATCGATGTGAACTATGGAAGATGCTCACATCCATTCATCAACTTGAAAAGAGCTGATAATCTTCAAACGGCTGAACCGATTTTCTTGAATCATAGCTAAGAACACTCTATCAAGTCACCTTTCAAACAAAATAAAAAATAACAGAATCGGTTCAGCCGTTTGGCAGCTACGATGTAACATACAGACACACACGTTAAACTTATAACACCCCTCTTTTTCCGTCGGTGGGTTAAAAACGACCCGACCAGCTCCCGAGAAGCACCCACCTTTTGTGTGTTTTGAGCATAAATGATGTACTATAAGTACCGAATCAAATTGAAACTACCAACAATATTTCGTATTCTTATCAGGTATCACTGTTAAATGATCGTTGATCAAATACACAACTTTACCACTCATAACTATAACGTTCCTCTGCATCATGTCATGTATCAGTAGTACCTACTACTCACGGTACTACTCGCGCTCACGGTGCAAAGTGAGAAATGTAAGTGTGGCCGCTTCATTCAATGCAATAATTCTCGCGGTAAATCTCTTTGATCTGCCTAAAATGCCGCCACCAGAGTTATCAATCACCCAACGTCAAACGCCAATGTAAATGCCGTTGACAAATTCTCGAGGTAAGTCGTGGTGAAGTACACCCACGGTTAACGTCTACCGCGATAATCCGTTGGTGTGGCCCCAGCATATAAGAGATTTGTCATATTTAAAAATCATTTTAAAAAAACTTTGTACCTCCGGCAGGGGGGAGTGGAGGGATCTACTAACCCTTCCCCCCTCTCCTCCCTTCCCTATCCTAAATCGAGGCGGCACGTTTCTAAATTTTAACCTGCTCAGGTCCTAGGGTAAAACGCGTTCTCAGAAATAATTTAATTTTAATTAAAATATTAACACTCTAATGATTTTTTTAACTCTCTATCTCTCTCTAACGATGCTCAAACTATAAAAAAAAAAAATTACGTCTTCGTCCATTTTTGCGGGAATGGGGGCCAATGTCACAAAAGTAATTAAAATCGTTGATAAATAAAACTAATTACTCTCTAATGATTTTTCTTTTCTATCTAACTCTCTCTAACGATTCTCGAACGATTAGCATTAACAAAAGTTGAGAATAATTATATCGGGGGCAAAATTCACAGAGGTGGGCTAACGTCACGCCCTTAGAAATTATTTAATATCAAATAAAATATTAACTCTCTAAGGATTTTGTGTAACTCTCAATCTCTCTCTAACGATTCGCAAACGATTAAAAAAATAAAATTACGTCTGAGTCCATTTTTGCGGGAAGGGGGGCCAACTTCACACGAAAAATTAAAATTGTTTTTACATAAAAACTAATTACTCTCTAACGATTTTTCTTTTCTCTCTAACCCTCTCTAACGATTCTCTAACGATTAGCATTAACAAAAGTTCATAATAATGAAATCGTGCGGCTAACTTCACCGAGGTCCAAATTACAGCCTTCTAGTACTAAGAATCTCTGAACTAAGCCGCGGACAGACAGACGGACATGGCGAAACTATATGGGTTCCTTGTTGACTAAGGATCCCTAAAAAAGATCTTACCCTCCTTCTCGGGCAGTCAGGTAAAAAGGTAGTACACAACTAGTGATGTTCAAATCCGCTATAGACTATAAAATATATTTTTCTAGCGCGTTGTTTTATACGTTATCAATTTTAACACGTTGCCGTTGTTACAAAACTCGGCTATCATTTAATTTGGCAACACGCTAGACGAAGTTACTGATGCGCGGTGAATCTTATCTCCCATGACGCATCGCGCTGTATACGAAAGAAAAAGTAATATCAGTCTCATGAAGCGTTATAAATCAATGAACTTTCCTCCATACTTTCCATTCCAGGATCTAAGACAACCCAATGACGGGACAGTTTCTAAAAAAAAAAAAAAAATTGTCAATTTCGATACCGTAAAACCTGGCTCCTTTGCCAGTTTATGGCGACTAAAAAAGTTTGAAAATTTGTTTCTTAAGGGGGATGCGCACCTCGGTGAAGTTAGCTGCACGATTTCATTATTATGAACTTTTGTTAGTGCTAATCGTTAGAGAGGGTTATAGAGAAAAGAAAAATCGTTAGAGAGTAATTAGTTTTTATGTAAAAACAATTTTAATTTTTCGTCTGAAGTTAGCCCCCTTCCCGCAAAAATGGACTTAGACGTAAGGATGGTGGGCGAGAGTGGTCCCAGCACGGCCAGCCACTACGAGTGAATTACTTAAAAGAGCAGATAAAACTGAACATTTTTTATTATGACACCATCAAAATCTGTCCCGGAGGAACCGAGCTACGTGCATCTAAAGTATTTTTCTCTGTCCGCGGCTTAGCTCAAACACTGTTAGTACTAGACAGCTGTTATCTGGCATGGATAGACGTATTAATCACGCCGACAAAGCGGTAATATAAAATCGAGAAAATCATCTTTTTTAAGGGTACCTCCCCTACAAGTAAAGTGGGGATGGTGTTTTTTTTCTTCTCTATCCCATGGTGTGGGGTGTCGTTGGAAAGGCCGTTTGAAAATATTGGGAGTCTGTGAAAACCATTTTTGGATTCAGGGCTCCGTTTACGAAATATTAAGCTTTTAAGTGCAATCTGAGTGGGCGAGAGTGGTCCCAGCACGGCCAGCCACTACGTGTGAATTACATAAAAGGGCAGATAACACTGAACATTTTTTACTACGACACCATTAAAATCTGTCCCGGAGGAACCGAGCTACGTGCATCTGAAGTATTTTTCATATCATTAATATCTCACCTAACCTAACCTAACTTATTCAGAACGGCCAGCCAGTACGTGTGCATTACTTAAAAGAGCAGATAAAACTGAACATTTTTTATTACGAGAGTAGAAACGTGCCGCCTCGATAGGGTAGGGAGGAGAGAGGGAAGGGTTAGTAAATCCTCCACTCCCCCCTGCCGGAGATACAAAGTTTTTTGTAAATAATTTTTAAATTTGACAAATCTCTTATATGCTGGGGCCACATCAACGGATTATCGCGATAGACGTTAACCGTTGGTGTACTACACCACGACTTACCTCGTGAATTTGTCAACGGCATTTACATTGGCGTTTGACGTTGGGTGATTGATAACTCTGGTGGCGGCGTTTTAGGCAGACCAAAGAGATTTACCGCGAGAATTATTGCATTGAATGAAGCGGCCACACTTACGTTTCTCATTGTGTACCGTGAGCGCGAGTGGTACCGTGAGCGCGAGTAGTACCGTGAGCGCGAGTAGTACCGTGAGCGCGAGTAGTACCGTGAGTAGTAGGTACTACTGATACATGACATGATGCAGAGGGACGTTATAGTTATGAGTGGTAAAGTTGTGTATTTGATCAACGATCATTTAACAGTGATACCTGATAAGAATACGAAATATTGTTGGTAGTTTCAATTTGATTCGGTACTTATAGTGCATCATTTATGCTCAAAACACACAAAAGGTGGGTGCTTGTCGGGAGCTGGTCTGGTCGTTTTTAACCTACCGACGGAAAAAGAGGGGTGATAAAAGTTTATCGTGTGTGTCTGTATGTTACATCGTAGCTGCCAAACGGCTGAACCGATTCTGATATTTTTTATTTTGTTTGAAAGGTGACTTGATAGAGTGTTTTTAGCTATGATTCAAGAAAATCGGTTCAGCCGTTTGAAGATTATCAGCTCTTTTCAAGATGATGAATGGATGCGAGCATCTTCCACAGGTCACATCGAATCGAAAGGACATGTCCAAAAATGGTTTTTTATTATTCAATAATTCTAACCAGGATAAGTTAAACATATTTGGATAGATATCCCAAAATGTAGCCCTAACTGTATCATGCATTTTTAAGGATTTTGAGAAAAATCGTTTTTTAATTACTTAATTTATTTTATTATTTATGTACACACAGTAAAATACAAAATAGATACGACATAGTTAAAATATGAGTACAAAGGTACTGCTTATTTCTTAAGAAATAATTAATTTAGTGTTAATTTACTCCTAAAACGAACAAACTTTTCTAATTATCTACCTAGGCTAATAAAGTGAACACACCCCAGAAAATAAAAAACTTTTCATAATTGACACATCGTACTGTCATTACTGTCAATCAATATTTTGCAAATTTTGTTGTAAAGACGTATAACAATGCAAACAAAAATTCTAATCAAGTTATTTACTTTATGTATGTACCATATTCTGAAATAAGATGAAATGGGATATTTTCAGTCAAAAATTTGCAGCATAATTCTTTTAGACCTCTCTTTAGATTATAGCTACTAGGAATCTATAAGTGCAAGAAGTGCATGTTTCAGCATAGTCCACAGGCTTAGCAGGAGTAAAATGGTAATAGTACCTACCTACTGATCAAGAACATTTTTTTAATTACGATCTCAGTCCTTTTTTGTTGGTCTGAGATTACGATGGAGAATTCCTGTTTTATGACTTAGAATCGAGATCGGAAGTGGATGAAAAGCCTTTCGACAATTATGATAAGTATTTAAAAACTGAATAATATGCTTTGAATGCAAGTGTTACAGATTTTTTATGAAATAAAAGTTTTTAATAATGATTTATTGATTTTCTTCATTTTCAGTGTCTTCTCTTATTAAAATACTGTCGAGAAACTGAGCAGGTGGAGATATATAATTTTGATGCCGGCCCATCCAAGATACCAGACAATAATGTAATACACTCTATAACTATAGTGGTGTGAGCCCTCTGATCAGAGCTGTCTCATGTGATGTCGAAATGCCTGGTATCTTCACTAACTTCTAGGTATAGTAAAAGTACCGTTCGGCTGAATATGTTGCCCATAATAAGAGCGAGCCTGTTTTCTAAAACGCGTTCTCAGAAATAATTTAATATCAATTAAAATATTAACTCTCTAATGAGTTTTTTAACTCGCTATCTCTCTCTAACGATTCTCAAATTATAAAAATAAAAAAATTACATCTACGTCCATTTTTGCGGGAATGGGGGCCAATTTCACAAAAGTAATGAAAATCGTTGATAAACAAAACTAATTACTCTGTAACGATTTTTCTTTCTTTCTTTGAGGCGCGTCGTGTTCGCGCGCCTCAAAGAGATGTCAGCACAATTGGCAGGGTCCGCTAGGACCGATGCCTGCCAGGATTGCGGGTTAGTCCGAAAGGGATACCGGGACCTTGGCAACAGGCAACTGAAGGAACACGGGTGGGTTTTAGTCAGTAAAAGTCTGACACGCCCTTCCGCTCCGCCCAGAGCGGAAAAAAAAGGGTAGCCCGCGAAATTCAAATATTCTTACGTTTTTTGCAATTTGCAGGTCAGTATCAGGTTGTATGTTGATTTAAATATTATTAGCGCTCGTAACAAGTATGGATTTACAGAAAAAAAAAATGAGTGCTTTGGCACTCATTTTTTTTTCATGATTTCGTGATTTCATGAAATAGTCATTCAATGCACTTACATGAGCTTAGAGAGTTGTATTGCTGATTTTAATGTTTATAATGATGTAGGTGAAGTCAAAAACAGTTAACACACAAAAAAAATAACCGCCAAAAATGACAGATCTTTGAGAGCTAGGTTGTCAGATAAAATAAAATGTTGCCAATCAAATATTCAAATTTAAGGGTGTTACACACGTTAATAAGAATATCTAAGGTTTCGTTGCAAAAAAATATCAAGCCATGTAAGTCGGTACCTATATGGCAAACTAGCTGCGCCCCGCGGTTTCACCTGCGTAAGTCTCGATCCCGTGGGAATATCGGGATAAAAAGTATCCTATGTGTTAATCCAGGCTATAAGCTATCTGTTTGCCAAATTTCATCCAAATCCATTCAGAAGTTTTTACATGAAAGAGTAACAAACAAACAAACAGACAGACAAACAAACAAACAAACATCCATCCATCCATCCAAACTTTCGCGTTTATACCTAATATTAGTTAGATATAACAAGCTTCTGCAAAGTTGCCAGGTTTTACGGTATTTGAAGAGTTCCCTCGATTTCTCCAGGATCCCATCGTCAGATCTTGACCTGATGACAATGGAACCATTTCGGAAGTATACCCTGTCAAACAAAAAAAGAAAAGGTATTTGCAAATCGCCACAATTAACCGCGTACCTGCATAACACCGTTACATTAGATTATCTGATTGAATTGTTTTATTTGCAAACATAGATCTGCTAAAAATGTTCACTAATCGCCGAAATGCGACTTCCAGTGTCGACTTCACATTTGATTACGTAACTGCCAATGTTCACATTAATAAAGTAAGGTTTGTTACCTTTAGACGCCAGTTCGATGCTAAACAAATCCTCGTTTCCCGAGTTAGTTTTGCCTACCAGACCGACCACTACCACGCACCTCTTTGCACATCACTTGAACGTGGGTAATTATTTATTACATCAAGAGTAAAGAAAAAAAGATTTGATTTATTCGTTTTTGGTGCGAAAAGGTTTCAAATGTCCACTTTGGTTGCACTCATTACAGTTGTAATAATAATTATCCTGTCTTCGTCTTCTAGATTTAAATCTTGACCATGTAGTAGCTAGCCTACGCTTCGAACACGTCGCACAAGTCTTAAGAGTATAAGAAAGAGAAAAAAACATTGTTTCCCTCTAATGCACCTTGTGGCGCGCCATCCAGGCGGCACCTGATTGTTGTCCGTGCGCTCACGGCGTTTGCACAAGCACCTACAAAATACTATAGGAAACGGTTTTACGGTTTGTACCAAAGATGCCTAAGCGGAATCGTGATGAAACCAAAGAAGACAGATGGAGAAGGAAAATGAAAAAGTACGAAGATAAAATTCAAGGGAATCGACGCAGTGCTCGGAGGATTATATATTCGGACGACGAAGATGATGTCTACCCTCAAGGTGATTTTGTGCACCCATTGTATTCTTTGGGATCACTATGTTTTTTCTGTTAATCCGTTGTATTCTTCGGATGATTTTATATTAGTCAGTAATTCATATTAGTACGACCGTTGCATTCATCGGGAATCGTACATTTTGTAAATATCCGTTGTATTCTTCGGATACCTACCAATAAACTTTTTACAAGTTTGTTCTGTGTGCATTCAAAGGGACATGTACGGCTTTTGCCTACTGAAAAATGATGCTCATGCATTCATGGCTTCCCTAAACCTTTGCTATACTTAGCAGTATCTATTTATTCGCTGTTGCTATTCAAGAACATCTCGAGGTGGATCCACCAGACAACTTGTCGCTTCCCACCGAGTCTGAATGCGTGCTTCAAAACAGGGACCAGTTAAATGAGATTGGAGATGGCGTTATTACAACTGTCGACGCGGAGGCTGCTGACCCCCGCTCGACGCACATTGACCTCGCGACACCGCCACAGGATGAAACAGCTGAGTCTGATAATTTTGACCCTCAATTATTAAAAGCCCTTGGTGATTCCGAGGTTGACATCGTTGAGTACGGTAATGACCTTCAAGCCGATTTAGCCACTCGATTTCAAATAATTCTTTCGTGTGGTTTGACAAAGGAAACTAAAGAGGAGATTTTAAAGAAACATCTTTTTCCAAAAAATGTTCCCCTCGCTAAAGGTCCTGCTCTTAACCCGGAAATTGGCGCTATGCTAGTCGTGACCTGTAAATTAAGGGACAAGCGGCTGCTTGCCAAGCAAGATCAACTCGGTAAAGCCCTATCAGCTTTGGGTTATGCTATGACACGTCTCTTAAAGAAAACTCCAGATATTCCAGATATCATCCGTACTCTGAACGAGGCGGGTCAACTCCTGGCTGATTCCCACTACACTGAAACAGACACTCGTCGTTCAGTTATAATTCCGTTGATCGACAAATCTTTAACCGATCCTTTTAAAGATAGGAAAAGGGATTGTCTTTTATTTGGAGAAAACCTAGGCGATTTAGTCAAAAACTCACGAAGCATTAAAAATACGAGTCCGTTAATTCAAGCTCATACATCGACTGTCAATTTAAACGAAAAAGGCCCATCGACCCGAGTGCGGTTCCAACACCAGCGCAGCGGCCAGATGTACCCATCCAGAGTCGGTGGGCCGAAACAAGCGTCGTATGCGCACTACGCATACCGGGGCCGCAAGCGAGCGCCACCGCCGCCGCCACACCCCGTGCGTCGGGCGCCGGCCGCAGTCCGCGCGCCACCCGCAACCGGCGCCTGCGCTGGCCCGAGCATCGCGCTACACAGCGAACCGTTAAATTCAGAAGATCCGCTGCAAACCCAGGTACTCGCTGGTCAATTAAAAAACTATTTAAGTGAATGGCAATCTTTCACCAATGATAAATTTATTTTAGATGCTCTGTCTGGTTACATGATACCCTTTATTAAAAAGCCTAATCAGAAACAAGAAAGTTACCCATGTCGTAGTTTTTCCAAATGTGAATCTGTAGCAATGGAAAATGAAATACAACATCTTTTAAAAATTAAGGCTATTAGGAAGTGTAAACCAGTCATTGGTCAATACGTTTCAGATATTTTCTTAATTCCTAAGAGTGACGGTGGTAATAGGTTTATTTTAAATCTCAAAAAATTAAATGAATATGTACATACCGAACATTTTAAAATGGAAGATGTAAGAACGGCTACCAAACTCATGACTAAAGACTGTCACATGATTAATATCGATCTTAAAGAGGCCTATTTTTTAGTTCCTATTCATGATAGCCATACAAAATTTTTACGTTTTTGTTGTAGAGAAGATTGATATGAATTCATAGTCTTGCCTTTTGGGTTGTGTTCCGCCCCTTATATTTTTACAAAAATATTGCAACCAGTTATGACTCATCTAAGGTCTGAAGGTTTTCGGAAGGTTTCCAATTCGTCACCATAAATACGGTCTTGAGATTTTCACAGACGCATCCCTAACAGGTTGGGGTGCAGCCTGTGGTTCACAAAAAACGGGTGGGCATTGGAATACCACAGAGCGCAATAATCATATAAACTATCTGGAATTGTTGGCAATTTATTTTGGCCTCAGATCATTTGCGAAAGATAGAAGAAACTGCGAAATTCTTTTACGCGTTGATAACACTACCGCTATTTCGTACGTTAACAGAATGGGGGGAGTTCAATACCAGCACTTAAATGAGGTAGCCAACATGATTTGGAAGAGGTGTGAAGAAAGAAATATTTTCATTTTTGCATCATATATTTGCTCTTCATCAAATGTAGAAGCTGATACCGAATCTAGAAAACTCAATATTGATACGGAGTGGGAATTAGGATTTAAAGAATTTAAACAAATAACTCATACATTTGGTAAGCCTAACATAGATTTATTTGCTTCACGAGTAAACACGAAGTGTTCTGTTTACGTATCATGGAAACAAGATCCTTTCGCTTACAATATCGATGCTTTCACGTTAGATTGGTCACTATTTTTCTTCTACGCTTTTCCACCGTTTTCTTTAATTTTAAAAACCCTAAGGAAAATTATACTTGATCAGGCAACCGGCATAGTAGTCGTGCCATTATGGCCGTCTCAGCCTTGGTACCCACTTTTCAGATCACTCTGTGTTAAAGAGATGATATTATTTTCTCCAAGTAAACATCTCCTTCTCTCTCCTTTCAGATCAATACACCCCCTGCATCGTCATCTTTCCCTGGCAGTTTGTGTGCTATCCGGGAAGGTTTCCGTAGACAGCACGTTCCCGAATCAGCTTTAGACGTCATGCTTTCATCCGTCTCACAGAATACAATTTCGCAATACAGTTCAAGTCTTAAACTGTGGTGGAATTATTGTATACAAGGAAATATTGATTTCTACAATGTTAGCGTCCCTTCCGTAATAGATTTTCTGACCATTTGCTTTCAAAATGGATCATCTTATGGTACTTTGAATAGTCATAGATCAGCAATTTCTATGATATCTACACAAAAAATAGGTGAAAACAGTAGGCTCAGACGATTTTTTAAAGGCATTTTCAAATTAAAACCAGTATTTCCTCGTTATGATATTACATGGGATCCAAGTATAGTTTTAAATTATTTAGAAAACATTCCGAATGAATCGGCTAGTTTAGAAACGCTAAGTAAAAAATTAGTCACTCTGTTAGCACTCGCTACTGGGCAAAGACTGCAAACTTTGTCTTTGATAAAATTGTCAGATATTAAAACGTTCCAAGATCGATTTATAATAACGATTAGTAGTCTGATTAAAACTTCAGGAATTGGTAAATGTCAACCCCTTTTAAATCTAGCTTATTTCAATCAGAGACCTGGAGTTTGCCCAGCCTCAGTCTTACATAAATATTTGGCGGTAACTTCAGGGATTAGAGCAGATTCGGAGGAGCGTCTGATCCTAAGGTTTAAAAAGCCACATAGGGGAGTGTCTTCTCAGACCCTTGGACGCTGGGTTAAGCAGTTATTATTAGAAAGCGGCATCGATACTTCCATTTTTAGTGCTCACAGTACGAGGCATGCCTCGACTTCGGCAGCCGCTCGTGCGGGATTAAGTATCGACGCCATTAGGAAGACCGCTGGTTGGTCTGCTCAATCCGCAGTTTTCGCTAATTTCTATAATCGACCAATAGTCACTGACCAAACGTCAGTAAGTACAAATCTGTTAGATTTTTTTACGTAGATTCCAGAATAGGAACATATTTTATAATTGGTCAAAGTTTGACAGCTTTTTTGTTAACATATTTTATTTTTATTGATTAATATTATTTGCAAGATCCAGTGTATAGTTTATCATTTTATGGATAGTCAATAAATATTATTTCATATTTGTCTTTAAAACTTTTGCTTGATTTTTTTGCAACATTGATCATGATCTCTAAACATCTACATGGTCAAGATTTAAATGTAGAAGACGAAGACAGGATAATTAGAAGATCAAACGAACTTACCTGAAGTGAAGTTCGATCTTAATTATCCTGTCTTCGTCGAAGAGATTTAAGGTCCCTCCCTAACGCAATAGGTATACCCCTGTATGATCAACGTTGCTGTTGTTCTTTCTATTCTACTCTAAAGATAATGCGGTGCCGCCTGGATGGCGCGCCACAAGGTGCATTAGAGGGAAACAATGTTTTTTTCTCTTTCTTATACTCTTAAGACTTGTGCGACGTGTTCGAAGCGTAGGCTAGCTACTACATGGTCAAGATTTAAATCTCTTCGACGAAGACAGGATAATTAAGATCGAACTTCACTTCAGGTAAGTTCGTTTGATCTTCTAATTGATGTAACGACATCTTTTCGGCCGATGCGGCTTTCCACACCGCCAGCACTGTTGAGTCGCTGTGGACTGCGCCGGCGCCGCCGCAGGGGTGCCCTCTCTCGACGCCGCGCCGTCAGCCCTTGCGCGTGGGTTGCGCCCCGGCCGGCGCGCGCCTCCGCCACGTGCTCGGCCCGCGTCGGTCCTGTGCAGGCCTTCGCCCGGCTTCCTCGGTGCTGCGGCGGCGGTCGCCGCGGGTCGCCGCGCTCAACTCCGCGTGTCTCTGTTTATTTTTAATTTTTTTTGAGGGTGGAAAATCAATCTCCCGCTCTGGGCGGAGCGGGAGGGCGTGTCAGACTTTTACTGACTAAAACCCACCCGTGTTCCTTCAGTTGCCTGTTACTAAGGGCCCGGGTATCCCTTTCAGACTTTACCGTAGCCCTGGCAGGCACCGCGTGCCTCTCTGCGGCCTCTAAGGCCAGAGCCAGCTCCACCGCCTCCTTGTACTTATTTAATATTTTTCGGCGCGAGTGGGCGAGAGTGGTCCCAGCACGGCCAGCCACCACGTATGAAAAACATAAAAGAGCAGATAACACTGAACATTTTTACTATGACACCATTAAAATCTGTCCCGGAGGAACCGAACTACGTGCATCTAAAGTATTTTTCTCTGTCCGCGGCTTAGCTCAAACACTGTTAGTACTAGACAGCTGTTATCTGGCATGGATAGACATATTAATCACGCCGACAAAGCAGTAATATAAAATCGAGAAATTCATATTTTTTTAGGATACCTCCCCTACAAGTAAAGTGGGGATGGTGTTTTTTTTTCTTCTCTATCCCATGATGTGGGGTGTGGTTGGAAAGGCCGTTTGAAAATATTGTGAGTCTGTGAAAACCATTTTTGGATTCAGGGATCCGTTTACGAAATATTAAGCTTTTAAGTGCTATCTGAGTGGGCGAGAGTGGTCCCAGCACGGCCAGCCACCACGTGAGAATTACATAAAAGAGCAGTTAACACTGAACATTTTTTACTATGACACCTTCAAAATCTGTCCCGGAGGAACCGAGCTACGTGCATCTAAATTATTTTTCTCTGTCCGCGGCTTAGCTCAAACACTGTTAGTACTAGACAGCTCCCAACAAACATTTACGACGTTGAGTAGACGTTTTGGTGGCAACTTAATGTTATTCAGTATAATCGTATAAATGTCATAAGGACGTTTACTCTACGGCATTAGCGCCCATTTTATTCAACTTAAGTTGCTAAGAGTTTCGTGTAACAGTCATGTCATCAGATAACACTGAACATATTGTACGATGACACCATTAAAATCTGTCCCGGAGGAACCGAGCTAAGTGCATCTGAAGTATTTTTCATATAATTAATATCTCACCTAACCTAGCCTAATTTATTCAGAACGGCCAGCCAGTACGTGTGCACTACTTAAAAGAGCAGATAAACTGAACATTTTTTATTACAACACCATCAAAATCTGTCCCGGAGGAACCGAGCTACGTGCATTTAAATTTTAAAGTATGTTTCTCTCTCCGCGGCTAAGCTCAAACACTGTTAGTACTTGACAGCTGTTATGTGGCATGGATAGACAGTACTAACAGTGTTTGAGCTTAGCCGCGGACAGAGAAAAATACTTTACCTCCCGTAGAAGTAAAGTGGGGATGGTGTTTTTTTTTCTTCTCTATCCCATGGTGTGGGGTGTCGTTGGAAAGGCCGTTTGAAAATATTGTGAGTCTGTGAAAACCATTTTTGGATTGAGTGATCCGTTTACGAAATATTAAGCTTTTAAGTGCTATCTGAGTGGGCGAGAGTGGTCCCAGCACGACCAGCCACCACGTGTGAATTACTTAAAAGAAAAGATAAAACTGAACATTTTTTATTATGACACCATCAAAATCTGTCCCGGAGGAACCGAACTACGTGCATCTAAAGTATGTTTCTCTGTCCGCGGCTAAGCGCAAACACTGTTAGTACTAGACAGCTGTTATCTGTCATGGATAGACATATTAATCACGCCGACAAAGCGGTAATATTAAATTGAGAAAATCATCTTTTTCAGGGTACCTCCCCTACAAGTAAAGTGGGGATGGTGTTTTTTTTTCTCCTCTATCCCATGGTGTGCGGTATCGTTGAAAAGGTTGTTTGAAAATATTGTGAGTCTGTGAAAACCATTTTTGGATTGAGGGATCCGTTTACGAAATATTAAGCTTTATTACTACATTTTTTATTCACACATGGTGGCTGGCCGTGCTGGGACCACTCTCGCCCACTCAGATAGCACTTAATAAAGCATAATATTTCGTAAACGGATCCCTCAATCCAAAAATGGTTTTCACAGACTCACAATATTTTCAAACAACCTTTTCAACGACACCGCACACCATGGGATAGAGGAGAAAAAAAAACACCATCCCCACTTTACTTGTAGGGGAGGTACCCTGAAAAAGATGATTTTCTCAATTTAATATTACCGCTTAGTCGGCGTGATTAATATGTCTATCCATGACAGAGACCAGCTGTCTAGTACTAACAGTGTTTGCGCTTAGCCGCGGACAGAGAAACATACTTTAGATGCACGTAGCTCGGTTCCTCCGGGACAGATTTTGATGGTGTCGTAATAAAAAATGTTCAGTTTTATCTGCTCTTTTAAGTAATGCACACGTACTGGCTGGCCGTGCTGAATAAGTTAGGTTAGGTTAGGTGAGATATTAATGATATGAAAAATACTTCAGATGCACGTAGCTCGGTTCCTCCGGGACAGATTTTAATGGTGTCATAGTAATAAATGTTCAGTGTTATCTGCCCTTTTATGTAATTCACACGTAGTGGCTGGCCGTGCTGGGACCACTCTCGCCCACTCAGATAGCACTTAAAAGCTTAATATTTCGTAAACGGAGCCCTGAATCCAAAAATGGTTTTTACAGACTCACAATATTTTCAAATGGCCTTTCTAACAACACCCCACACCATGGGATAGAGAAGAAAAAAAAACACCAACCCCACTTTACTTGTAGGGGAGGTACCCTTAAAAAAGATGATTTTCTCGATTTTATATTACCGCTTTGTCGGAGTGATTAATATGTCTATCCATGCCAGATAACAGCTGTCTAGTACTAACAGTGTTTGAGCTAAGCCGCGGACAGAGAAAAATACTTTAGATGCACGTAGTTCGGTTCCTCCGGGACAGATTTTGATGGTGTCATAATAAAAAATGTTCAGTGTTAACTGCTCTTTTAAGTAATTCACACGTAGTGGCTGGCCGTGCTGGGACCACTCTCGCCCACTCAGATAGCACTTAAAAGCTTAATATTTCGTAAACGGAGCCCTGAATCCAAAAATGGTTTGTGACAGACTGACAATATTTTCAAATGGCCTTTCTTACGACACCCCACACCATGGGATAGAGAAGAAAAAAACACCATCCTCACTTTACTTGTAGGGGAGGTACCCTTAAAAAAGATGATTTTCTCGATTTTATATTACCGCTTTGTCGGCGTGATTAATATGTCTATCCATGCCAGATAACAGCTGTCTAGTACTAACAGTGTTTGAGCTAAGCCGCGGACAGAAAAAAATACTTTTGATGCACGTAGCTTGGTTCCTCCGGGACAGATTTTGATGGTGTCGTAATAAAAAATGTTCAGTTTTATCTGCTCTTTTAAGTAATGCACACGTACTGGCTGGCCGGGCTGAATAAGTTAGGTTAGGTTAGGTGAGATATTAATGATATGAAAAATACTTCAGATGCACGTAGCTCGGTTCCTCCGGGACGGATTTTGATGGTGTCATTGTAAAAAATGATCAGTGTTATCTGCTCTTTTATGTTAATCACACTTGGTTGCTGGCCATGCTGGGACCACTCTCACCCACTCAGATAGCACTTAAAAGCTTAATATTTCGTTAACGGATCCCTGAATCCAAAAATGGTTTTCACAGACTCACAATATTTTCAAACGACCTTTCCAACGACACCCCACACCATGGGATAGAGGAGAAAAAAAACACCATCCCCACTTTACTTGTAGGGGAGGTACCCTTAAAAAAGATGATTTTCTCGATTTTATAGTACCGCTTTGTCGGCTGGGACCACTATCGCCCACTCAGATAGCACTTAAAAGCTTAATATTTCGTAAACGGAGCCCTGAATCCAAAAATGGATTTTACAGACTCACAATATTTTCAAATGGCCTTTCTAACGACACCCCACACCATGGGATAGAGAAGAAAAAAAACACCATCCCCGCTTTACTTGTAGGAGAGGTACCCTTAAAAAAGATGATTTTCTCGATTTTATATTACCGCTTTGTCGGCGTGATTAATATGTTTATCCATGCCAGATAACAGTTGTCTAGTACTAACAGTGTTTGAGCTAAGCCGCGGACAGAGAAAAATACTTTAGATGCACGTAGCTCGGTTCCTCCGGGACAGATTTTGATGGTGTCATAATAAAAAATGTTCAGTTTTATCTGCTCTTTTAAGTAATTCACACGTAGTGGCTGGCCGTGCTGGGACCACTCTCGCCCACCATCCTTTATTATAGTCGTCCTCCCATTGGACAGAATTATGAGCCATTCTTTAGACTCCTCCAGGGACAGGAGGCCTTTGTCGTCGAGGGGTTCTCTATCGGCGTGCCGTGACAAAACGCCGCTCTCTTCTCCGATCACTCGACAGAGAAGCCCCAGACGTTAGGGCATAATTATTTTTTTGTAATGATGGCCTGTTACTCCTATTAAAAAACTTTTTACAAAAAATTCAACCGCCGAAAAAGATAACTGAAAAGCGAAAAATAAAAAATAAACCTTTTAGTGTAACTAAGCTCCTAAACTAAATTAAGTAACAAATTTTGAATCGGCGCCGAACAAACCAACAAATGAATTAGGTACTTATTAATTATAGCGTATAATGGTAGCTTGATGAAACTTCGTTTAATGTGTGTTCGACACCGCCTTTTTTTATTTTTCGCTTTTCAGTTATATTTTTTCTTCGGTTTTATTTTTAATAAAAAAGTTTTTTATTTATCGCTTTTGAGTTACCATTTATTGTTGTGGCTCAAATCTAGCTATCTATTTTTTAAAGCTCAAACACGATGTAACTGCTGGAAACTGCTGACGAACTCTCGCGACTATCTTCCTTCTCCATCAGATCAACTGATGACGAGTGTTTGTGTCATCAGAACTATTCCAAGTAGCACACAAGCTCTATAACAAGCCGTACACCGGCCGGTTAGAGGTTCTTAATAACGGCATAGCCTCCATAAGTAAGCTCTACAGTAGAGGTACAAACAAAGAGTATTAAATCACTTGAGAGCTGATAGACCGATTTCGTCTAGGCACACGACTCACCACTGCGGGCCGGGGGACAAAGACATTACAACGGCAACGGTTGTGATTGGCCGATGCAACGATGTCAGGACGAAAGTTCCAAATATAGTGGAGGCACAAGTCAGTTTTGCAACAATAATATCGATATCGATAAAATTGACGTCGATTCGACGATTTCCTAATTGAACAATAATTAATTTGAATTTTACTTATGAGAATTTACTGTTCTATACGAAAGGAAATTACATTGCTATTACTTTTTTTTAATCTGCTGATGCCTTGAACAAACAACGCTATATTTATTTGGAATAAAATTTTCTCTGTGAACTGCATTAATCCACTTTTCTTAAGGTTACGGAATATTTTGAAATCTAAAATGTAAACATTAAGTACTTATTGTACTATTTTACCATTAGGAGACATCGTAATTTTTATCGTCAATAATATAGTTGCTTTATTATGAAGTTATCACAACACTCTCCAGTATAAGTGCAGATAGAAAGATTCCTAAAATTCAGTTAAAACTTACGAAGAGAAGTGATTTGAGTACCCTGCGGAGTAAGAGAAAGTTCAGAATCCCGAACTCAGCAGTCAACTCTGCGTATGCCCACAACGGCTTCCATCATTCCTACATATTAACATTTACAATAAGGTAAACTCAGTACTTAACATCCACAATTCCTCTTACACCCAAATAAAACACACAGTGAAATTATGGCTCTTGGAACAATCTTACACCTCTACTGAAACAATCCTTACTATCATCAAATAAAATCAACTTATACACTGCAGAGTCACACACACCCTTACACGCTCACACACACACACACACACACACACACACACACACTCATTTATTACAGAACAGCAGCAGCATATAGAAGTATACCAAGTTTTTGTTTTTAATTAAGTAATGTTATCTTTATGAATTATTTTAGTTTTCACACCGGAATTAGTTTATATTTATATTCTTGTAATTTTTAGTTTTGCAGTCTCGAAGAGGCTAACTTCGCCAATTTCAACTTTCAACTTTTATTTAAAAATAATTAAAATATTTTATATTTATATAATGGTGCCCAAGATACAGGCTGCGCCTAGTTTGGGAACAACGGTACTTCAATATTGTAATTTAAATGTTGAAATAAACGAGAAAGGAACAGACGTATTGCAATACCCTAGTAACAGAAAGGGACTTTTCAAAAAAGACATCAACGCAGTGTACTTTTTTTGTGACCCTTTACGTATCAACCAGTTCATCTTGAACCCTGCAATAAATTCATAATATTATTAAATTAAAAATATATTCTACTTACCGATGAAAAGTAATGCTATCGCTTTTATAGTTGGATGTTCTAGACGATTTTCCACACCAATTAACCGAACAATAACTCATAATTGTCTATTATTATGTTTTTTAAGGTCAATATAATCGCGTGTGCAGAGTTCCAACCACTGGTCAAAACTAAAATGGCCACTCATATCGTCATCTAATATCAGTTCAATTAAACTGATGTGTCGTGAGCCCGAATCGCCCGCATCAGCAGTCAAGAGGCTATATAGTCATTGGGTACAAACCACTATTATAGCGCCGCTGGTCCCCCCGAAAGAGGCACCGATTATCGGGCCTACGGTTGTACAATGGCGATACAATAGTCGTAAATATGTGTTAGTACGTAGTATACACAGGTGCTATGCGAGGGGTAGTGTACGCCTCATTATCTAAAATGAGTTCTTGCAGTGATAAGCAGCTTGTGTGCTAGTTGGGATGTATGTGTGCGACATTTCAACAGAATCGGTCCACAGTTGAAAATTCAGTAGGTTAAAAATCAATCAACCCCATTTTTTCTACCCTTAGGTATAGGTAGGGCGGATTTAAGTTTTCAATTTTAAATGGGACCAAGTTCGAGGTATACCCTTTCCAAAGTAAATTCTTTAAAGTTCCCTCCAGCACCTTAAAATGTTTATATATGTCATTAGTTGACTCAATACTGAGATATTCTCTTGATTCCTATGGTTTGACTTTCAAAAGTAATATTCAGAAATTAGAAGCAATTCAAACTAGATTCCTAAAATTATTAGTTAACAAGAAAACAAAAAATAGCTGTAAAGGAGACTATAGTAGGTTATTCAAAATATGTAAAATTCTACCAGTTAGCCTTAAACACAAGTACCTATTATTAGTCAATAACCATGGCAGGCGAGATAGTGACTCACTGGTTTCTAACAGGTGTAATACCAGGTCGATGACAGCTGGTAAATATGATGTTCCCAGAGTCAGTAATTACTATGGCGACAGAACTTTAAAAAAACGCATTCCCTATTTATTGAACACTTTGCCTGCTGACATCAGACAAGAAGAAAATAAAGTTAAATTTGCACGTATTCTAAAAAAACATTTGTTGGATTCTATGTAAGTGTAGGTGTTAAGTATATATTGATATATGACGTAGATGTACTGATATTATATTTACTGTAAGAGAGACTCAATGATCTCACAGTTAAACTGCGTAAGCAGTTTTGTGGGGCAATGTACTTAGATTTAGAGATTTTATATGAATAAATAAAACTTTCATTCATTCATTCAATAAAAAAAGAATCGGTTAAATCGGACAACTCATTAAAAAGCTATGCGGGGTCATACATTAAAAAAAAAAAATTATACAGGGTGTTAGGGTAAACACCGTTATCCTTGCAACCAGTGGTTTGGTTTCATTTATAGAACGTAAAATCAATGTAAAATCACAACTTTTTTTTTCTTTTTTTTATATCTGCATTTTACCACAAGAGACGCAAGTTCGTTGTCCTATGCGCTAGGGCAACGAACTTGGGTCTCAACACGGGCGGGGGGTACGGGATGTGACCTGGGGGTCAAGTCTACTAATTTACAAACGTGTCAGTGGTCTCACAATGATCAGTTTTTGACAGATAAGCCATACAAAATCTGTCAAAAACTCATCATTGCGAGACCACTGACACGTTTGTAAATTAGTAGACTTGGCCCCCTGACCGGCCGGGAGCGCGACACCTCCTTCAGTCAGTCAGCTGTTTCGCTAGAGAGCACGGTGTCGGATATAAACTTTTTAAAATCTTTTAATGAAAATGACATTTTTTTTTTGTTGTGTTCGGTCATTTATTATTATATTTAAGTCAACTCCCCATGCTTTGAATGACAAGACTGTTTACCCTTACAGCCTGTATACAGGTCGACTTGAGAACCTCCTCCGTTTTTATTCGTCGGTTAAAAATATACGTGTATGAATAATAGTACCAGATATTTTAATATTAGGTCTTTACCTATGAAATTGCCGTTTTGTATGAAAAAATTTAAACGAATTTTTTTCATGTATTTTTTATTTGTATTAATCGAAGTAATCACCCATGCAATCAATGCATCTCTGCCAACGCAGTGGCAGTTTATTGATGCCCTTCTTAAAGAAATCAGCTGGACGGGAGGCAACAAATTCTTCAAAGGCATTTTGTACTGCCTCTCGGGTATTGAATTTTTTTCCCGCCAAGAAGTTATCCAAATTCTGGAAAAAGTAGTAGTCTGTAGGCGCAAGGTCTGGTGAGTAGGGCGGATGACGGAGAGCTTCCAACCCCAGTTCTTGCAACTTGGAGACCGTCTGCTGTGCAGTATAAGGTCGCGCGTTGTCGTGCAGGAGCAGCGGAGACGAGCGATTGACCAATGCTGGTTGGAGATGTGCCAGATTCTCCATCATTGTGTTCAGTTCTTCACAGTACACATCTGCAGTAATGCTCACCCCGTTTGGTAAGAAGCTGTGATGAATCACACCGGCGCTAGACCACCAAACAGTGACCATCACTTTTCTAGGGGTAAGTTTTCGTTTAGAGCATTGTTTAGGTACTGAACCAGGATCCAACCAACTTGCTGAGCGCTTGCGGTTATCAAACAGAATCCATTTTTCATCGCAGGTAACAATGCGGTTCAAAATTCCTTCATTTGTGTGTCTGTTGAGCAGTGCAAGGCACGCCTCGACGCGTACTTCGCGCTGGTGATCATTGAGTTCGTGGGGCACCCATTTGTCAAGCTTTTTTACCTTGCCAATTTGACGCAAATGGACCAATATTGTTTTGACGCTAACGTCGAAAGCTGCTGCTAATTCAGCCGTAGATTGTGTATCATCAGCTTCCACAATCGCCTTTAATTCGTCATTGTCGACCAAAGTCTTCGGACGACCGCGAGGTTCATTTTTCAGGTCGAAATTTCCAGAACGGAAGCGAGCAAACCAATAACAGGTGGTGCGTTGGTTTGTAGTGTTAGCTCCGTAAACGTCGTTGATGTTGCGTGCCGCTTGTGCCGCGTTGCTGCCACGACGGTACTCATATTCCATAATTACTCGAATTTTGAACGTATCCATGATGACGAAAAACATTGAAATGCGATGAAAATGTAACACTAATCATTAAACAAATGACTTCTTTTGAAAAAGAATTCCATGTTTTTAAAATAAAATTAATTTGAAATTAGAATTCTTAGTCAAACAAAAATTATTTTGATTTGAAATGAATAGAATAGAATGAAAAAAATAGCTCAAAGCGCCTAAAGAAGTTTTCACTTCAAAAAACTTTATATAATTTTCTTCTGTTTATTCAACTCGCTTTCCATCATTTTGGTTTGTTTAGCAGTGGCAGACTTAGTGCAAGCGGTACATAGTGCCGAATTGACGTTCTTCCGGAAAATTGCGCAAAAAGTGCATAAAAGCGTACCTATAATATTTGTTCAATGCATTGAGACACCATTTTCCTCGCTGTAGTGAGGTGAAACGTTGTGTGTTTCGCTCGGCAGCGAAGTTATTCTGCGTCTCGTACTTTTGAAACCTTCGCATCGCTCAGGATTCTACCTCGCTTGCTCAGGTTTTAATACAAGTACTCGCGCTAAAAAACAACTTTGCAGCCTTGCATAACAAATAACTAATGTTATGCAAGGCTAATATTTAAACCGTTTAGTAATTATGAATCAGAAATAAAACTTTATCACACAATTATTATTTTATATCTATGGATGTACAGTCACGGACTTTAATTGATGAGCCATTCGCCTGTATGTTTTTTTTTAATGTTACGCTATTTCTCTGCCAATTTTATGAATCGATTTTGATGATTCTTTTTTGTTTGGTAGGTCATGCTTCAGAGGTGGTCCCTTAAAAATTGTATTAACTTTGCTTGCGTAGTTTTTGAGTTAGCTTCAATAATTACGTATTTTTCCCACTTAGTCTATGTAGACGATATTTTATTTGACTCCGTCACTGTTATTTACATAGCAGGTAGTGGTATTCGAATTTGTGTGGGATAGGTACCACAACTAAAAATTGAAAAATAAAATTGTTTACAAAAAAAAAAACAACCATCTTCTAAAAAAACACTAAAAAAGTGAAAAATTACTTCAATTTCGGAAGTCGGTGGCAAAAAACGAAAATTGAAAAGCAAAGACACCGACTTGTTATTTTTCACTTTTTTTGTGTTTTTTTTGGAAGTCGGTTGTTTTTTTTTATAAAAAGTTTTTATTGCTATACATACAAGTAGTCATGCTAGTCTTATACTCATCGCGCGCGCTTTTGTCAATGACGTCATACGCCATGCGACCATGCATCCATGCGTTGCGTGCTCGTGCGGTGCAGTTGGACAGCGCCTTTAATGATCAGTCACGGAAATTGATTGTTGAGCAGAATAGCACAGAGTCAGCCAAGTAATGCTTGCTAGCCATACACGTAACTATTTACTTGCGCAAGCATACATTTGCAGGGTCAACGTAAGACTATTATCCTAAATTATAACAATTTAGAATACAAAATGTTAGTATTTGTTTTTATTATTTGTTGATGTTTTTCCATAGTTTGACAAGCCGCGGTTGGTGCGCCCTTGGCGCTCAGTAGCAACGAATCGGCTAAGTTGATAGTCAATTTGCTTATACAACAATTTCCATTACTTTTCTTTACTTTGTAAACATTGTGATGCCAGTTTACAATAAATTTTTCGCAATACGAATCGTTATGCAACAAAACGTTTACAATTTATTTGTTATGGAAATTTCACCTGATTTTATTCTTCTCATTTGAAGCTCACATGCGTAGAAATAAATGTAGCATAAATATCTTAAATTTCAAATATCACTTGAAATATTCGTTAATTTTATTTCGAAACTTATTTCTTGCGTGTTTTACCAGCAATAAAACATATACATAAATACTATTTTCGTACCGTTAACTATATACATGCTATTTTAAACTTGTGAAGTAAGCACATGATAACTGTGTTACGGAGGTTAATAAGACACTGTCAAGTCTATCGTTTCCTATACCATTAAAGATGTACACTTGATTAAATAGTCTTAAAATATTAAATTGTTTGCGTTGTTATCCGTTGTTTTAGTCGAGCAGTATTTGACAGGTAATGGTTGGTATTGCTACTCGTTCTTCATATCACATAATCTGGACACAAGTGGGAAGCGAACGATGCGCAGCTGATTCGCGTAGTCACAAACTATCGCGTCTTTCAACGGTAAAATCTGTCGCACGAAGATACATCCGTCGCTTTGGCCTGAAACATAATACAGAAGGTTGATACAATCTTCAGTTTTGCCGAATATACAGATGACGAAACGAGTGTTCATTTATTTATTACTAGCTGTTGCCCGCGACTTTGTATGCGCTCCAGGATGAAAAGTAGCCTATGTCATCGTCTACCCATGTGCTAAAATCATCAAAAGCCAAGTTCATCCAAATCGTTTCAGCCGTTTAAGCGTGAAAGCGTAATAAACAAACAAACTCACTTTCACATTTGTATCATTAGTATAAAGTTTAAGGATAGTAAGGAATTGGGAGTTGTCTCACCCGATAAAAACAAAAAAAAAATAAGAACATGGCTCTAAGCTAAGGCATAGGCTAGATGACAGTAATAAAAATAACTTTCATGTGATTATTGTTTCTTTTTTCAATTTGGAGTTTAACATTTGCACCTGTCAAATTAGTCTACGACATTAAAAAACAGACTTTTGTTACATTATTGCAGATTCAAGATCATAAGATTTATTAACCCATATTAATATTATAAATTCGAACGTAACTCTGTCTGTCTGTATGTTACCTTTTCACGCCTAAACCACTGAACGGATTTCGATAAAATTTGCCAAGGAGATAGATGGCATCCCGGGGAAAGGACATAGGCTACTTTTTATCGACATACCACACGGGCGTAAGCTAGTTTATCATAAGATATATTATATTTTTTTAATGTGCTCCATTGTAGTATCTATAAGGAGCAAATAAATAAAAAATATTGAGCTATCAATCCATCATTACATATAAAAGGTTAAATTTAATTAGCTAGCGAAACTCCGCAGACTTGCTGGGTATCGATATCTAAACATGACAAGATTTTATAAGGCAAGTTCGGTACGGTGTATATTATTAGAAATTTGTTGCTGGGTAACCTGTAATAGTGGCCTAAGCATTACGCATAGACGAATCTGTGTCGTAACTTTAGTCATCACCTAGTTCTCGCTGAAATGGTTTTTTTTGTTTAGGTACCTGCTTTATGTTTCCATTTAGGTGTCGCCTAGTGTTAGCGAAAACGGACATTAAGAACCTATTGGTCTTGGCTTCCTTAGGAGTTGGCGAGTCACGAGAGGTTGAAGTAGGTGACATGATCTTACCTAGAAGTACTCGTCGTATTACGTCGCCGCTGCTGAGGTCGTACGCCGTGAGTCCGCTGCGGTCGCCCATCACGAGCATGGTGTGCGTCAGCGGCAGCATGCGGCTCATGTAGTTGAGTCCCTACACACAGTAGCACTGTTCAGTACTGTTAATTATTTCTTAGGAATGTTCCTATTTTGAAAAATCGTTTTCTGTTTGTAAAAAATAATCACATTTCTTTGTAATTGGCCGACACTGTCCCCGCTTTCCTCGTTCTTCTAGTGGTCAATTCGGGCGATTCCCAGGGCAGTGTTATTGGATTTCCATCAGGAATTTCTTAGTAGTAGCCGCGGAGTCTGGATTTGTGCCCGCAACCGCTTTAATGAGGTCCATAAGTGGTATCACCATGTCAACTTAATTATTATTAGTAGTACACATTTTTTTTTTGACGGCTTCCTATAATATCGAGGTTTACAAAGGCATAAAAAACGAGTAAATTTTTTTCGCAGTAGCACTAATGAATACATTAATAAGGTTCACTCCGCATTTTCGGTATGACGCTACAAGTACGCGGCGGGTCCGTCTTGTCGGGCCAATTCAGAGTGTAACGTAGTCAGAGGAGATAAAGGAGTTACGCGTTAGAAAGACAGGCAACTTCTAGGTGAATATAACTGTAGGTTATTAGCGCTGTGCAACCTGAATTGCACTTTATAGTGTTGTAGTAAGAGTCACTTCTTATTTAAATGATTTTTGAAGAAGAAGAGACCGCATAGGCTCACAGCATAATAACAATAGTAGGTAGTTACTATGTGAATGGAGTTCAGCATATGTCCCTGGAATCGGTCCCAGATGCACAGGCGTTCGTCTGCGCCCGCAGACACCACGTAAGAGGCGGTGTACGCGAGTGACGTCACCGCGCCGTCGTGCGCCTGCATGCTATACAGGCAAGCTCCTGGAAACGTAACACAACAAGGTCATCGTCTGGTAGACTAGTAACGAGTAAGATTTGGGAAATAAATAAAAGTATGAATTCAAAGTTCTGGTGCTATTGATGTTACAATTAATTTTCTCGCATAGAGTAGATTGAATCATTTGAATTTCGATATTTTCCGGTTGTGGTTATTATTTTATTTATTTATATTATGACTATCGAGATGACGGCTAATAGAGAAGTATGGAAGAAAGGGACATGTTGCGCCGACCCCAAATAAATTGGGATAAGGGCAGGAGAATGATGATGATGATGATTTATATTATGAAAGGTTTACTTCAATGCAGTAGTTTTTTTGCATGGATAAATTTATATGTAAAAAAATATATATGTTTATGACATAAATAAAAAGTATACAATTTATTGCAAAATATTCTAAGACAGTAACTGGTTCACATTTCACATCACATAATTTTAATGCAGTTTATGTGTGATAACTTCTCACGAAGTTACGAGCGTGTTAGTCAAAGGCCTTGCTGGAAACACGCTCGCAAATCGCCAGTGTGATAAGGCCGTACGTTTGGCCATTCTTATAAACCTACCAGTATGTAAATCCCATACGCAGAGCAAGCCGTCTTGCGAGCCGCTACCAGCGATGGTAGGGGTCGCGTGGTCGATGAAACAGCTGGTGATGGGGCCACAGTGTCCGTGCAGCGTGAACAGCGGATTCAGGTCAGCGCTAGAAAACACCTGCCAAACACGAACACATTATTGACTACCGGAAGTCTATTCAAACCATGTGCCAACATGTCTATGCTCCATTTTTTATAGCATTAGACAAATAACGGTTATCATCCTTTCATTTTTTCCATATAAGTAAACGTATAGTATATGAGGTGTATCTTTTCATACACGAAATCTCTTAAAGGGTCATTGTACTCATAATTATGAATAACTTTCATTATGGGACCAAACCTGAAATTATGAGTACAATGACCCCTTAAGAGATTTCGTTTATGAAAAGATACACCTTATGATTACATTTTTTTTTAAATAAACTCTAAAGTGCAGTAATTTCAACATTATAACATAATAGCTGTCGTTATCTAATCCTAACTAATATTATAAATGCGAAAGTGAATTTGTCGTTTGTTCGTTACGGTTTCAAACGTAAACGGTTGAACGGATTTGGATGAAATTTGGCCCATGGGTAGACTACGATCTGGATTAGGACATAGGATACTTTTATCCCGAAATTAAAATTCATGGTATTCCTTTTATTTGTGACACTATGTTATTTAGCAAAAAATAATCAATATGATGAAGCCTTTCGATCGGTATGATAAATCTACAGGGTGATTATTTTTCTCATGTAACGGGTTCGATTCCCGGTTCAACCATGTAATTATTTAAATATTTATGAATGCAGTTTAAATTGTTTTTTTAATTCAAATAATGTTTTCTTTCAGTAAAATGTTCCATCTACAATATTCAAGGTACTTTCCCTCCATGTGGCATATCCGTGGGATGCCCTGTATATATGAAACAATAAGTGATATTGAAGTACCTTGAGCACGTGGTCTTGAGCGCCGGTGACGATGCGGCCGCCTTCGGAGTGCATCTCAGTAATGGGCTGTTGGTGCGGTCGACACTGTGCTATCCTCACGCACACCACCTCTATAACAATCACTATTTGTTAGTCGGCACTTGTTATACCATACCTATATATCTGCCGTAAACAACTCGCAACTAGCTATAAGACGGCTTCATCATCATCATCGTTCAGCCGAAAGACCGTCTATTGCTAGACATAGGCGTCTATAGCTGCCATAGACAGCAATTATCTGGTCTCCATCGGAGATTAATTCAACCAATGTACTCGCAAACTATGCAATAACTGTAAGGCACCTATCCCAACGCCGGAGATTAGCGATAAGCGAGTAAAGACAGAGTTTTCGTTGGTGGTGCGAACAGTCAGCGATCAATTATTAATAAGTATATTAATATGTTTCTATTTTACCTACAATCTTGTATACATTTCTTGTGCGAGAAAATAGTCGATAGCTAGTTTCTCCCTCGTCGGCGGTGGGACAGGTGCCTAAGAGCTTACCTTCTCCGTCGCTGTAATCAGTCTCATAGGAGAAGCTCATTCGGGCGCGCGTGGCCTCGGCGTCCGGTGCGTGCGCTACCCGCAGCGAGCCGGCGGAGCCCGTGCGTTTGTGCGCTGAACATAACATACAGTTACTGTGGTACGAAAATCATGCCTGCAGGATAACAGCTATGTCAGCTATGCTGGCAAAGCTGACTTAATTTAAGGTTTAACTATACTATTCGGTATTTGTTGGGGCGCCCGCTACTCCAGATGGGTCCGGAGTAGGAAAGGATGGATGGTGTAAATGATGATGGCAAGAAAGGGAGCGAATACCGAATGATGATTAATAGAAGTATGGAAGAAAAAGACATATTACGCTGACCTCAAATAAATTGGTATAAGGGCAGGAGAATCATTAAAGTAATTTATATAGTATGCGTAGTTTAAAAAGGGGAGAGTACTGACTGCGTCGATGTGCCGTGCTGAACTGCCAGTCGACGTGCGCGCCGGACGCGGCGTTGTAGGCGTCGAGGCGCAGTAGCGTGAGGTGTCCCGCCAACGACGCCACGCAAACGCGCCGCGCACCCGCCAACGCGCGCACGTGTGTCGCGCCGCACCCGCCTCGCGCTTCCGCGCTCCACCACACGCACTGCAACATACAACACAAATACTGGTAACAAAAATCTTTTGGAGTTTGAATGACGTTGAACGTGTTAGTTAACATTATATTTGTCCAAGTTTTGTGATATGTCTTGAAAATTTAAATGTATTTAAAAAAATAACAAGATGGATTTTGCCCACGCGCAAAAATAACCTTGTAGCGCTATTCACTACAACTTCAACATCTATCGGGTTTCCAAATCTACACCGTTTTTTAATAAAAATAGACTAAAATAAATAAAAATTATTTGCAACTCGAACGGGAAAAAAATTCCGGACAACTGCGAGTAGGACTTACACCCAAAGGGTTCAACCTCAAAGGTGTGCACGGCACCCCGCGGTCTGACTCAAGTCAGAAGGCCTATGAATTTCTAATTCCGGATTGAAGGAAAAGCATAAGTTTGCAGTTGAAAAAAATCTCTTATACATCGTTGTACATCACAGTCGATGCTCCAATTGCAAATGTAATTTGTAATCGCAAAAAATAATGTTATTATGTGGTATAACCAACTACAAATTCTCAATATTCGATTTTTTTCATTTTTTTGTACTATGAAACCTTGCTTCTTGCCAAATTACATGCTGCTAGGCTAGGTCAACGGGAAGTACTCTATAGGTTTTGGAAAGTGAGATAATCATTTAAATATGTGACATAATTTACCGATATCTTGATTGCGATGACTTATGATTTTGAATTTTTTTACCCATTCCAGGGACCGTAGTCCGTCGTATTTGATCATTAATTTCAACAGGACGGACAGCAAAATGATTCTATAAGGGTTCAATTTTTTCCTTGTGAGGTATGGAACCCTAAACATATACACTAAAAACGAACTTCAAACAGAAAAAAGAGCTGTAGATACGAGGTCAGAAAGGCAGCAATCTTAGCATATCCCCCTACATTACTGACGTCGAAGAGATTGTCCACTAAGTATACGACAAACGGTCGTGGCAGCCACTTTCATAAAACGCGGGGGGCAGGTAATACGACACTCAGGCTGTCGTGGCTGAGGTCTATAGAGTGAACTTTGACTTTACTCAAGGTAAGTACAGTAGCGTTTCATACGAAAATGAAACCCATTCTAGCCGATGCACAAATGGACACGTGTCTAACACTATCTTGGGAGGAATAGTTTGTCTATGTCAATCAGTCTAAGGTCTATGTTAAATAAAAGTAATACTTTACCATGAGCTTCCCAGAGCTGGCTTCCCAAAACTCGAGTCGTCCGTCAGCACAACCCAATATAATAAGATCGTTACAAAAGTCCATACACCACACAGGAGATTCTTTGATCGCCTTCCCTCTCCAGTCTAAATTACTCACTATATCTTCCCTACTGTCCTCCTCAACTGGCCCATTATCACTTATTGTCAACTTATCATTACACTTAATAGGTACACTATTTACAGAATTTTCACTTGAATTGAATACAAATATGTCTTCATCACAGTTATCACTATTCATAACACTTTTGTTTATTATATCTTGATTACTTATATTTAAATTACTAGTATCCACATTTTCCTTAGCCTCGTAACAATTATATAAAACGTCTTGTTGATCGCCGCAGTATAAGTTTCTGAAATATCATAATTGTCAGTTATTTTGGTAGTTTTAATATTTTATATAGCAAGTTTGCCCTAAATAAACAATCGTGCCACCGCATAAATTTTTTTCTATAACTTATTTGGCATTTAGCTGAAGCAATATAAACGCAATTTATAAAATTTCTAATTAATATGGGCAGATTAACACTGTCCACATTTTGTAGAAACTGTTTGTTCTAGGTAAACACACAGCCGACTGGTCGATCATTGGACGACGCGGACCATAGGATCGTTTAGTATAAAAAAACAGCGTCGACTAATCTTAATTTCTATCAATTAATATCAATCAGTTCGAGTATGGTAACACCATTAGGCAAATTCTTCGAATCGTATGCAGTTTTGGTGAGTATTATAATAATTTAAATAGTGCGAAATAAAGTGTTTTTTTTTAATTTCAGTGTTGGTCCTATAGTGAAAGTTTCCCATATACTTGAGCACGGCGAGAGACGAGTGCTAGTGTAAAAATTACCTGTAATTTTTTGCGAAATCATATTTGGTGGTTTCGGCGGTAGAGAGATGGCGCGGTGAGTCGCGCGGTCGCACCGGCCGGAACCGCAGCCCGCTCAGGTAACTGCTCAACCCTTTGCGGAGTCTGTGCACGTTCTGGTCAAAGATTTAAATTGTTAGATTTGCCCTTCTCGTACTTAGGTCGCGTAAAAAAGTGCCCATGTCGTGGCTAGATTGAATTGGTAATTTCATGAAGTGGTCAACCATTTCATGAAATCTGTCCTATCCATACCGAGAAGAATGAGCTCACACATCAGAGGCGTGAAATGCAACAAAACCCTTAAAATAAGTTTTAAAAAAATAAAAATTCACGCTCGTTATGGCACCCCGACCCATTTGGGTTAAGGACGCATAAACATTTTCCCCAAATATCACTGATTTTTCGGTACCCTTTACAGGGATTAGATATCACGACTGCGAGGATATCATGGTCTAAAATTAAAGATAATTTATTGATCTCCAGAATGCCCTCATAAAAATGGTATACCCTCATACTACATTTTCTCACAAATACGTTTTCACCACCACAATAATCGCACAAAATTGAAAGAATATGGGGTCTGAATCGGAACCCGTATATTTAGACTCAATACATATTTTGACTTAAAAATAATAAGAAATTTTGGCTTATATAGTCCTTAATACGTACAGTAAATATTACATACTTAAATAAATAACTTTTTCATTTATGAGAAAAATAAAGAAAACTCTCAAATTTCTTCATACATTTTCTACTCGCGGTCAATCGCGATGTGTCTTTCTGCGCTCAGACGCGCTCTAGGAAGTAGGGGTGTACAGCTTTTTTGCAAAAAATAAATACGTACAAAATAATAATGCAACGAGTGCCGTGCTGTATACTGTGGTTGAAAAAAGTTGATACTTTTTGGACAAAAAGTACGAGTACCAAACTTATTACTAGAATTTGGTTTAAGAATAAATAATTAATATGTTGATTAGGTACGGACAAATAATTATTATTTATTATCAAAACATGAAAGAGAGAGAAAGTGTTAATTTGGACAAAATGTAAATCCAAGATGGCGGCTGAGAAAATTCTCAAATTTTTCATCATGGGTGTAGTTTCCATGATGTTCGAGGGTGCTAAATCCGTTATGAAGTAAAAATGAAAACCTAAAATGGCGGCGAATATTTTTTCCGTCATGGTTGTCTTTTTTAATGTTTTCGAGGGTGCTGCCCATCGTGAGGTCAAAATATAAATAAATCCAAGATGGCTGCTGCGAAAATTTTCTCATTTTTCGTCATGGGTGTCGTTTTCATCCTAACTATCCATACTAATATACCGCGCGAGCGAAGCTGCGGGCGGAAGCTAGTAATATTATAAATGCAAAAGTGAGTATGTTTGGTATGTTTGTTACGTTTTCACGCTAAAACAGCTGAACGGATTTGGATGAAATTTGGCACATGGGTAATTGGGTACACCACGACCCGGAAAAGGACATAGGCTAATTTTTGTCCTGGATCGCAGACGAAGTCGCGGGCTACAGCTAGTAGTTTACGCTTTTTTTTTTACGCTTCGCCGATGTAGTTTATTTTTTAATTTCTTCATGTTTATTAGGTACTTTTGGAAATTGGGGTTGCGAATCTATCATCCATTTTTTATTCAAGATGGTGGATGTAATATTTTAATTAACGTCGACATGGGTAGGTATAAGTTTTTTGGTAGTATGACCACTTTTTAATTTTTATACGTAGGCAAATTCAAAAGGTTCAAAGATTGTTTTTGGAAGTGAATTTGATAATCAACTCTCAAACTAATAACTAACCTAATACATTTTTGGTCCCTACGAATTTCAAAATCATGCAGATAATACTTAGTTACTGTTACCAAATGCAATCAAGTAAAGTTATAAAGTAAAAACTACCTTTACTCAACAATGATAGTAAAAATTAAAAAATAATACCTTCAAGTACCAAGATTAGTTAAGTAATGTATAAAGTCGAGCGGATAGCGGTTTCAATGTGTGCGGTGTGCGTGTGCGTAATGTTATTGTGTTGTGACTCAAATGCCTAAACTTGAGCGAGTCAAAACTGCGATAGCGTCCTTAAGGGGGATGCGCTAGGGTGGCCTGCGAAATTTAAATTTTATTAAGTTTTTTGCAATTTGCAGGTCAGTATCAGGTTGTATGTTGATGTAAATATTATTAGCGCTCTCGTAACAAATATAGATTTACAGAATTATAAACATTAAAATCAGCAATACAACTCTCTAAGCTCATGTAAGTGCATTGAATGACTATTTCATGAAATCATGACACTTGGCACTTTAAAAGAAGGGCGGGTTTTTTTTAATAAAGGCGTAGAAAGTTTGCCTCGCAATTGATTTCCGGACTTTACAATTCAAGGGTCTACATGAGACTTATACATAGCTGGCGAAATGTGGAATATGATGGAATACAGGCACACTGCTATGTTTATATGCCATTCTCCTGGTCATGGTCTACTCATGTGCCAAATTTCATCCAAATCCGTTCAGTAGTTTTAGCGTGAAAGCATAACAAACCAACTCACTTATAATATTACTTAGAATAATAAATAGGATAACGACAGTGCTTGTTATTTAATAATAAATAGGATAACGACAGTGCTTGTTATTTACTAAGCTTTTTATATTGTTGTTACTCGTCTATTGAGCTGCATTAGTGTAATGATTCCTTACGTTACTTCGCTTATAACGAAATCACGACTACTTACCTCATTCGTCGGAGATGTTTCAGGACTGTGATTAACTAAAAGCAACATAAAAACATAATTTATTAATAAAAATATCCCATTCAAGCTAAAGTAAGTAAAGGTACTAACTTGAATATACAATCTTAGATTACAACTTACATGTATTGCCAATGAATCAACTATCTACAAGCGTTATTATAATAGGTCTTTACCTATGAAATTGCCGTTCTGCAGTACTGACCATTCCAAATCAAAATAATTTTTGTTTGGCTAAGAATTCTAATTTCAAATTAATTTTATTTTAAAAACATGGAATTCTTTTTTCAAAAGAAGTCATTTGTTTAATGATTAGTGTTACATTTTCATCGCATTTCAATCTTTTTCGTCATCATGGATACGTTAAAAATTCGAGTAATTATGGAATATGAGTACCGTCGTGACCTGAAAAATGAACCTCGCGGTCGTCCGAAGACTTTGGTCGACAATGACGAATTAAAGGAATTAGCAGCAGCTTTCGACGTTAGCGTCAAAACAATATTGGTCCATTTGCGTCAAATTGGCAAGGTAAAAAAGCTTGACAAATGGGTGCCCCACGAACTCAATGATCACCAGCGCGAAGTACGCGTCGAGGCGTGCCTTGCACTGCTCAACAGACACACAAATGAAGGAATTTTGAACCGCATTGTTACCTGCGATGAAAAATGGATTCTGTTTGATAACCGCAAGCGCTCAGCAAGTTGGTTGGATCCTGGTTCAGTACCTAAACAATGCTCTAAACGAAAACTTACCCCTAGAAAAGTGATGGTCACTGTTTGGTGGTCTAGCGCCGGTGTGATTCATCACAGCTTCTTACCAAACGGGGTGAGCATTACTGCAGATGTGTACTGTGAAGAACTGAACACAATGATGGAGAAGCTGGCACATCTCCAACCAGCATTGGTCAATCGCTCGTCTTCGCTGCTCCTGCACGACAACGCGCGACCTCATACTGCACAGCAGACGGTCTCCAAGTTGCAAGAACTGGGGTTGGAAGCTCTCCGTCATCCGCCCAACTCACCAGACCTTGCGCCTACAGACTACTGCTTTTTCCAGAATTTGGATAACTTCTTGGCGGGAAAAAAATTCAATACCCGAGAGGCAGTACAAAATGCCTTTGAAGAATTTGTTGCCTCCCGTCCAGTTGATTTCTTTAAGAAGGGCATCAATAAACTACATTACAACGGCAAAGATGCATTGATTGCATGGGTGATTACTTCGATTAATACAAATAAAAAATACATGAAAAAAATTCGTTTAAATTTTTTCATACAAAACGGCAATTTCATAGGTAAAGACCTAATATAATTAACTTATCCTACTCAAAGTTGATTTTTGATTGACAGTAGTAATGAAAAAGTACAAAAAAACCGACCAAGTGCGACTCGGACTCGCGCACGAAGGGTTCCGTACCTACCATCTATAAAAACGGCAAAAAAATCAAGTTTTTTGTATGGGAGCCCCATACAAAAAACTTGATTTTTTTGCCGTTAAATATTTGTTTTATTTTAAAGTGAATATAAAACTAAATATTTTGTGAATATTTCAAGCGTCTACCTATTGCCATTATCAATATCAAAAACTTGCAAAAAAATCAAGTTTGTTGTATGAGAGCCCCCTTAAATATTTATTTTATTCTGTTTTTTAGTATTTGTTGTTATAGCGGCAACAGAAATACATCATCTGTGAAAATTTCAACTGTCTAACTATCACGGTTCATGAGATACAGCCTGGTGACAGACGGACAGACAGACAGACAGCGGAGCCTTAGTAATAGGGTCCCGTTTTACCCTTTGGGTACGGAACCCTAAAAATCTATTGCAATGGAATTGAGTTTGTTTGTATCAGAGATTCTGAATTAACAAATAGGGATAAAAATATGTATAAATGAGAACCATACCTTCACGTGCCTCGTATGTTAAATTACTTTTCTTTGAAACCTTTTCATACAGGTCTTTTTGCAGCTTGAAGAAGCTGAAAGAAATAATAATGGATGTAAACTTCTTTTTCAGTAGTTTTGGATGGGATTGCAACTTATGGAATTATGATAGATTTTTATGATGTCAAGTTAGTAATAAAATGGAGGAATGTGTTTTCAGAAGAAAAAAATTACAACACCACGAAGCGGATCTTAGTCTGAAATCTATTAACGTTACTTTGCTTCTGCTTTGGCTTAGGCATGTTCCTGTCTCTATCTTGCACTTGTAGTTTGACAGTTGTGCGACAATGACGGCAATTACGCTTAGCCTAAGTACGGGCTAAGCACGACTAAGCACGACTTAGCACGTACAGTCGCGGACTTTAATTGATGAGCCACCTGGTACTGTTCGCATTTTAGCCGTGTAATGCAAATCGGGTTTATTCGGTTCCCGACACACAAAGTCATATGTCTTCGTATTAGAAGAAGAAAATTATATTTCATATCTTTACCGGTTGGCTAACCTGAGAGCAGAACTACAAACTTGACAGCAGTGACTACTCAAAGTCAACCAATTGCAGGTCTAGCAACAGTAACCTAGCAACGATAAACAATTGTTGCTAGGTTACTGCTGCATAGTAACGTTAGCAAACGGAGAAATTCTCTGACATCGATATTTAACCTGTCACTGTCTTCAGTTAAGTTTTCAGAATTATTGAGTTAATGAGCTATGATTCAAAGGAGGTCAGTATCAAATAGATTGGATAAACTTAATGCAACATTGTATTTATTTTTATCATTAAGAACTTATTAGTCAACCTCTATGGATAAGACTATTTCCGATTAAAAGTAATTTATTTGTCATCTTGTTTACGAGCGTGCGATTTGAGTTCGTGTTTAATCGTGTAATTTCGTGAATGTATGAAACTGCAAAATTGAAAAGTTTGAAGGTGGCTCATCAATTAAAGTCCGTGACTGTACATACGTAGGTTAAGCGTAGCTTAGCAGATAAGTAATGTTTATAGATCTCAGTCTTTGTACTGGCCCAAATGGGTCTAAATTTGCGTTCTACGAATCTGTAAGCTAGATTTACTTAGCTATAACGACAGCTGCAATGCTGCAAGAGCTGCTCAAAATAGATAAGTCCAGAAGGTTCGCGACGTAAAACAAGCGCAAATGCACGCACAGATAATATGCGTCTAACTTAAAACTGACGGCCCGTGACAATTCTGACAATGCCTGTGACAGCCAAATTTGCGCTCAGCGCTAATTGCGCGAGCACGAATATTATTAGTACCGGCGTCGCTGCCAGCGTGCCAATTCCCTGCTCTGTGGTACAAATGTATGCGTGGATATTTTAGCAACACAAGATAAGTAAAGACACTCACGCGCCGCGGTCGATGTTCGTGATGATTTCCCCGTTCTGAGAGTCCCATACTTTGATGTTGCCTTGCAGGCAGGAACTGACGACCTTCTCGCCGTCGGTGACCAAGCACTCCACCTCCTGACTGTGGCCCGCCACCACTAGTGGCACTGCTTCCATCACCAACTAGAAAATGCCACAAACATCAATAATAGAGCTTAGTTCTGCGAAAATGAACCAAACCACATTAACATTTCTCTCATTTTTAGAAATGAATATTTGTAATGATTTTGGATAGTTAACTCTGATTATTTTTTAATCTATTGTAAATATAAATTATGGATATGTTGGGACTGATTTTGATGGATAGTAATATACCAAAGGAATATTGGTTTTGTTTCACGTAATTAACTAAAGTAATGAGATAGGGTTTAGTTCATTTTGGCCGAACTAAGTTTACGATAAATTTTTGCAGATGACTTGAGTAAGATAAAGCTCTGGCGGTGGAAGTAATTTGACATTGACAGCGCCTTTATTTCGCAGCAGTAAGAGCGGTTTTCGTAGTTCAAGTGTACCACACTGTTGACTGGTTGACACTGGTTGACTGTACCCAAAACTATCTTCACTCTATATAAATGTTTTTATAGATGCTGAGGGGAAATGTCGAAGTCTACATTATTACTTTGGGGATAAGTACATGGAAATCTAAATTTATAGAGCATCTCAAAACAAACCAAACACGCAGCGGCGTTATTAACATACAACAATATGTGACTGCTTTCTCGCACAGCACACCTTGCGCAGCTCAAAGTTGTTTGCGGAAAAAATTGCATGAGAAAGATAGCTTAGGTAAGAACAGCACAGCGCAGCATGAGACGAATTGTCGCGGTACATTTCAGGAGGCCTTGTAGTTGCCGGATACGTTAGAAATATTGCCTAACTAGCTGTGCCCCGCGGTTTCACCCGCGTAAGTCTTGATCCCGTGGGAATATCGGGATAAAAAGTATTCTATGTGTTAATCCAGGTTAAGAACTATCTGTTTGCCAAATTACATCCAAATCCATTCTTCAGCCGTTTTTGCGTGATTGAGTAACAAACATGCAAACAAACAAACACACAAACTTTCACATTTATAATATTAGTAGGATAGGTAGTGCGGCACTGTAGTGAAACCAAATATGTTTTATTATACCTGTACTGCGGGTTGCTTCGCGACGATCTTCCTGTACTCGTCGTCGTCACTCCACGACGCTCGCCATTCGGCATAGTGACGTGAACATACGCAACTGCAAAACATTGGAGTTCGGCTCTGTATGCATAGTAATTATGAGCAAAGAAGTTTGTTTTTTTATGTGGACGGCAGGTTTTAAATACGATTCAATCCTCACGGACGGAACGCGACAGAGTGCATTGAAAAATGCAAAAGGTAAGTCTTCTTTGCAAAATTTAAATTTCTTTGCCCCAAGGCATGGTAAGGTAAGTCATTTGTCCATTCAATAAAGTTCATATTTGCATGTTATATAAGTTAAATTCTGCGGAATGCGGTCGGGAGATTGTCCGATGCGCTCCGCGAAAATATAAGTTTGGCATATAATTACCGGTAAAGTACCACCATCATGTATGCGATGACGGCCACGCTTATCGTGCAGAGGATGGCTAGCAGAAGGATTTCCATCGGCGTTGTCGGGTATATGGGCAGGTCCGAGCCCTTTCCCCACTGATGAGGGGTGCCTTTACCCTCTGTTGCCTCGAAATCTGTCGTTGATAAAAAGTCTTTATTTCACACCAAAATTAGAACATCCATACTATACCTATATTATAAATTCGAAAGTAACTCTGTCTGTCTAAACCACTGAACGGATTTTGACAAAATATGGCAAGGAGATAGATGGTATCCTCGGGAAGGACATAGGCTACTTCTTGTTTCAAAAATAATCCTATAGAGGATGATGAAAGTTTGTATAGGAAGCCCAGCATTTCTTAAGTATCGTGAGATGATATCCGACATCCATGCGGGCGGAGCCGCGGGCAAAAGCTAGTCTTATATTGTTGTATATTATGTAACATATATAAAAAGCTATAACGGCCCGCCACCATTTCATTTGCATGGCAGTTTATGCGCAGATATGGATAATAGTTGATGGTAACGAAAGTGGCCTATGAATCAAGATAGTTGATACTGGGATATGGTACGTACAGGCACATCTAATACGTGTTCGTCACCTTAGGCGGCGCGGGTCATACATTTTGTATAAAATATGAAAGGAGCGGCGCGACGCCCGCTCTGCACTGACGCCTCGCCCGCGCGATATATGATATGTGTCCTGGCTTGATAAAGGAAAGAAATTTAAACCTGAAGATAAAGATAGGCATAAAATATTTGACTGAACACCAATATTGTAACCACTCATATGAAAAACTATAACACCCCACACCATTTAATTTGCATGGTAGTTTATGCGCCGGTAAAGTAATGATAGTAACGAAAGTGGCTTATGAATCAAGAGACGTGCTATTGGTATAAGTTATGTACCCGGCAGCATATCGATGGGGTCCAGAGCAGCGGCTAACGCCTGCCATCGCAGCGGCGGTGGGTCACGCTCGTCCGGGTTGCGTACGCCGGCCGCCAGCTCGGGCGCCACGCGGTGGCTGAGCAGCAGCGGCGGCAGCACGGCAACGTGGCGCCCCGCCACCGACTCGTTGTAGTGCGACAGGATCGCCGACCAGTGGTGGGATGACAACCTGGACATTGCCCATTTAAACATTCAAAATAAAATAGATATTTCACGTTAATCTACATAGGCACTTATGAAACGTCAGAAGCTAAGCTGCACCGTCCCAATAGGTCGTTTCCTATGGAGAAGAGCCGGCAAGAAACTTTATGGTTACACTTTAAAAATAATTGGCTTTTACAATATTTTTAAGTTACCGTGTAAAGGTATGTTCAAACATAAAGCGGCAATTCGCAAAGCCGCGCACGGCAGCTACCTGTCATGCACAAACATTTTTACCTAGCTAGAGCGCGGCAGAAATATATCCTGCAAACGCTTCTTGCCGCTCAATGTTTGTACACACCTTAATAGTAATGGGAGGACAGGGTAAGACTGGCAACATTGCTACTCTAAGGCCCACTTGCACCATTGATGACTAAATAATTTATACATTTATTACTGAACTGTCAGCGTTTATGGACAGAGCGGCGGCTGTTCATAATGAAAATAACGATAGTCTAAGAATGATTTTAACATTTATGAATGCTACCTATCTTTGTCATTTGAATGTCCATGAAATGGAAGAGCACCAAAATCTATGATGTTTAACTTATTCCGGGCAGTAAGAAAAACTATTTGAACGCGGAGGCGGAAAATTAAAAAAAAGGACTGCCACAACAAATTGTTCGAAAGTTTCTGCGGGATTGCTTTTAATATGCGAAATGTTTAAGTATCACGATACCGCTAAGACTCATTATTAGGAAGTTACTACTTAACAAGACACGACTGCAATTTTAAGTGAGTAGTAAGAATAGCAGAATTTGTTAAACAAATCTGAGAGCGTTAAAACATCAAGATAGTATGTTAAGTGTGTTGACGTAATAAATTTAAATTAATTTTAATCTCACCTCGACCAGGGCCGTGAGTGTGGTGAATGTTTTAGCATAATGGTGTCATTTGCATCCACTACGGTTTTTTCAGCGTCAATATCTAATAGTGGCGGGAACACCAGTGGATTTCTTTCGCTATTGTTGTAAAACACGAACGAGGATTGTTTTTGCTCGTGCTTCTCATAATTCTTTCTATTAACTTCGGCTTCAGTTTTTTCTATGTTGCTTACAAAATAATCCACTACACCGGAGTTGTACACAATCATTGATATCCACACGAGCATCCAGACCATGAAGGCTCGCTGGAAGAAGCGCGTCCTCGCCCACATGTTCACCAAACGGATGCGCTTCGGTACTCTGTGGTCGTGGTGACCCGGACTGGAGTTTCTCTTGGCCACGACGTCTGTCGGGCTGTTGTGTGCCAGACCGTTCAACCTCGGATGAGATTTTGACTTTGTCATCCTCTGTGGTGAAAAACTGTTTTCTTCCACGTAGTTCTTACTAAATCTCCAGTTAAGGGCGTTATTGGCATTAAAGTATTCCTTCAAGTGTAATTTATTGTTTTGATCTTTAAAATATTCCATTCGGCGGACATCGACTCCCAGTATTGTGGCAAAAAATGCCATTTGAATAAAATAGTCTGATATCAAACTGACTATCATGAATATTGAGAACTCTTGAATAAATGGAACGAAAGTAAAGAAGCTTACAGTAAGTATCGTTATTTCTGTTAGTAAGTTCTTAGTGATGGACCAGCCTTCTTTGCTGAGTCCCTGAGCGAGTCGGATCTTCACATCGAGCCGGGAATCAGTGGATGTGACGCTCTTAGTCAGGACTAAAACATTTTCCAGTCCAACGATGATCACCAGGTAGGGGAAAATTTCTTTGCCTTGTAAACTCAGGGAAAATCCGAAATAAAGACAAATGCCCATTGACATGGCAAGACTCCCGCCAATAGTAAGAACGGCACATGCAGCAAGACCTAGTTTGGATCTAATAAATTCTATTTTTCTCACAGAAAAATATACATAAAGAAATAGTCCCACAAATGTTATAGTCAAAGGGACAAGTTCACGATAGTTAAACTGTCCTGGATAATAAACAAGCGTGAATTCGCTAACGTGTGTGTATGGCATCTCTTGGTATAGGGGGTACATTTCCTTTAGCTTCTTCGTTAGTGATTGGATAAATCTGAAACAAAATAATAAACAATTAAATGGATTCCTAAGATATTTTTATACATAGGTACTATATGTTCCTAAAGTCGATAGGCAAACTCATTAAGCAATGGATTGACGTGTCGATTTGACTTACGACCTTCTTCTCTACGTTGTTTCAATACTATATTGACGCACACACACTCACTTTGTCTGCAACTGATACCAGTTTATTATTTCAACAATCATGGTAATGACAGAATAGCTCAGTGGTTAATTAATGTGCTTTGGTAGGTGCTACTATTGCGAGGCAGGATCGAATCTCGGCTGCGGTTTATTTTATTTTTATTTTTTGTAATTACTATTTGTAGTTTTTGTTAGCTTTTTATAATACCTAGTAGTATTTCGATGACTAAATATAGTAAGTATTTGTATTTTTTTTAAATTACTGGTAGTAGTTCGATAATCATTAGTGTTTTGTCTCTTTTGATTTGTTCACATAAATAATTAAAGTTTTGTAGGTAGACCACAGAAAACTAAGTAAATTATTTCGATTTCTGTGAGGTAGACAGATACAGTTCGTTTTATAAGAGTATTCACCTAATAGATCGTTGTTGGTTCGTGGTTATTTAGGAATTGTTGGTGACGAGTGTTTTAAATCTAGTAGCGGTGTTGTGGTTATTATTTTCAAAATGCAGTGAAACATAAATATTGAAACGAGGACAAATATGATTGCGCTGCGTAAATGTGGATTTAATATAACATAAATATCGAATGAAACCGGACTAAGTGTGAGTGTTATCATTTACATATTTCTTAATTTACTAAACATAAGTCTGAATCAAAGGCATTGTTATTCCTTATAATCAGAAGATGCCTTATTAAATAAAGTTTAAAAGTAAAAAATATAAAAAGGTAATGTGAAAGATTATTTATTTCGATTAGTGAATGATAAATAATTATTCTGTGTAAGAAATAAATAGTGTTACTTTTTTTTTTTTTTCTTAATTGTGAATAGTAAACAGTTTTAGTATTTTGCTTAGAGATGTCTAACAGTAATTATTCCATTATTTGTTCTAGAAAAATACTATGAGTCTGTGGGTCAAGATAGGAAGATAGTATCTAGCCTTGCTAGTAATTCACGAGGACCAGTGACGTCACATGGTAATTTGAAAGATTATTTATTTCGATTAGTGAAAGATAAATAATTATTATGTGTAATAAATATAATGTTTTTATAGTTTTTTTTTTAAATTATGTATTTTTTTGCTTAGACAATGTATAACAGTAGGTATTCCATTTTTTGTTTTAGAGAAATACTGTGAGTCTGTGCGTCAAGATATATGAGGAGTGCGAAGAGGACGGTGTTTATTTACGAGGACGAGTGACGTCACATGGTGATTGAATATGAAACAAATGGTTTCATACCAACGAGACATTTTGCTGAATTACTGTTCACCGTGCAGTCAACACTGAACTGGCTTGCATCATCGAAGACCAGACTTCAATTGGGACAATTCAACGACTACTTGACTGTATCGAGAATAATGGGAGTTATTACAAAATATTAAATGTAATAAAAATGTTTACATTAAGTAATTTAATAATAATATTATTATTTAGGGATTAGGTAAAATTTGAGGTTTAGTTTCAATCTTCTTTTCGTAAAGAAAATGAATACTTAAGCTATAACCTCAATAACTATTTACTAAAAACCAAATAAAATGTAAAATACATAATGTTAACAAACTGCCCATACTTAACCTTAAAATCACTTATTTAGTAAGTAAGTAGTTGTTTTACATTTTGAGTAAAGCTTAATATTCTTATTTACTGCTTAGTTACATCGATTATGATCGAAGCTTAATGTTTATGGTGAAATAAATAAATAATTTAAAACCTTTTTATGTCAAAAGAATACAAATTGCATTGTTAAAGATATTACTTGAAATCTTTGACAAAATTGCTTCTAAGTTTCTTGACATCTATTTAAATTACACATCTTATTCAGCTGAAGTAATAATAAATACTTATTTGTAGCGGTTTGTTAACTTTATGTAAAATAAATACCTACTTGGAAGGAATAAATATATTTTATATTTCTTGTCATCACTCATCACGCATTTTTTTATTCTAAACCCTTTATTGCAATAACAACATTAAGAACAAATGCAGCAATTCATAAGAATATTATTATAATAGCAAATAAAAATAAAAATATTTGCTAAAAATCGCGCTGCGTTATACGAGATTAGAACCTAAGCAATCTGCATCGCAGTCCGACGCAAGACGCTCACTGCTATCAGAACATATTAGATTTACCTGAATTAAGTAATGTCATAAACTGGCCAAGGTCACGCGCATGATGCGTGTGTGTTATCGTTTCTAGCAAAAATGACGGAAGTTTTTTTGTTTCTTGTAGACGAGCACGACACGCGCGAATACGTGACGCGATACGACAGTGTGTGTACCGATTTGCTTACACATACAGATGTACGGACTGTATCGTGTGTTCAATCAGCTATGATCCTTAACGCGCCTATCCAGTTTAGTACCCTTATAGTACTTATGAAAAGCACCTATGAATTTGAAGCTTTATGAATCTTTATTTTTAAAAGTGTTAGGGGGCAATATTTTTTATTTATTTTTGAGGTTTTTAAATCCCCAAATGACTTTTACTGACTAAAACCCACCCGTGTTCCTTCAGTTGCCTGTTGCCAAGGGTCCCGGTATCCCTTTCAGACTTTCCCGCAACGCATCACGCTTTCGGCATCGGTCCTAGCGGACCCCGCCAATTGTGCTGACATCTCTTTCAGGCGCGCGTGAAACACAACGCGCCGTCGACCTGGGCCTGGTCCTTATCTACGGTGGCCGGGAGGGGGCAATACCTAGTTTCAGTTTTTTGTGAGTCTATTTTTCTCAATATTTTACTTGCCTTTGGTCTGGCTGTTGGTAGAATATTGTAACAGCATATTGTAGCACTCGTGGCCTGGCTCTTAGGGGATATCTTTTGATGCCAGTTTCTCGGAGCTGCATACCAAAAGCCATTTCCGCTATTGATGCTTTGGCTTTCTGAAGATTCTGAAAACGGTAAGAAGCTTAACTGTAAGTAAAGGCATTTTTTTATCTGTTTGACGCTGATATTTGAATTGTCTGTAATCATTTAAAATATGTAGGTACTCTTTATTAGATTTAAAACTAGATGTGGTAGCGATTGAGTACTAAATAGAGGGAAAACTACAAATTCACACCAATCGTTGTAATATATTACAGTCATTTCTGACCTTAAACCAAACAACGAAATTCAAATCGACCACGACCCCGACCTTGAAAGACTGCATATAATAGGGAGGTCAAGCATTATCTCAGGATCTTCTCAACCAATTAAGATAAAACATAATTATTTCAGCAGCTTAGCTTTATCAAAACATACACGTCGAAATCCTTAAAGCCGTACTAGATATGTTAGTATAATATGATATTTTTTAGGGTACTAGGGTACCGTACCTAAAAATACCTTAAAACGGAACCCTTATAGGATCACTTCGTTGTCCGTCTGTCAGTCTGTCAAGGCCCTTTTTCTCCGGAACGCGTGGAGGTATCAAGTTGAAACTAATATCAAATACTTTGATAATTATACGGTCACCTGGAGCTCTAAAAAAATTAAGCTTTTTGAAGTTTAGGTCAACGCACTAAAAAATACGTCTATTTATGCGACATATTTTTTTTTTGTCATTGCTGCCCCGCTTTTGGGCAAAGACATATTTTGATATTCGCAAATAAATGAAAACCTATAGGGTACTTCCCGTTGACCTATAATCATGTTTGGCAAAGAAGTAAGTTATCACAGCACAAGTAAAGGAAAAAGTCCGAAAATCGTTAAATTTTGTAGTTTTATCAATTTCTTTTTTTCCATAGTCACTTGACGATTTTGTGACAAAAAATGTTGTCTAGTAGTACACACGGCACAAACACACTGACGACACGGTTTCGGTGGCCTTACTTTAAAAAGAATCACGTCGGTGAGTTACCGCGCGTGCTACCCGGTTTCATTTGGCATGACGATGACATGTCTTATTCGCTCAGTTGCTCGGCGACATTCAAGATGTATTGACGTGCTAGTGACTTTTTTGTTTAGACAAAGTTTCTCATCTGCACCGACAAAGGCTCCGGACTTGAAGCCGCTGACTAACCCCTGTATCGGGTCAGTGGTACAGCGCTTAAGAATAGTAGTTTTGCAAAACGCTACATTTTCGTAGACCATAAGGCGTTCAATAAAAAATTGTCAGTCATTGAGTCGCCGAGTCATATCATCAACAAGGTCTTGATGCAGAGCAGTAACTCGCCATCGCGATGTTTCCGCTCTCGGCAATTTGTCTACAATCATCGCCTAGCTGAGGATCACCTTGAGCAGATTGCTAGTAATGGCTGTGTTATATATAATAGAATATGTTAAGATCTGTTAAGAGACAACCCCTTGAGATATACTCCTAGCTTTTAACCACGGCTTTGCTCACGTAGTCTTACCCACAGGAACCGCATTTTTTGGGATAAGAACTCTTTCTTCGCCACATAAATTGCAAACAATCGCAGCTACGTCTCTGCGTCGAAGAAGTACAGACCAACAAACACACTTTTACATTAATAATATTAGTTAGATGTACCTGGTAGTTGTAAACTGTGTTGATGATGTTGGCATCGAGTGAGAATGACTGTAGGTTCTGCTGCCACAGGTTGGCAGGCGACAGCAGTAGGCAGCTGTATTCAGGCAGCACTCGCTCCGTGCTAGCCTTACTGTCTCTCCGCTTGATGCCTCCGATTTGATAGCAATGCTGAAGAAGCGTGCTTTTTCTGAAACAAACGAGAAACGGTAAAAATAGCGACCCGGCCCTGCTTCGCACGAGTCCGACCTACTCTACTGATGAGGCGAGATATCATGTGTGAAATATATGTATATGTTTTGATAAACATCTCGATTTCTGGGCCATATATACAGCCAGGCGCGGTCCGAGGGGGGGGGGGGGGTCCTGGGGGGTCATGACTCCCCAAAATCATTCAAGCTGTCGAGAGACTGAATGATTTACGTGCTTTACTAAATAAAAACTGTAGAAATCATTTCCCTAAAAAATATTCCTCGGCACCAATGGTGACCCCCCCCAAAATCTTGGGCTGCGACTGCGCCTGTATACAGCGTGTAACAATAACCCTGTCCGATCCGTGAGGGTTTTTTTCTGGTAACGTTATTGCACTAGCGATGTGCCCCTTTCGGATTAGACAGGGATTTTGTTACTTATTGTTATACCGCAATATTTAACTTCCTATAGGTAAGTACTGCTGTATAGTAAGTTAAATATTGCGGTAATAAACGCATAAGTCACCCGGAATAAATTCTCTAAATGATGGTGAAAATCGCATCAAACACCGTTGTGAAGTTTAGAAGAAATAAGCTCTAACAGATACAGACAGGAAACGCGACTTTGTTTTGTACAATTTATAGATAAAAGTATAGTTATTATTGAGTATGTATACTAACTAGCTGCCCGGACCCTAATTATTTTTCTAAAATAAAAGTAGCTTATGTTACTTCTTATAACATCAGCTATCTGCCAGTGGTAGTCCCGTCAAAATTGCTGCCGCCGTGTCGGTGATTGGTCGGAACAAACAGACATAGAGAATTTTAAAATTGAAGTACCATATATACTTTCACATGCATTTAGTAATAAATAAAAACCGGCCGAGTGCGTGTTGGGGATCTCTGCCTTTTCGCCGAAAATTGTTTGCCAGATTTTCACTTGGCAACTAACGTTTCGCAGAATTTTATTAGGCCGAATAATCATTTGCCAACTTATCATATAATTTTGTTTTATTTCCCAACCTCACATTTACCAACTGGTCTGCTTTTCATAATGACACTTTTTACAATGCCAAATTTCAAGTAGAGTTCAATTAAAATGAGTGAGTGTATTGAAGAGTGCTCAGTGAGTGAGTGTTTTTTACTTTATCTTTAATGTGACCTAACCTAACTTAACTGTTTCTTTTTACAAAAGCGATTCGCTTCTGGCACTTCGCCGGCCGCAGCCGCGGCACCCTCGCTTCGCTCGCTCGGCTCGTGTGTTGTTTGTCATACTCTAACCTAACCTAACCTATCGTAACCTAAGATTGAAATGTTTGACAAATGATAAATGTCCCAAACGTTTTGTGTCATTATAATAATGAGCTTAACAATAATCCTACCAAATGAAACGTTGCCAAACAAAAATTTGCTAATCGTTAGTTGTCAAAGTGAAACATCGGCGAAACGTTGGTTGGCAAGTGATAATCTGCCAAACAATTTTCGGCGAAAAGGCAGGATACCGGGTGTTGGACCACGCACAATGAAGGGTTCCGTAGTTGGTATGAATTTATCTCAAGAACAAACTTAACATTGTACTTGAAAAACATATTCTCTCATACGAAATGTATGGGAGAACATTTTTGCAACTGCAAATTTAAGCTGGTCGATTATTACTCGTTAGCTTGTAGAGCCTAATTAGCTGTGTTAGATTTAGATTACTGCCGTGAATTTTTTCACATATCCAAAACTAATCAATTAGCTGGTTGGGGGGGGGGACTTGACTCTAACAAAAAATTGCATTAATTGGTTAATATTTGACAAATGGATTCATGAATCCAAAAATGGCTTTTACAAACTCACAACATTTTGAACGACCTTTCCAACGATAATTGAAAACTCCTTGGTTTAAAAAATCGAATACCATTTATTTATTTAAAAAAAGATTCTCGGTCTTGTCACAAGGTTTTGTCAAACTTGTTTAATCGTTGAGAAAATGGAATTGACTCAAGAAAATTCAAGAGCGATGATTTATTATGACTTTCGAAGTGGTTTAACACAAAAACAGTGTGTTGACCAGATGATTTCTGCATTTGGTGATGAAGCCCCATCCAAAACCACAATTTATCGCTGGTTTGCTGAATTTCAACGTGGACGTGTCAAGCTCAGTGATGATCCCGTCAAGGTCGTCCAAAAACTGCAGTCACCCAAGAAAACGTTGATGCTGTGCGTAAGCTGATTGAGGAAGATCGACATGTGACATACCGCGAAATTCAGGCAACTTTAGACATTATTGGCATGAGTCAAATACAAATAATCTTGCATGAACAATTAGGTGTAAAAAGTTGTTTTCCCGATGGATACCGCATTCGCTCTGTGAAGAGCAAAAAGCGGCTCGCGTTACTTGGTGCGTCAGAACTCTCGAAAGATTCCACATAGGATCCTCAAATGCTGTATACAACATTGTATCAGGTGACGAATCCTGGATATACGCGTACGAACCCAAAAAAAAAAACCAGTCACGAGTTTGGGAGTTCGAAAATGAGTTAAAGCCAACAAAAATTGTTCGTTCACGGAGTGTTGCAAAAAAAATGGTGGCCACGTTTGTCTCCAAAACCGGCCATGTTACGACTATTCCTCTTGAGGGACAAAGAACGGTTAATGCAGAATGGTATGCTAGCATTTGTTTGCCACAGGTCGTTTCTGAACTAATGCAGGTGCCTATTCTGAGTGGAAATAATACTCTTGATATGGAAAATAATATAATGTATGAAAGTCGTAAACAGAGTCAAAAGAATTAGAACACAACTTGACAAACAACCACACTGACACACAAAGTTTTTTTTTATTAGTTATGTCACTGCAGCTGTAACGTGCCAATCTATCAAAGAGGCTTTAACACTTTCCCTCAGCTGCTAGTTGACCTAATCCTTCAGACCTAAGCTCTGACAAAGTTCCAAGAGTCTGGGTCTGGGCAGGGCCTTTGTCAGCAGATCTGCCAGCTGCGTGGCAGAGCTAGTCCTTTCGACCACAATATCGTTTTGAAGAACCAGTTCTCTAACAAAAAAGTGTCTTACACGCACATGTTTGGTTCTTCGGTGGAATTCGGGATTATGCGCTAGTTTCACCGCAGCTTCGTTATCCACGAATAGAACAGGAATTTCTTGTTGACCACTCATGTCTTTAAACAGTCTTTTTAGCCAAAACAATTCTCTGGCAGCTTCGCTTGCTGCCACAATCTCGGCTGGCCAAGGCTGTTGGGATTCTCAATTCCATGGTTGGACAAAAGGTGACATCCCTAGATCTTTCGGTCTGTTTTCCATTCCAGATACGATATCCGTCGTCGTTATCGTATCCAATAAGTCTACCTTTGACAGCCTTCTTATTTAGCTTCTTCCTTTTCTGTTTAGGAATGTGAAAGAAACATTTACTCCCTATCACACGCAAGTGTGAGATCTTGGGCTTCTTCTTATGCCACAGCTCATACGGTACTTTCCCTTCTTCTCTTGTGGGTCCCGTGCGATTGAGAACGTATGCAGCTGTATTGATAAGCTCTGCCCACAGGGCCTGTGGAAATTCGTCTCCTGCGTGCATGTATGAACGAGCTGTTTCAACAAGGGTTCTGTTTTCTCGTTCTGCACACCCATTTTGCTCGGGCGTGTAGGGCATTGTGAGCCGCTGGTTTATTCCCTGCCTGTTCAAAACCTCCCGAACCGCTTTATTATTGAATTCTCCGCCATTATCGCTCAATAACGTTTTGACTGTATGTCCAGCATTTTTGGCTTCTTTAAGAAATTGAATAATCTTGTCCTTTACTTCACTTTTATTTCGAATGAAATAAACATGACGAAACGCGGAGAAGTCATCCTTTAAAAGAACAAAGTAGCGACATTTCGAGTAACTTTCAGGGAATGGTCCACATACATCGGCGTGAACCAGCTCTCCAGACATACTAGCTCTTTCTCTTTTGCCAAATTTAAGACGCTGTGCTTTTCCATAAATGCAGCCTTCGCACTGTATATCATCTTTATCAGTTAGATTAATCCCCAGTTCCCTCTTGACAAGATCTTTGATATATTTCTTGTTCTGGTGACCAAATCTTTCATGATATAACTGGAGTAAGCTCGATGGATTAACAACATTAATCTCTACAGGTTTGCTTGGTAGAACTGTCTTCATTTGTAATTTATACAGTCCTCCACTCTGGTTCCTGTTTCCAACTGCTAAAATCTGACCATTTAATTCCAGCCTGCACTCTTTCGTGGTGGAAATAAATGTGCTATTTTGCAGTTTATCTTGTGCAGCTAACATGGACAGCAAATTCTTGGTAAGCTTCGGTACATACCAGACATCACTCAGAGTTAAATTCAGTGTTTTGCCGTTAACTTTGGTTTGAACTACCACAGACCCTTTCCCGTTTGCAGGAACTACAGTCCCATCTGCCGTTGTAACGGTGTGGTTCGATCCAAAGTCCTCAAAATATGTGAAAATGTCTCCCCTATTGGTGACGTGAGTCGTAGCACCATTATCTACATACCAATTTTCTGTATCGCTTTCTTCAGAGCAAGTGTAAATCATCAACGTTATATTCTGCACTTGCTGCTGCTTGGACGAAGACTGTGGAGGTTTTTTCGGTCTGCCATCAATAATCCACTCCTTGCAATTTTTTATGCGGTGGCCTATTTTTGAGCAGAACCTGCATCTTATTTTCTCGTCTCTTAACTGCGATTTATGCTGCACCTTTGAGGTAGAGGCGAGCACTTCCTGAGTCTCCTCAATATGACCACCTAGCGCTCTCTCGTATCCGCACAGTTGTGCTGTCAGCGATTCAATTGTCTTCTCTTGTTTGTTTAGCAGCATCCAACTTGATTTGAAACTGAAAAATTTTTCATTGAGGGAATCTAAAATTTTAACATTTCCGGCAACTTCATGGTAGGATCGGTCTTAAAAATCTCAGCATTCAAATTGTTCCAAATATTTTTAAGTTTCGACATCATGGTTGATGCGTCATCAGCGGAATTATTTTTGAAACTAAAGAATTGCATGCATAATGTGTATGCTCTGTCTTCTGATTGACCGTCAAACAAGCGGTGAAGTTCCTGCCATACTTCGTTTGCTGTTTCAAAACGCATGACTTTCATTAAATTCTCTTCGGTCATGTTGCTTGTTAAGATAAGTAGAGCGTTGCTGTCTGCCTTCCTATATTTTAATAATTCTGCATTATAGGCCATCAGAGCACCATCGCCTGTACCTAATATTGGCTTTCTAAGTTTTCCTTCTGCCGCCTCCATGGCACCTTATGTACCCTGCAGCATGATGGACACCTTATATTTCCATGTAGCCCAATTCTGACTACCTATGAGCTGACCGATCTGAATCTTGGTGGTGGTAAAATTTTCCATTTTGACAGCACCGAAAAACTTTTGTTTTTTTCGTTTGTCCTGGGTCTTATCTTGGGTAACCTGGGTATTCTGGGTATTCTAAGTACCTATTCTGGGCCCATAACCTAATGCAGGTGCCTATTCTGAGTGGAAATAATACTCTTGATATGGAAAATAATATAATGTATGAAAGTCGTAAACAGAGTCAAAAGAATTAGAACACAACTTGACAAACAACCACACTGACACACAAAGTTTTTTTTAATTAGTTATGTCACTGCAGCTGTAACGTGCCAATTTATCAAAGAGGCTTTAACATGAACTCCGTAAAGAGAACTGCAACCGTCGCATCATCCTCCATCACGACAATGCGAGTTCTCACACCGCGCACAGAACAAAAGAGTTTTTAGAGCAAGAAAACAGAATTATTAGACCAGCCGTACAGCCCCGGTTTAGTTCACATTCAACCCCTAGAATCTCAACCCCTGTCCACGTTCAACCCCTCGGGGGTTGAACTTGGACTTTTAATTTTGAATGTTTTTAATCCACGTTCAACCCTCAATGGACTGTAAAACACAAAAGTTTTACTCAACAATACATAACTAGCTGCCCGCCCCGGCTTCGCTCGGGTAGCACTAAGTACTTATCTACGGTGCACCTACCAACCTACCTACACCTACCTCGCTACCTACTCGAAGTCAAAACTACACATACATACATACACATAATATTTTTGAAAAAGTAATTGCTGCGAGGTCAGGGATCGATCTTAATTAGTGATATGCCGTTACCAGTAATTTACTCCAGTCGAGTATTTCAAGAAGACTATTCCATCTGTATATCATGAAGCTGTAATTTCTTTAAAGGACGCAACTGATGATACTATCAAAGAATTTCCGTCGTATAAAAATGTGAAATCTTACCTATACACTAAACGGAATAAGGCGGTAGGTGTTAAAAAAACCTACCATTTTTCAAAGGTTCCTGCTCTTTGATTACAAATATAAAAATAATAGGATAATAGCTTTCGCATCTGAGGCGGCGAGGGAAATAATGAGCAGCGTGAATCATTTTTTTGGTGACGGGACATTTAAAACATGTCCACGTCCTTTTCTTCAACTTTATACATTACACGCTGATGTAGGCGGTTCTGAAAAAGAAACCAAAATAATGCCGGTGGTGTACGCTCTGTTATTAAATAAAAAACAAAGTACATATGATTTACTTTTTACTTTAATTAAAAAAAATATCCCAAGCTGGAATCCAAAGAAATTCACAGTTGATTTTGAAGCCGCTGTTATGACAACCATACAAAAGAAATTTCCTGAAGCAGCAATAAAAGGATGCTATTATCATTTTAATAGAGCGATATGGAAGAAAGCAGAAGAACTTGATCTGACTAAAAACAAAATTACTCGTAAGCACGTAGCTTTACTGACAGTATTGGCTCATCTACCTCCGGAGGCCATAAGCGATGGATTTCTCTATATTATGGAAGATAGTCCTAATGATGACGCAGTTACTAAATTCAATAATTATTTTGTTAAACAATGGCTCGAGAATAAATTAATGAAAGATAAATGGTGTTGCTTTGCTGAAAGGCATTGCACCACAAACAAATTAGAAGGTTGGCACGCCATGTTACATAGAACATTAGGCAAATCCTCTAACATAATTCAATTTTTAAAAACTTGGAAGAGGATTCTATATATCAAAAAGTAATAAGCCTTAAAAAGAATCAAAGAAGATCGGAAGACGTTGAAATTGACAGGAGGATTAATTATATTGTTAATCGTTTTGTATGTGGTGAAATAACGATAGATCTTTGCCTGGAGAAATTGTGTCCCTTTATTTTTTAAAGTTTTCACACTTTTCATAATGTTTGTATGTAGGTAGGGGCTGCTTGCCTTCTTCTTCCCAGCTAAACCACTAGGAAGTGGTGAAGGGAGGGCGTTTTGGGGGACTGTCTTATGTAATTTTAACGTTCGAAAAGTGCTGATTCTCAGCCTAGTTTGAATAAATGATTTTTGATTTTCATTTTGTAGGTAGGTAGGTAGCTGTAGGTAGGTAGATAGGTAGGGTAGAGTAAGTAGGTAAGTAAGGTAGGTATTTAGTGCTACCCGTCCGAAGCCGGTGCGGGCAGCTTGTTTGAAATAAATGGTTTGAGTTTAAGGACTATGCGGATTAATTATTTTCATTCTCAGTTAAATGTTATTGATTTATTTGATTTTTAATTTTTATACATTATTATATTAATAACTATGAAATTCTCGTTTTATTATTTTCCCCAAAGATTGGTATTTTCGAAAATAAGTTATGTATAGAATTGGCCATTTTTCTAATTGGCCTTTTGCGAATTGGCCATTTTGAGAATTGGCCATTCTGCGCCTAAACCGTTTTTTTACCCAACAGCTACTAATAGGTATACCTGTAAAAGTGTGTAAAAGATAAATTGTAAAGAGAAAAAAACCCACCTGCAAAAACGCATAGCCTAAAAGAAAAAACAAGCATTATAATCTGTAGAATTTTGGTATAACAGGCGGGGGACAAACAAAAGTACACAATATTTCAGGTTATTGATTTGTTCCCCGCCTGTAATACCAAAATTCTACAGATTATAATGCTTGTTTTTCTCTTATAGGTTACGCATTTTTGCAGGCAGGTTTTTTTGTTTTTTAAATAATTTGTTTTATTTCAAGCTTTTTAGTTTTATTAATCTATATATATTGGAATTAACTCATTAGTAGCTTTTATTAGATACCAATATTGTATTTTTTTTTAAACATTCCCCTCCCTCTTTTTCTGTTTGCAGATGAAATATATTAAAAAAATATAGCCTATGTCACTCCCACAATTAAGACAAACCTAACGACACCTCATAATTATGTTAAAATCCATCAAGCCGTTTAGACTACAGAGCGTGCCAAAGAAATAGACATAATTATTAATTATATACTCTCGAAAAACATTACCCTCCTTCTGGGGCAGTCGGGTAATAAATACACTTCTGCTCTCAGTATTACTTTAATGTCATTATTAGTTACCTAGCAACAAGGGGTCGAATATGGACAAAGAAAAGACGACCAATGTATTGAAATCCAGATTCAACCCCCAGGGGTTGAACGTGGACAACGTTTAGGGGTTGAACGTGGACAGGGGTTGAGATTCTAGGGGTTGAATGTAGACTAAACCACAGCCCCGACCTAAGCCCTAATGATTTCTATACTTTCCCTAAAATGAAGAATAAATTGCGTGGACTGAGATTTTCATCACCTGAAGAAGCTGTGGATGCCTACAAAACGGCCATTTTGGAGACCCCAACTTCCGAATGGAATGGTTGCTTCAATGATTGGTTCCATCGTATGGAAAAATGTGTCAAATTTCGCGGAGAATACTTCGAAAAGCAATAAATACATTTTTAAATAATAATGTTGTGTCACTTCCTTGATTCCCGAAATTTTCAGTGCCGCCCTCGTACCCCACATCATGGGATAGATGAGTAAAAATAATACATTCCCACTTTGCGTGTAGGGAAGAGAGAGAAATATAGAATATAGAGGGAGATAAGCACCGTATTTTTTTTTTTGTCATTTTTATTTCACTACATTCGGGTTCAACTATACCTTAACAGTAAAAGGACTAATTTACAATATTACCTGCACCCTAATTGCGTAACACAATCATAATCTAATCCATTGCTTCATATTTTCGAAAAATTTGTCTGCTCAACAACGTAAGTAACGCAATTATTGTTGTTGAACTGTCAAAATGAAACAGATTGTGATAGATCGTGTGGTACGCAATTAGGGTGCTATTTAATTAGACAGTAGCCAAACTATGTAGAAGGACGCAGACGGTATAATAATTCATACCTACACAGCAGTTCCTGTATGGTTTTGCAAAGATCAGATCTTATTTTATAATAAGCCAGCACAGCCAGATTTAGTTAAAAATATGAAAACTGAAGTTTCTGATGACGATACGAATATGAGAATGACTCATACAATCTATGTTTTAATACGCCAGCTATGCAAGCATTACTTTGTCCCAATCAGGAAAGTGACATTTCTGTTTGATTTTACGAAAACATCAGCTATGCAAGTAACGGTTCATAACCGAAAACTGAAGTTTCTTATGACTCGAAGATGAGAATGAATCATACATGACACAGATTATGTTTAATAGGTACGCCAGCTATGCAATAAATACTCAGTTCATAGCAGAAAACTGAACTTTTTGTATAAAGATGAGAGTGACTCAGCAGCCTATACTTATATGCATGACAATTTTTCAACGCAATAGCTAATATAGAGAAATTGCAGATACAATTATTTAGTTAAGTGTAAATAAAACATACTTTTTCTGCAACTATATTTCTAAATAACTGTGATTTTATTTATTGAGCTTGTGACTCACAGACGAAGAGCTGGTAGGTGCATATAATTCGTGTGCATAAAAAGAGACATGATATAAGAAGAAATTAGCATAAAATATACATTCAATCGCATCGGCTTTTATAGAGAAAACGTAATAATGCTAGGAAAAGCGCAATAATTGAACATGTTATCTGAATTTCTGGAACGGGGACAGGGGAGTTGTTTATATGGAGAACAGAGTCACAGAACAGCAGAGCCAGTAGCAGCAGCAGTTTCTTTAATTTATTTTTATAAAATTGTTTATTTTTGTCTGAACGCCAATTAATAACACTAACATCTAACCTAGACCGCACAATACCTTGGTTAACTTGTCATGGTGCATGTTAACGGCATCCTAACAACATAAATCCGCCTATAATGTTACCACTGCTGGGGCACAGGCTTCCTGCCTTCAAGAGGGAGTGGGCTGTAATCTACCACGCGGGCCCAGTGCGGGTTGGTAGAAGTCATATATCTTCGAATTTTTGGTTCTAGGACATACCGGTTTCCTCACTATGTATAATTTACTCGAAGTAAAGCGTCCGTCAGGGTTCGAACCTACGACCTCGTAAGTCGCGGCCGTTACCACTGGGTAACCACTGCTCTCACCTTAACTGGCTTCCTAACACTATAACAGTAATAACATAACACACACTTTCCACAACCTCATTAGTAGGCAATGAAGTATTTATGAACATACTCTAGCCATGTCTAGTTGCATAAGATTTAATAAAAAAAGGAATAGATGATGTGCAACACAAGAATAGTGCTAAATTGATACATTATTCAAAATATTAGGAATTTCATTTGTATGAAAAATTGAACTTGTATGATTTTTTCAATATGTAGTTTTATTCTACAAAATGGTAAGGGCTGGGTCCCTTCACAGCAGAGCTTATATATTATAATGATTCATTTTCTACTTCAAATATGATTATATGGACTAACAAAAAGCACTAAAGTGACACATTAGTCTATAACAACATAAAAAATGCAACTTTTTAGTTGCTAATATACAAAATTTTCCTTGCATCCAAAGTACAAAATTTTCATTACCCTTTACATTATATCCACCTAAATACAAAAAATATAAGTAAGCTATTATTTACAAAAATGTTTAAAAAAGTCTGGTAAAGACTTACGTTTCTGGATCTTCATGATTCCTTATAGTTTCCAGCAAACGAAACACTTCTTGCAAAGGAGCCCTGAATGCATCCCACATCTTTAGATTGTTATTCCATGGAGAGACACCTAAAGAAAACTTGCACTTTATACATAAAAAAGGAATGATTCTAAAAAATTTAAACAATAAAATGTGTTTTTATCACAATATTCCCCGACGCCCAGTTTCAGAGGACCTCAAATAGACTCTCAACAGCAATAGATTCAACAAAGTTATCTTTAAGCAAAGTTCTTCTTTCACTCAGTGTTCAGCAATGTAATGTGGCTAGATTACAAATAGATAAATTAACACTCATTTGGAATACCTCAGAATTTGGGCATTAGTGTACAGTCACGGAATTTAATTGATGAGCTACCTTCTACCTGATCGACCCCTTGACAATTTAAGTGCCTCTCACCCACATAATTGTAACAAAAAGTCTACAATTTACTGTAACACAAAAAATGTACAGTCACGGACTTTAATTTATGAGCCACCTTCAAACTTTTCAATTTTGCAGTTTCATACATTCACGAGATTACACGATTAAACACGAACTCAAATCGCAAGCTCGTAAACAAGATGACAAATAAATTACTTTTAATCGGAAATATCCATAGAGGTTGACTAATAAGTTCTCAATGATAAAAATAAATACAATGTTGCATTAAGTTTATCCAATCTATTTGATACCGACCTCCTTTGAATCATAGCTCATTAACTCGATAATTATGAAAACATAACTGAAGACAGTGACAGTTGAAATATCAAGATGACAAATAAATTACTTTTAATCGGAAATAGTCTTATCCATAGAGGTTGACTAATAAGTTCTTAATGATAAAAATAAATACAATGTTGCATTAAGTTTATCCAATCTATTTGATACTGACCTCCTTTGAATCATACCTCATTAACTCAACAATTCTAAAAACTTTACTGAAAACAGTGACAGTTGAAATATCGATGTCAGAGAATTTCTCTGTATGCTAACGTTACTATCGCAACAGTAACCTAGCAACAATTGTTTATCGTTGCTAGACCTGCAATTTGTGGACTTTGAGTAGTCACTCTGCTGTCCATTTTGTAGTTCTCTGGCTTTCAGGTTAGCCAACCGGTAAAGATATGAAATATAATTTTCTTCTTCTAATACGACATATGACTTTGTGTGTCGGGAACCGAATAAACCCAATTTGCATTACACGGCTAAAATACGAACAGTGCCAGGTGGCTCATCAATTAAAGTCCGTGACTGTACCTAAGCATTGGTTTATGTAACGAAAGTTATTGATTTTAAAATATTGTTATAAATATGTATTTAGGAAACACTGTGACCATAGCCTGATGTAATAATAATGCATTCAAATTACTTTAGTAAGCCCATTTGACAAACAAAACTTTATTGTTAAATCTAGTAATAACTTTTTTTTTTCAAAGATGTTTGCTTATCTCTATTTGTTTGTTATATTTACTGAGTGTCTAATAACTATTACCTATTTTCATAATGATTTGCTGCACATACAGAATAGGTTTGTCCTTCGCCCAAATATAAGGAAGTTTCTGTGTTTCATTGTACAGGATATCTAAATGTGACGGTCTCTCTGTAAAATATATGAATAATCAACATTAATTAGCATATTTGATATGTTTAAAATAGTGATTGAATATTTAATAAATTATATCATCAAGTAGCTTAGTTACCTTGCGAACATTTTTTTTTACTGCAATCCAGACTTGTGAAATCATAGATATCAACACCATGCAGCGGCAATGTTACTACAGTTGGTATGTTTCCAGGGAGAGGCACATTTAGAAGCGGATAGCTGGAAATAAATACTACTGAGCAAGTCATCTAATAAGGACAGTTTAATAATAGTTAACATGAAAATATCGACTTACCAACATAGTAACAACACAGATAATGCTAATGTGATGGCTGTGATGGGATAAGACGAACAAAATAGTCCGTAAGTGTAATAAATCTGAGCCACCCTTTCGGGCAGAGTGGATCCTGCCATTGTTGACAGTCAATAACTCGTTTGATGTGCGGGAAATTCCGTTTACTAATCTCAAGACACCATCGCACGAGCATTCACGTCACTTGCGAATTTCAAAACGTTGTTTATACACGGTTATGTTACCAGAGGCGCATTTATTGCAGCCGATCGCGTGTGCTGTAGTGATAGTCACGAATGCTATGGTATTTTGCATCATGCACGAGCATGCCGCTACGTTTTACACTATACACTCTTTACCAAATATTAGGCACCGATTACATCAACCAAAGCAACCACCACGCAAGTTTGACATATTGACAGCTCACTAGCCACTTGACACAATTGACAGTGACTCATAAATAATACCACAGATAAGAAAAGCAGTTCGGATATTCATTCACCCAGTCGTAAATATTCTCAGGGTAGCCAGTTAAAGGACTACCAAAGAAAAAAAAAATTTGAAGCCCCTCTCCAAGGAAACACCCCCAAGGTAGTACATAAAAAATGTACAAACATGTGTTTAAGTTAAATAGATTTTTTGAGTTATTGAAGGGTGAAAAGTAGCTCCAAAAGGTTCGTGTAATATAACACACGGCTGCTGCGTCGTCTAGATTACTCCAAGCGGAAATAAATACAATAGGTACTTTAGTACTACGAAATATGGTAAAAGATGGTTTTTCGCCCTCCCTACCATGATTGTTCGAACTCCAATTTCTCCAAATAATATCCCGAAAAGTATTTATTATGTATATTCATTGCCACCCCATCGATTTTTCTTTTATTAACAGACTTCAAAAAAAGGAGGAGGTTATTAATTCGTATGTATTTTTTTTCTTTTTTATATTTCTTACTTCATTGACATTCAAAACCTTCGAAACATACCCATTAAACGATTTAAAAGCTGTATTAAAACCAAACTTTGTAAAAAAGGGTACTATAAAATTTCAGATTATTTAGAAGACAAAAATGCATGGGATTGAGCTGCTCGCTCTGCTAAGCATTGTGACATTTTGAATATTATGGAAAACCATAAAAATATACCTACCAGTTTTATATACAAATTGACATTATTGAATATTATATACAAAATGACATGATGATTACTTGTAAAGAATTGTTTTATTGTGAATATGAGGACTATGTGGATATTTATTTTTCGTTCTGTTAGTTTTAGCGAAGGTCTGGCAATTTGAGAACTTTATGCGACCTACCTAAATGTCCTTTCTTTGGTATTGTTCGTCGAGTCGTTGAGCTCCTTAAGTTCTGAGTTGAGCTCCACTATTACTGACAAATGCTTGCACTGACTGGACAGGTCCACTCAAATCTGTGTGGTTCTTTCCTCAAAAGACCATTTCAGACTCTAATCTACATGGTCCTCATATGGCCTGAGATTATGTCTGGACTTTAAAGGAGACGGTGACCTCTGAGTTTGTTTCGGCCTTTCTTCTCAGAGTAGTCAGATAGGAAACGCCGACCTCATCTAGCTTATTTTTACAACTTTTTAATATGACGTGTAAAAGTGATTCCAATATCCTATTTACAGAATAAACAATTTCATTTCATTTCATTTCAGAACTTTCGACTGGTTGAACCAATTTTGATGATTCTTTTTTTATTTGAAAGCTGGTACTTTTATTAACTTTGCTTGCGTAGTTTTTGAGTTAGCTTCAATATTACGTATTTTTTCCCCACTTAGTTTATCTAGAAGATGTCTTAATTTACTCCTTCACTGTTATTTACATAGCAGGTAGTGGTATTCGAATTTGTGTGGGGTAGGTACCACAACTAAAATTTGAAAAATAAAAACTATTTACCTACAACAACAAAAAAACCGACTTCCAAAGAAAAAGCAAAGCATCACCTTTGTACGTTTTTTTCTGTTCTTTTCTTCTTGTCTGTTTAAAATAAATGAAAACAAAAAAAGTGAAAAATAATTTTAATTTCGGAAGTCGGTGGCAAAAAAACATAAATGGAAAAGCAAAGACACCGACTTCGGAAATTAAAGTTATTTTTCACATTTTTAGCGTTTTTTTTGGAAGTCGTTTTTTTATTTGTATAACGTTTTTTTTATATACTGAAAATCTAGAACGAATCTAGTCGAGCAAAAAAGGGTGATTTTTAGACAGATATAGTATCACAGAATAGGTACATTTTTTGGATAGTATTATAATCGATCGCAGACCGTTAGAATACATAACCCAAAAAAAATACAAATAATGGGACACAAAAAGAGAAAAATGCATTAGTCTGATGTCAAGTGAGAATTTCTCAAAAATATTAAAAACCGTCTAGCTCCTAAACTATAGATAAATAATCGATGAACATAGGTACCTACATGGGAGTGTTTCAGGAAGCCCTTGGAAGTTGGAGGGAGGCATCTACTTAAAGAAAGCCCCCTTTTTGGAGGGAGTACCACACCAATAAAAAATGTATGACGACAAAAAAAACTTTATAGTAGTAGCTACTTAAATACTTACCAGATCGGTTTTAAATACGACCTAGAGGAGTAGGTAGGTAGGACCAACAAACTGACACATGAAAGCATATAATATTATTTTGCCAGATTTGCAGCATAGACGTGTAGGTGCTGATGAAACCAAAGACCAATTGGTTCTTCTAGATAGGTAGTAAGGTACACACGGCTACACATCAAGCTATACATTTCCAGTATAAGCTGACCTCGCATTATACGGAAATCCTATACAATGCGAGATCGTTACAAACTGGAAATGTATAGCTTGATGTGTCGTACTGTGAAGCGTAAAATAAAATCAGTGAAGAGTTCTTTTAAATGCGTATTATGTATAGGATTTCCGAATCATTGTCAATGGAAAGTAGGTATACCTACCTACCTATCGGAATCCTTATCATTTATGCTGTGCCTCTGCAGTGTGCCTACAGCTTGTTGTCGAACGCAATAGGTATCTAAATATATAGGTAAGAACCTACATAATATAAATTAAAGTCGGTTTTCGTGTCTGTGTGACCGCGTTATTCTTCAAAACTACGAAATGGATTTTGATGAGGTTTTCGCCATCATTTATTATGGCGGAAGCGGAAGGTTATTATGTACTTATAATACACTAGCTTCCGCCCGCGGCTTCGCCAGCGTGGTATATTGATAAAATAAAAGTACCTACCCGATGTCCTTCCCCAGGATGCCATCGATCTCCTTGTCAAATTTTGTCAAAATCCGTTCAGTGGTTAAGGCGTGAAAAGGTAATATTTTACAGATAGAGTTACTTTCGAATTTATAATATTAGTAGACCTGCTCCTGACCTCCTCCTTCGCATGGTCTATACGACTTGACAAAACATCGACATTTCTTAGTTATAATAATATGTACTTAACTTATTACCTAACGTATTAGGTATCTTACACGTAAACCATCCGGAATAAATTATCTAAACGATGGTGATGAAAACTTCATCAAAATCTGTTGCGCGTTTTAGAAGAACAAAGCGGACATAAATACAAACACGAAAAGCGATTTTAATTTATAATATGTATAGAATATCATAACTCACAGAATAAGCAACCGGCAATGGGCCGGCCTTATTAGCCGTAGAACCGATGACCGTTTGGGGTAGATGTGTTCTTGAGTGGAGACCGCGAATCGGCAAACGTAACGTAGGCCGTAGGACGCCCTCAGGCTAGGTGTAGCGACTAAAGGGCTTAATGCGCACATTTCAAAAATATATATAAGTATTAGGTATAACCCCAAAAGAATGAAAAAAAAAAATTAAGTAATAAAAACTAAAACCCAACTACGACTAAAAAGGTATAAACAAGACACCACAGATAGATTAATTAAAAATCCGGAGTCAAACGTAATCTATTCGATTTGAGCCCAATCACGTGTGATTCCGGATTTTTAAATTATCTGTCTGTGGTGTCTTGTTTATACCTTTTTAGTCGTAGTTGGGTTTTAGTTTTTATTACTTTAATTTTTTTAGAGAATCTATTTCGGAAAGTTTATATAATACAATAATAGATATTAATCTTCCATTTCAATAACCGTGCGAAACAGGGGCTGGTGGTTAGTGTATAGTGTATACATAATCCCAAATAGTTGGTCCAAAGTTATAACCAAATGGAAATTATGAAACATCATAAATAAAAAACCCAGTCTAATTAACTTTTATAAACGAGATTCGCAAAATAACAGCACATAAAGTTAGTTGTGCAGTAAGTACCGTCGCTACAGTTTGTTAGTAGGTACGGCGGCAAGTTATTTGGCCGTAGTTTCAATATGCTAGACTCTAGCAAATACGTATAGGGATGTTAGAATCTAGCATATTGAAACTACAACCAAATAACTTTTGTTTAAAGCTAGTACTCAAAACATTCGGTATGCTATATTTTTGGGTGCGGTATGCAAAGCTACCAACTGACACCTCGATACATAAGTATATGGCACTGGAATCCTATGATAACCGGATAGGAAGTAGCCTTAGGTAGATACTGATCACTTTTTAGATGGACTTTGGGGTAAAAAACTAAATAGAGAAATCTTGTGATTGGTAAGCTTCTTATATAGGTTCTAGCCCAAAACCTGGGTGAAAGGAACCTCTGAAACTATAAGTAGTTATAGTTGAAGAGTTGAAATTAAATTAATTATTTTCAAGAAAATAAAACACATGCCGCTCTTTCTCCTGTGTGATCAAATCCTGTAAAGAAAAATTTTATGTGTACTTACTTACCTAAATCAGTACCTAATTAACAATCGCTTCAAAAAATAACATATTAGAAAATATACAAAATTGGATATTCTTAGCAATTTGCTTCATCTGTAAACTGGCACCTCACCAAGCAATGCAATGCAATTGCTTATAAGTACCTACTTACCGATAACTTAACCTCTTAGTAGCATTTTGCCCTACTCGGAAATCAAAGTCCCAGCAGTCACATAGATGGCGGGAAAGTCCGAAAAGAATACCAGGGCCCGGGGCCGGGCAACAGGCAACTGAAGGAACACGGGTGGGTTTTAGTCAGTAAAAGTCTAAAACGCCCTCCCGCTCCGCCCAGAGCGGGAGAAGTCATATGATGATATTCCACTCTCAAAAGAAAAAAGCAGTCACATAGAAAGCAGGTGAGCTATTTTCTTAATTTGATACGTTTTTTATAGAGGGTTGGTAAAAACAGCAACGAAATTCAATTAACACTGAAAGATTTACATAACATTTAAATACCTCCAAACGTCACTAACGAGACACAATACCTACATATCATTTTAATTGTTAACGCCTTCTAAAGGCCAATTGACAGTTGAGCGTTCGTCACAAAGGGTAATTCGTCAACTCGTCCTACATGCCTCCGGCCCATCTAAGACGACTTGCGGAAAATCAAAAGAACGTCCTAAATGGGCTGTAGGCCTCTGTTAATATTATATTAACAGATATGTTATACACTCACAAAACAACCGAAAAAAGTGTTCCGCGCAGCAGCGGCACACATACCCACGTTTCATTCATTTTACATTTCACTACAAGTAAAAACGTTACAATTGGAATGTTTTCGAGTCTTCACTTCACGATTGCGCGCTTATAACATATCTGTTAATATAATATCATTGGCCGTAGGCATGTAGGACGAGTTGACGAATTACTCGTTACAAAATTATTCAATCTTCAACATTTTATGTAGGTAGATAATTATTAAAAGAGCGAAAAATCTTTTATTTAAGTTTTTAATATTTATACAGGTAAAATACTAAAGTATAATTAGTGTCCAATAATAATGGGATGTATTTAATAGCACTTTAAATTTGATGAAAACAGTTATAAAATTGTCTAACATCACTCTAATTAAAATAATAATACATCTTTAATGTAATATTATAAAAATAATGGATCGCACTTTAACTGTGTCGAAAATCAACTCCGAAATCAGTTACTTTTTGATTGATCTAATTCGAATTTTCGCGAAAACCCTAGGCATATTGTGAAAACCCGGATGATTAGAAAATGGTGAAAAAATTTTTGCGAGCAACTTGGAAGTAGCGCTCGCCCGCCGGCCGCTGCCGCGGCACCGCTAGCTTCGCTCGCTCGGCTCGTGCGCGGTTGGTCATAGTTCTAATCTAACCTATCCTATTTCACCCAGTTCAAAATGACGAATCATACAATCTGCGGCAAAAATGTTTTCACCATTGTCTAATTATCTAGTCATTCAATTAATTTTAAAGCTAATCACATTTATAGTGGAAACCATTAGTTTTTATAGTTCATTCAATTAATTTTAAAGTGTGAAACACTATTTTTAGTGAAAACTGAACTGGTAATGAGCTTTCGTTGCTGACTGTGCTTATTGTACCTATTTTTTATGCTTGTTTCTTTTATTGTTCTCGGAAGTTCTTTTAGTTATGTACAACCTTCTTAATTCAATCCTGTGTAAAATGTGCAGTTAAAAATAAATTATCCGACTTATAAACTTTTGACTTTTGTGATCAGTTTTGTTGAACGTACTTAAATTATATCACGCACGGGCGTCCCGGAGCGCATCACTTGATTGTTCGGGAAACGCAACCCGCGCGCCGCGGTGCCGTATACGATGGCAGGCACGCCTGCCGTCATATCGCATCCCGCGCCACAGCCACAGTCTCTCGCCGGCCGCCGACACTCCGCCAGTCGTCGCCTGCACGGTGCACTCGCATCCAGCCGCTCGCTCGCATAGCGGCACACCGTACCGCGACCAGCATTACTTACTCACTTTCAACTTTAATTCTCAACAATGAGGACCATCATTCTTTTTAAGTTTTTACTTCTCTTCAACTTTTTAAACTTTACGTTATCTAAAAACTGCCCTTCTAAATGTCAATGCTTCCGGAGCAAAGTTGCGTGCTTACACCAAGACCTGTTGACCGTTCCGAAGCCGCCGGCTGACACTCACAGTTTGTAAGTATTACATTATTCTTAAGTTTAGCAACTTTTGTTCCCTGCTCGTTTAAAAATAGCGTGTTGTTACCATGGCTTTATAAATAAGTGTGAGATTCATAGCGGCTGCGGCGGCCGCGAGCGGGCGATCGCGAAATGTTATTGTTGCGAAAGCATCTGTTTCAGCCGAGGTTTATTTAAAAGCTCTAATTTGAAACAAAATTCCAAGAAAACGCTTAGCGATTAGTTTTAAGTTCGTAATTATAAAACAACAGTTGTATTGTACCTATCTGTGTTCGTAGCCGCGATAAGAAACACTCAAAGACATTCTCCAGAAGCTTTATTCGCTATCACAACTTTTCGAAACACTTGGGAACTGACTATAGTTACAGATACCCATTACTACTTAACCTACCAACCTACCAAACGCCATTGTCAGTTTTATTAAACGACTTTTTCAAAAAGGAGGAGGTTCTATTATGCCTATGCTTAAAAGAAGAAAACCGGACTTCCTTAAATAGAAGGTAGGTACATACTTAGGTACTAGGTAGGAAGGTAGGTGTATCGTACCTACTTAATCTTTGTAGTGGATACATACATTTATTTTTATGTATCTGAAATAGCCATGTAGCTTTTTCAGGGATGGCATCTTATTCCAAAAAATAAAATAAGTTAGTAATTTTGTCCACTAAACAGGAAAATAATTACACTAATTAGGCGTTGATTTGAGTTATGTTATGAGTTTGGGCAGCAACGCTAGCGCAGAAGATAAGACGTTTACGTGGCGTCTACGCGGTTCCGAATTGAAATATTTTTTGTAACAACATAATTTCAACATAATGATTGTTTAGCAATGATCACGAAAAGTGACGGAACCTCAAATAAGATACCTCAGTATGGCTTTCAGCTTCCTGAACTGTTTAAGATTATTTTTATATAAAAAAGGAACAATGTAGGCAGTCGCTGCATGTAAAATACCTACTGGTATTCCGCTGTATCCGGTTGGAAGCAGACCCCAACAGATTGACTTTATTTACATTTGCCTTTAGTTTGGCAGCATATCCGTGTTTGGCAGCAATCGAGGGAAATAGGCTGAATTAAGTTGTTTACTAAACTAGATTGTTTCCAACCTAACTTTAGCAACATCAGACCATGACTGTGTTTAGTATTATTATCATTTTATTTATACAGAATAAACATCCTTTAAGATATTTTGGAGCTGAGGGAAAACACAATAGAATAGAGAATCTCCTAACTTCTGAAGTCGGTTTAAAATTCGCAGGAAATGTTACAAAGCTACCTAGTTTTTAATTGGATAACTATAATCCGGAAAGTAAAATCATTTCAGACGTATAATAAAATAATATCTGTGTAGTGTGTAGTGACTTAAAAGCTATAACAATTTAAAACATATTAATGTTTGTAAGTAGGTAGGTACGTGTTTGTTATTTTATACATATAATATACATTGCCTTAAAATAATACCTACCTATCCTACCAACCTAATCTAAACTGTACAGTCCCTGCATATTAGGTCAGAGTTACCACTCAAAGAGTTGTCAGCACAACTGTCGGGGTCCGCTAGGACCGATACCTGTCAGGGTTGCGGGAAAGTCCGAAAGGGATACCGGGACCTTGGCAACAGGCAACTGAAGGAACACGGGTGGGTTTTAGTCAGTAAAAGTCTGACACGCCCTTCCGCTCCGCCCAGACCGGGAGAAGTCATTGGATGATCCCACTCTCCAAAAAAATAAAAGGTCAGAGTTACCAAACAATTGTAATATGTTTTATCAGGCATCAACGTCAAGAAAGTGATGTCATAGTAGTCATTTCGATTATCCATGTGTTTAATGCCTTTAATACAGTAGCCACTTTGTAAAGTCAATAATCTTGGGTAGGTATAATACAACACCAAGTACACAATCGTAATAAAACACTATGTAAAATAGTTAGGGCTTATATAAATTAAAGACTACCTGCGGCTGCACTCGTTTGTACTAATATATAAACTATCAAAACGTAGCGTAACTAAGAACATAACGCTATTACCGTGCGTTTGCAATCGCGAAACATTCACAACAAAGCATGTTGAAATTTCTAGTTCCTGACAAAAATTTCATGGAACATTGACAGAAAAAAGAGATTTCAACATGTTTTGTCGTAAATGTTTCCCTAGTGCCCAGTGCAAACGCACGGTTATGGACGCTACGTAGCACGCTCGAAGACGTTGCGTAGCAGTCTCGTAGACTATGCGTAGCAGCCTCGTAGACATTGCGTAGCAGACTTGTAGACGTTGCGCAACGGACTCGTAGACGTTGCGAAAAGTTATTTGAAAATTTTACGCTCTTGTTATCAAATTAAATAACCTCTTGCAGTTAATTTGATTATTCTAAGTAGCCTGATGTACTGTATCCTCAGAATTTTGTAAATTAATAAGCAGCGATTAGTTTCTGTCAATTTCGTCACCTTTCGATTAAATCAATGTTAGAACAATTATGTCAAAGTCAAAACAGTCGTAGTGTACCTACCTAATCTGTAATTATATAAAATATACAAAATTGTTGAATGTTACGTATAATTTTTTAATAACGTAAAACCATTTTTTTTAATGCTTCGGCGTTTTACCTTATTTCGAGGTGATACCAGTAAGTTAATAGGTAGGTAACCGTTATTTTAGAGAGTTCCCTCGTGGACGGAGCCAGGGCCCATCCTGGGTGTAACATCAAATGACATTAACAAACAAATAATACTGCATTGTAATCGGAACGGAACAAGTTTACGAGTACTTTAGGTACCTATTACTTTCAAGTTGATAGGAGTAGGACAGAATTTTATAAAAATTAGCTTGCAAGTATCCAAACTATCTACAACAACAGGAGCTATAAAATAAAAAAAAATTACAAAAAAAATAAAACATCTGACTTCCAAAAAAAACACTAAAAAAGTGAAAAATAACTTTAATTTCGGAAGTCGATGTCTTTGCTTTTTAACCGACTTCTTAAAAAAGGAGGAGGTTCTATGTTCGTCTATATGTATTTTTTTTTCAATTTTCGTTGTTTGTCACCGACATCCGAAATTAAAGTTATTTTTCACTTTTTTAGTGTTTTGTTTTGGAAGTCGATTGTTTTTTTTTTTTAAGTTTTTATTTTTTACTTTTTAGTTGTGGTACCTACCCTACACAAATTCGAATACCACTACCTGCTATGTAATTATCAGTGACGGAGTCAAATAATTATATCGTCATCTACATAAACTAAAAAATGTGTGGTAAACTAAAAAGTGGGAAAAAAATACGTAGTATTGAAGCTAACTCAAAAACTACGCAAGCAAAGTTAATAAAAGTTATATGGAGATACACAAAAAAAAAATACAGACGGATATAGAACCTCCTCCTTTTTGAAGAAGTCGGTTAAAAAGTATTATAAGTACCTATGCTTGTAAAAATGAATCCTTTGGAAGAGTATGACAAATCAGTAGGATGTCATTAGATATATAAGTCCAGTGCTTTAGAATAATTAGTTGCCCGTAGTTAAGGGTTTCTAGGAGAGCGCTTTTGTAAACCCACTGCTAAAAGTTCCTTGGTGGCTCAACAGTATTAGGTTTTAATGTTCCTAATGTTATCAGAAATCCTTACTGTGCTCGTAGCTTTGTGTCCGAAATAGTATTTAATCCAAACGCAGTTCCATGAAATATTTCGCTTCTTCTCTCTTCATAGTTTAGCCGGCTAACAAGATAACGGTACCATTTACTATATCTGACGGGGTATTTCGGAGATCAGTCGATGTAGATCATCGCTACATGCAAACTTCACAACACAATGACGTTGAACGACACAATGACGTATAATTAATGAAAATGTCCTAATTATGATTTCTCATTTTAGGTGTTATGATAACACGAGCACTCAGTGCTCAACAGCGGTATTCGGTACTTCAGTTCAGATTCAGACAATAGCCTAAATAATACTGGTGACGTGCCACGCGAAGTAAGAGGGTGCTCTGCACAATAGGTTTTCAATTTAGATGACACGCTGATAATTCAGTGCACTGCAGCGAAATTATAAATGTCTTGTAGTTTATCACACTGTATAGTTTTGAAACAGTATCTAAAATTCGTTTGCTATCTGTGTGTACACATACTTAATTTATACTTATTAGCTTCCGCCCGCAGCTTTGCCCGCGAGATATGTGGATAAAAAGTAGCCTTCCCCGGGATACCATCGATATCCTTGCCAAATTTTATCGAAATCCGTTCACTGGTTTAGGCGTGAAAAGGTAACATACAGACAGACCGCGGGCAGAGTTATTTTCGAATTTATAATATTAGTATGGATTACAGAATCAATGACGAACAACGACATTTTTCATGCTATTATGTATGTGCTTTTGTTAATTTCTTTTTATTTTAAACAGCTATATTTATGTGATAAGTTACCTCCTTGGTTGCCATGTGTCGAAGTAAAATGTTCGTTGCCAATTTTAAAGTACACGACATTATTATGTCGTTTAAAAAATTTAAGATTGGAACTCATATTTTCATTTTTATTTATTCGGCCGCTAAACACGACAGCATGTATTTGAACAGTACAGCATTTCCGATTTATCTCGAAGAAGGTTGTCAAAATAATGCTCGAATTTCCAAGCTTGTTTGAGAAAAATACATTTATTATATACATAAAGTTAGCAGAAAACCTTTACTCGATTCCAACTCAGGAGTGATCACGTATTTGTTTGATTTATATTCAATGCATTTTCAACTAGTCAGCTAGTATAGAATTAACCCCGTGCGCTCGCTACTTGTAATTTTTCTAAAAGGCTAGCAACGCCCATGCATGTTCCGCCTAAAAATACCAAATCCGTGGCTATTGAAGCCGTCCCTGGAAATAAAACATTTTTCCTCTGCGCAAAACTAAACAAAATCAACTGGATTGGCAGGCTGGTCTAATTTTGTTGAAACTAGGATTTAATAAACAGTCTGGTTTGCTTCAAGCTAAAGAGTAATTTTAACAGTGTAAGCACTGCCCGTACGTGCTTGACAACAAGCTACTTCAGTAACTGTTTATCGGTATCGATTTCTTAGAAGTCAAATGTTATACTTATGCTGCAACCATTATGTATTTTTGATAGAAAATGGGCCATCGACGCCATCGTACATTTTTCTAACCGAATAGGCGTGTCCCAAATATTGAATACTGCATAAATATTTTAAGACTTTTATAATAATTAACATCGGGAAAAAAATACCGAAGATAAAATATGCACTAGGTAAGGTAGGTTCCTGCTTACCTTTGATTATGATACCTATTGCGATACCTATTGATCTCTTCTTCTTTTTTTATACGTATTTTCTGTGAGCTTTTCATTGCAATTACTTTCAATTCGAATTGCCGTGAAGTCCTTAACTGGTCATGCACTCATGCCTCTTGAATTATAGCAAGCTCCACGAAGCTTTTTTTTTATTAAAAATGTAAGATCAATACTCACTTGGGTACATTTACTTTATTGAGCTCCTGAAACTGACGAGTTTTAAATAAAGTTGTAGTTTTGCAAATATTCGAACATGGTGTACCTATGTACCTAACTATATTAGCAAGTAGGGACGTAAGTATTCATCAGTACACGTACAAATATGAAAAACCTTTCCTCTCCACTTTTACTATGCGTACCGGTTTATCATTTTACTTCTACCTACTTATCATTTTACTGAAATTAATTGCAGTTCAAAAGAAAATAAAAGCAAATAAAAAGTAAAAATCCTGCCAATTCATGTTACAGCCAATATCATCTATAATAGGTACTTGGCTTGGTTACATAACTCGTAAGTACCTACATTTTTCTGAAATAAGAGATCATGTTCAACTAAAAGCAACAAAATAAATACTACTTCTTTGTTGGTTTAATTTAATTTTCTCTTTAGCTAAAGCATTATATTTAATTGTAAAATTGTAATTAATCACTGAGTTTTGAAATGACTCTTTAAAATACAATATTAATAAGACATTGCTAAGTATTTGCAATGATTTTGGAAATAGCGTGGATGTTTTCTAAAATCTTTTAGATTCCAAATAACCGGATATTTTGCAATCGCCCAGGATTTTTGCAAAGAGCCAATTTATTCGATTGCCCTATATACGACATTATTTATAGCCTTACCTATCTATGCGTCTCTTTGGTGAAACTAGACTCGAGTCCTCTTGATATACATAGTTGGATTGATCTCCTGACAATTAGCTCAGATGAGTACCAAGGTACAGATACCTAATTGGTTAGCTCTACAGTGATATCAGCTGGCTCTATGGACCATAACTTAGGAGCGCCGCCGGACGCACCCAGCTTGGTCGCTTGTTCGACAATGAAGTCAAAAATAGCGTTGCCATTGACATAAATAATTTATGGTTGAATTAATCCGTTTATTACATCATACCTTGGTGTGGCCAACTATAAAGCACCTTTAAAGTTCGATAATACGATGATTTACCTACTAACAACTATAATATAGTATATATCGAAGGTGTAATGATACCCTGCACCCTAATTGCAAGGGCGGGTCCAGGATTCATTTCTGCGAGGGGCAACTGGGCCAGACAGATAAGAAGTCTCCCATATCTTGTATTGGACCCTGTTTTTGGGATTCAATATCTTTCAATGTCATATAAGAATAACTACAAAAATAATATAATTTTAGCACCCTGTCTCGAATAAAATAGATTTTCTTTTGATCATAGATACAGAATTAAGAGTTACTTTATCGACATCGATAGTACCTATAAAGTTTAAAAGAATTATGAGAACTTTGGCTGCAGGAGCGAGCCAAGCGAGTTCAATCATTTTAGCACCCAACCGAATTGGTTTGGTTAGTTATTCTTTTGACCATTCATACATAGTCTCAGCTACATATTTTTCATGAGTTCAGGAAACCTGTGCGTATTAACTTTGGGCGCGCGAGCCCCTTCGGACCATGCTATCTTTTTTAGCATTAGGTACTTATGCTGAAATTCTCTCGCTGACTGAGGCTCTACGCCGGTCAACTTAGCAGACATCTGGGCCCGAGTACGAACTGACTGCACCACTTTGAACCTTAGTAATTACACCACTGCTGCTGTAGATACAGTAGCCTTCTTCTTCAGCCTTCATCATTAAAGCAATGTCTTGACATATAATTATGCATTCCAATTATGCCAGTTCATTCGGACGATTCGATTTTATTTTATTTAAACCGTTTGGGGGGGGCACGTCCGCTCTTCCTGGATCAGCCCTTGCCTAATTGTCATAAATATTTACACAATCAATCAGAATCCGAATCGGTTTGAAACAAATGTCTAACCCAGTGCTTCACAAGTTCGAAAAAAAAATCTGCTTGTCTAACTTGTCATATTACCTCGCGAAGTAGCTCTAGATCTCTATTATACGCTCCCAATAGATAATACATATTTTGATGCCATCATTAATGAATAAACTGACTAGCTTTAGATCAGTGGTTCATTCAGTACAGATTTTAACTGAATTGCATGCGTTGCACGTTGATCCTGAGTCCTGACAATGTAAATTGAATTAGGTGCCTACGTAGGTACTGCTTGTGACATGCCTCTGTCCCTGGCTTGGTTCAAGTCCGGCCAAGCATAGTAATACCTATGTCCTATTGTACATATAATACAAGCTTACGGTTTTCTTTCCGAATTGTCTCAATTACCTACACGATAATTTCCGCTGGTTTTTTTTATTGAATTAAAAATACTATACTTTTGAGTGTGCCAAACTTAGATTAATACAATATCAGCTTTACCGTAGTCTGGGTACGAGTTAAACGGGCAAAGTGCAAAATATAAATTATAAAGCACAGACAATAAGTCAGCTTGACTTTGAAGAGTCGGTAGGGATGCATTTTTGCCCCATCACAGAGAGCGGCAAAAATCTTGGTTGAAGGGTACCTACTGAAGACGATTTTTTAGCTTACAACAACGTGGGTATCATGTGGGAGCGACTCCGACCACGTTATCAGACGTTTCAAGGGCTTAGCAGTTCGGGAGTTCAAGCAACATAAACAAAAACATATACAATGTCGATGGTACTATCGTCTCATTTTTATAATTTCAATAGATAGCGAGCATCATTCTTATCAAAGGGCACGTGATGACACAGCACGTAAGTACCTACTTACGACAACAAACATTCGTCCTTCGTTTGAAGTGTGATATTTAGACTAGCTTCCGCCCACGACTTCGTTCGCGTAGAGGTGGAAGTCATATTTATGATATAGTATAACAAAATGTAAAAAAGAAGCACAAAAAATATCAATTGTTAGGAATCGAACTTAGGTTTCCAAAGCTGTCATCGTTGAAAGTTGACTAAAATAGCCTTTCTTATGTATCATGAATTCATAATTGACTGCTTAGCTCCTTAAAGTTATAGCGGGGTGATATGATAATCATTTAAAAGGTTAAATCCGTAACTATCTGTTATATTCGTTCCCTATTCAGCCCAGACATAATTCGACTGTTACCATACATGGTCTATCTATTGTGTTCTCTCTCATCTCAGTCCCATTTCCTACGAAATGTAACGGATGTTCTTTTCGATTTCTGACTAAATTTTTTTTCTAGTAGTTACTCAAACCTCCGTTGGTCCGATAGAATGCATTGATCCTTATAAGAAAAACAGGATCTATTTGTATTCGAAAAGTTTTTGTGAAAATTGCCAATTTTATTGCTTACTGTATTTTTTTCAGAATCTGTGAATGCCGATGAAAAGTTAAGGACAGTCTCCCAAAAACGTTTTCTTGCAGCGCCCTTATTGCCCCATCTCAAAAATTCAACCTATTTATGTCATGATTCGATGGGCTGCTTATAAAGCTGCTCCATAAAGCGTAACTATAGCGTGATGGTAATCATTTAAAGGGTTAAATCTGTGACTATCTGCAATATTCTTACAATTTGCGGTAAACTATAATAGGTAGAAGAATATGAACAAATTACAATATTGCTCATGCTCATCACCCAAAGCAAATAGCGAGATAATTAAAGACTGATGAGACTGATCACACTTAATGGGAACATCTATGCAAAATTTGTTCAAAATCCAGACAAACAAATAAACAGACAAAAATTCTAAAAAACTTTAAGTATTGGAATCGTTCCCAGACCTCGTAACAATCACTTTTTTTTTTCAAAAATATTTTATATACAGTTTTGACTTCGCTACGATTTTATTATTATTATGTACCAATTACAATATCGTTCGAGGAAAATAATTTTATTTTTAGGGGTACTTACCTACTGCACAAAATATGCTATGATTAATTGACACCGAATAGGTGGTGTTAACATCTCAAGAATCTAAAAAATTTAAGCTACTGGCGGAAGAGTACGATTCTGAGATTCTAACCGGCTACATTTGGGCTACATAGACTAGAATTTACTTATTTAAACTGTATGTAGGTACATTGGTGGTAGAGGCATTCTCTAGTCAACCAGTCAACGTTTAACTTTGGCGTCTTAGGTACTATACGCCACAATAGGTATTAAAAATTCGCAATAATTAAATAATAGTACATATTTACTTGTAAAATCAGCATTGCCACGTTGAATGGCAAAAAGCTGACGATTTGGGAACTTTTCCGGTGACAATGATGTGGAATGTGCTTGAATTTAATTTCATGTCTAAGCTTTTTCTTCGTATTTGATGAATATATAGCGCTGCCATACGAGAAGCGCGATGACATACCTAACACTTGTGATTTATGCAAAACATGAAGCAATTATAGATTATCATCAATTACAGGCAAGAGAAAAAAGTCGAAAAAGGTTCCAAAATGCTTGGAAGCCCTACTGGGCCCTTAAAGAATACATGAAAGGAAATCTCCCTATATTATTGAAAAGAAAACTCATCGACATGTACATCCTGCTCGTCCTACCTAACCTATGGTGCACAAAGTTGGGCACTTACTGAACAACAGAAGTCCAAAATCAAGCTTTGCCAGCGGGCAAACAATGGAGAGCAGCATATTCGGTGTCAAGCGAACAGACCGCTTTAGAAACACTACCCTGCGCTCCATAACTCAAATAGCGGATGTTGGAGAAAAACAGCCAGGTTGTAGTGAGAGTGGGCCGGCCATGTCACACCAATGCACCCGGAGAGATGGGCAAGGATCGTCATTTACTGGACACCTGAAGGATGACATCGCCGTCGAGGTATACACCGCGGCGAAAGTGGTGTGACGATTTAATCATGTTTGCGGGCCCAACATGGCTAGAAAATAGAAATCGCACAAAACAGAGAGATTTAGAAGGAATAGTCCTTTGCCCAGCAGTGGGACACATTATAAGAGTATAGAAGAAGAATTGTGTAATTATAAAAAGGGACACTATACAATGTATATTATAATCACTTATGTACTCGTATTATTTTGTTACTAATTATATTGGCCCCAGTAGGCGGCTCTGCCAAACTTAGCATCAGTGGCGGTTTTGAGGTTCTCAGAAGTGCAGGTGTATGAGCACTTTGGATATTCCAACATATGGGACATGATTTGATTGGAAGCACTGCATACACACTGGGTGTTAGTGGGGTCTATAATTCCCCATATCACTAGATTGTACTTGCTGCAGCCTACTTGGGTTCGCATTCAGACTGAATTCCACAATTTAAAACATAATTAAACGTTATTTCAGAATATTAATTTCCATAAAGCAAATGAATAACAAGAGCCTTTAGTAGCAATTAACTAGTATAAATTAATATTTGAAACACAATACACTCTGTGTTATTAAATTGTTTCATCAAAGTCATCAATTTACTTCGATCAATTTGAAACGATGTACTTATTGCGGTTATTATTCAATCAAAATTGTTAATTTATTTTTTACACAATAAAGAAAGGCTCTGTCTGAATTTTTTTTATGAATTATGTACAAAACTAAAATCTGATAGTACCTATATCTACTATCAGATTTAATTGTACAAAATTCATATAATTTCTTTTGACAGAGCCTTGTGCTTAAATAATCATTACAACGTACACATTGTAGAAAGCAATAATCCGGTAAATTAAAAAAAACTAAACCCTACTTCCACCCAAAACAAAAATTCGAACTTCTAACCCAAAAAAGCAATATGCATGCATGCCAGCTACAGTTGGCTGACAAAATGGGTACGAGCTGATGTTTTACATTTCTATGGGCTCGATATTAACAAGTGCATTCATCGCGCCTTCCATTGAAAGCGATATCTACTCGTCAAACGTACATTCATCGAACCACTTGGCTGCTTCCTCATATAGTGTATAATTCATATAATGAAGCTTCAATTCCGGTCTTTTCAATCGTCCTATCAATTCTGTTTTAAAAGGGTTGTAAATTAAGTTTAGTAAGTGTAGGTAAGTTGGATGTGACGTCATAAGTATCACTGAATATTGTAGCCCGCTACATTTTCTCTTTAATTATTAGCTGATTGCGCGAAAGGAAAACACTTAGTAAAAATAAAAATGTACGTTATTTAGTTGTCGACTCGCCCGTTCCATCTTTGATAAAAAGCGTAAGGTTTCTCTCTCTCAAGCTTTCTGGTCAACCACAGTGAAATATAAGTAGCTTTTTATAATAGCTAGTGCTTTATAAAATATAAATAATTGCATCTGACATCTGACAAATAAATAGGCATGAAAAATTATAGATACCTACCTACCACCTATTTATATGATGCGTTATACACAACACTAGTCACATTATTTTATAATAGCTTCTCTAGATTATTAAAGGGCCCTTATAATAAATTTCTATTATCAGGGACCAATCTTTTTTCCTCTGAAACAAGCACAGAGCTTTATTGTTACTAATATCATTTAGCGGACATCTAATCAGTACCAGGGAAATTGACTTTCCTCTGATCTAGTTTACTGTGAGCCTGTGTGGATAACCTACGAAGACGTACCTAATATAATAGTGAGCTAACCCCAAAGTTTCATGAAAATAAGCACTTTCAGTTTTAGCTGAAAACGTGGCAAAGCAGAACAATTAGGTACTTACTTATTTAGGTACTTTTGAAAACTTCAAAACAAATTGCAAGTCGGGCTGTTTCAGACTGCAAGCAAGACAAGTTTGAAAGAGTAGACGCTAAGTACTTCGTCTGTTTTACTATTCTCAAGCTACAAATAAAGTAACAAGGAAATATATAAATTCTTGGAACACAATTTGGGCGAAATGCAAACTTTTAATTAAGATTCTGAGCACTTATTTCTGAGATGTTCGCGCAGATTGTTACCGTGCAAACATTATGCTGCAGTGCTAAAGGTAACAAATAGTCTTGTCACTCGGCACCCTAATTGCGTAAAACACGATCAATCAGAATCGGAATCGGTTTGAAACAAATGTCTAATCCATTGCTTCATAAGTTCGAAAAAAGTCTGCTCAACAAAGTAAATAACCCAATGAATGTTGTTGAACATTCAAAATGAACCAAATTAGTCTTAATCGATTACGAAAATAAGTTACACAATTAGTTAGCAGGATGGAATTATTCATGAGTAGTCATGACTCATGAGTGCTAACTTTGTATTTCGGATGTCGTTGCTGCTTGTACAAAATCGCTCCCTGAAATCCAATGTTTCTTCTGATCCTGCTCGAATCGCTCGCTTTACAACATTATTTTATATCAAAATAAATAAGTGTTGTCATTTAGACCTACCCATAACTTTTTGAACTCCATGTACCTAGGTAAGTTTTGTGAATCGGTTTCTGTTTGGGATTAACTACCCAAAAAGGTACGTTAACTTATATGGACGGAAGTTGTCCAGAATTGGGTTCAATTCCAAGGTAATTTTCGCCAAGTTAAGTCCATCAAGTTGGAAGTTTGTAAATCCTAGGACAATACATTTTTTTGCTAGAGCCTAAGCTCTACCAAATAAAATTAACGAAATATCAACGAACAGCTGCATCAGGTAGGTACATACCTGATGTTTCAGTTTAAGTTCGTTGATATTTCATATTTTACTAACCTAAAGCGTGTCACACACACATCAATATCGAATCCACTGTCTCAATCTTCGTCAGATGAGTTTTCAAGTAGGTCTCTGGTCTAGCAATAGGTAATACTTACGTTTTGTATGAGCTTTATTGTAAAAACTGAACAGTCTGTACATACGGCTACACATCAAGCTTACATTTCCAGTTAATGCTCATCTCGCATTATACCTATAGGATTTCCGTACAATGCGAGGTCAGCTTATACTGGAAATGTATAGCTTGATGTGTGGCCGTGTGAACAAGGGACAAAACGTGTGATGCCCATATATCGGCATCGGAATCGGAATCGTTACATCCTTATAAAAAAACAAATGGCGGCCAATAAAAAAAGAAAATTTATCAAATCATTTTTATTTAATTTGAACCTTTGTATAAGTGTAAAATCGACTTCACACCGGAATCACCGATAACGGCGTGGAACTAAAATGGAACGAGTCAAAGTGAGATGCGCTCGGCACCCTTGTTCCGTTTATAAAGCGTTGAGTACAGCACACTATTATCTTAGCGTTGAGACTCGCAACTCGTAAGTCTCGGCTCTCGCAACGCCGCGCCCGCCACCGCCGCCCGGCGCCCGCCGCGCGCTTCGCGACGTGAATAGCTGGATGTTTGCTTTATCTTGATGTTACTTCCATTTTTGACATCGAAGGCTGCTCTGCCTTCCACATACCAGTACATTTTATTTACAAAACAATAGCTATTTTGTAGCTTCACATCTTCAGGCATTTGTTGTTTTGTGCTAAAAAGCGCGTATTACATAATTAGCAAATGTTAAATCCAAAACAAAACGGGTTTCATTCTTGCTCATAACTTATTTATGTTTTGATGCATCGGATTTGTTTCCGTAATCGCCTGAAATTAAAGTGAACTTCTAGTTCTACGCAAACTCGTGAGATGCTATCGACACTGCTGACGTACCAAGTTAGCCGATTGCCGAAGTAAAATCAAAGTACCAATTACATAGCATTATATATCTTTAACGTATGATAGAACGGACGGTATCGGTACACAAGCTCATGCTTATTTACCCGACTACGGCGACGCAAAAAGGAGGGTTATGATTTTGACCTACCTATGTATGTTCATCTGTTCCCTCATTATCTTCTAAACTACTCATCACAATTTGACAAATAAGGTACCGCGTCTTCATCGTCGTCCGCTGGTTATAGGCTATGTGACGTCACATTAAATTGAAAACGGCGACCTCAACTACGACGACAAAAAGTCATGAACGAAAACAATTTTTTTTTATCATTCCTTGTTTGCTATCAAATGAAAGGGCTACATTTAAAAAATATATATAATTATTATAAACCCAAAAAAATAAATAAATAAAAAATGTTACAAAACTAAAACCCAACGACGGCAAAAAAAGGTATAAACAAGTCACAGACAGACAAATTCAAAATCTGGAGTCATAATAATTGTTTTGTTTTAATGCAAAACTTCTAATAAAACTATAAAATATCGATCTAACCAAATGAATTAAAAGCAATAGTACATTGTGACACGAGTGTAATAATCAATGCACACGCGTTTCATACGACGTTTTTCAACACACTTGCGAGGAAAAATACAGACTTGTTGTAAGAACTTATGCTACAATAACGTACCTAACTATAGAGATGATAGATTTATAAATATTAACTGACCTTTGTTGCCAGGTACTGACTATCCGGAATTTCTTTTAAAAACTTCTATATCGGTTGGTGGCAATACTTTAGATTTTGTATTTTTGATAGGTAAAATAAACCACACAACGAAAAGGATAGTAAATATTTATGGAAAATGGCGCGCTGGCCGCTGGCTGGTTTTGTTTTTCCTTAGGTGTAAATAAAGGCACTGGCAAAACCGTTAGACAGCCTATACAAAAAAAAATGATTTGATTAAGAAAAAAATTTTTTATTATCACTAAACGTACCATGGCGGAGTCAAATCTATTTATTATTATTTGTGCTCTTCTCCCCTACGTGAAATCCACATTTTTAATAATGATTACAAAAATGTTTACAAATATTTATTATAATTTATTCATATTTGGCGGCTGGTTTTGTTTTTTCCGCTAACGATGCGCACGCGGGTGTAAATAAAGGCACTGGTAATACCGCTGAACAGCCTATATAAAAAAAAATGTTAATAATACATAATGGGGCAAATGGGGTTAGGGTAGTGAACAATAAGGACTGAAATTGCCACAGACGATTTAAACCTTTTTTTAATAGTACAAATTGAGTTCTATTCCGTGCGAACGCGGTGGCACACGGGCAGGCCAGCGCGATTCGTCTAGGCGGGTCAAGTGGGCTGCGCGCGTGCCACCCGCGGTCTTACCGGAAAAAAGCGCAAGTCTCTGCTCGGGTGTAAATAGAGAATGCTCATTTATTAGTAGGATAGTTCATACTAATTAATGTATAGTAAGGATTTTTTTTACCGTAACTAAACGCCACTGGTTTGCTTATGGTACTTTTTTTTTTTTTTAAATAACAACTTCCTTTTGAGCGCTTGTCTTTGGTAAAAAGCTTCACCAAAACCAATTTCTATTGGATATAAATTCCATGCTGCCATGATACTACTTACTAATTCCATACTGCCATGTCTTTACTCCGACTAGTAAATAGTTATCTGTGGCGCACATTACCGCACTAGTGCGGTAATGTGCGTAAAGTAAAAAGCACGCTTCCATAATACACTGCATTATGAATGTACAAGCGGTTCAATAAGAGCCACTTTACGAGCAAGTGTGTTGAAAAACAGTTAACTTGAAAATTACGCGCCTAAATATGTAGTTTCACATGGGATAACAACTAAGTATTATTAAAATAGCAAAAACTTTAAAAGCGTAAAAGACTTGACAAGTCTTTGCAAGTCGTGGCAAGGAAAGAATATTGGGTTACTCACGTCTGCAACACTGCTACGTAACTCCGGTGCATCTCAACTTTAACCAATACTTTATTAGTTCCAACTAAGTACTAAAATGTTTCTTTGAACTTTGGTTCATGAATTCAGTAGGTATGTACTTCATTTATTTATTAACCTTCAATAACGCAGAATTTTAAAGATTAGCATCGGAACTTAGGTTTTTAACTTAAATTGATCGTATTGTAGTTGAGCCCTACTTGGTCTTTTTTTTTACAGTAGAACGGTTTTCGACCTAAGATAATTAGCTTGCAGTCCTAGACTGAATTATTTGATTACAGGCTGTTTCAGTGTCAATTATGGTTCTTGTATGCAAAAATGGTTTTTTGTTGTTGTACTTACCAATAAAGTGTATTCAACATTTCACAAACCTATATTTTGTTAAAAATGGCGGGTTAAAAATGGTTACGTATTCGTGAGATCGAAAATGATGTCGAAAAGCATCAAAAGTCGTTCTGAATCTTCGTAAAATATTTTACACGGCGTACGGCGTCCTTTCAAAGCAAAACTTTTCATGTAGTGCGATGCTCGCGCTCAAGAAGCTTGTATATGTTAGACTTCGGGCCAACAAGTGCAATGAGATATACAATGTAAAGTTGTAAACCAACAAGTTTAGAACGTTTCACTTGACAGCTTTATATCATCTACTGCTCTGTACTTAGGCTCTATAATATAAACAAATAAATATAATTGAAGAGTGAAGACAATTCAATTATATTTATTTTGTACTGTCAAAATAATAGCTTTTTACTAAATGCATTACTTAAATGGCAATGCGTATAAACGGCACTTATATAAAAAACAATTTAAAAAAATGTCTGTCTGTCTGTTTGTTCCGGCTAATCTCCTGCTAAGCTGATCTCGCATTGTACGGAAATCCTATGCAACTGGAAATATATAGCTTGATGTGTAGTAGCCATGTGTACCTACTTATATGAAAAGAAGAAAACTTTAATAGATTGGCAACACCAAAGAGCGGCCATTAACATTTACGAAGCAACTGTATGCAATGCAAGAAACGCGGAGGCGGTGAGGACTCTCGAACACGGACTCTAAATAAAAAGACGCTCTGAACAGAACAGGTTTATGTTAGGACCAGACTTATATTTTGCTCTTTTTTCCAAATGTTTTACGGGACGTTTTGTTTGTCATATATTTCTGTTCGCGCTCCTATATATAGGTAGCTACTAGGTAGGTGCTGTCCGCGCGTGACGATCAATATTATTCTGTAATGTATCGGTCTTATGGAGATCTTTGCCGAACACACCTGTGACCGACCCATCATTAACAACAGTAAACGGTCCCGATCACTTTTGAAATAGTTTAGCCTCTATAAGAGCTAAAGTGTCTCCTTGCCGAAGGTTATAGACATAGGACTAGCTGTTTATATCGAGGTGAGGCGTTGGTGTAGATTCAAGAACTTTTTTTAGTAACTAAACCAAATACTTACATTACTATTGTATAGTTTTTTTTTTTTAAACAGCTGTTTTACTGGGGAGTTTGTTGCGCCATTTCTTCTTCCTAGCTAAAGCACTAGGAAGTGGTGAAGGGTGGCCGTTTTGGGGGACTGTCTTATGTAATTTTGACGTTCGAAAAGTGCTGATTCTCAGCCTAGTTTGATTAAGGTTGATGCGCTAGGGTAGCCCGCGAAATACAAATTTTCTTAAGTTTTTTGCAATTTGCAGATCAGTATCAGGTTGTATGTTGATCTAAATATTATTAGCGCTCTTAACAAATATGGATTTACAGAATTATAAATATTAAAACCAGCAATACAACTCACTAAGCTCATGTAAGTGTATTGAATGACTATTTCATGAAATCATGACATTTAGCACTACAACCTGATAATGACCTGCAAATTGCAAAAAACGTAAGAAAATTTGAATTTCGCGGGCCACTCTAGCGCATCCTCCTTAAATGACTTTTGATTTTGAAATAAAAAGATACGTCTAAACCAAAATGGAAATCTGTGCAAGACATTTTGTACAGCATAGTAGAAAAAAAAATCTCTCTAAATTATGAAGTTCAGAGTCTAATTGGGTCTGTAGTCTACGGCGTCAGCGTCTAAGAAATGTGATACACGTTCATCTAACATACCTACATGCCAGTGATACCAGCGAATACCTGACCTTTAATGAAACAAAGGGAAGGAATGTATGTCTGTTTATTTAAACATGATAATAGTGAGGTACGTTGCTTTTGCTGGGTGAGCTTTAGGTACACACGGCTACACATCAAGGTATACATTTCCAGCATAAGCTGACCTGGCATTGTAAGGAAATTCTATACAATGCGAGATCAGCATAAACTGGAAATGTATAGCTTGATGTGTAGCCGTGTGTACACTATCGTCCTTATATGCGTAAGACATAGGACATGGGTTTTACATACGTCTTACACCTCTCTAATCTAGGAATTAAGTCCATACTACACGATGCTGTCTATCAAGCCTATTGCTGTTCAATACCGACAACAACATAGAATAAACGTCATTGCGGTTTAGGCCAAGGCCAAGTTGCAAGTCTTTGTCTAGTTTTCTCTAGCTCAACAGTTGAGACGTCAAACAAAACTTAGTCTAGTATCTTTGAAAAAATTTCCGATACAACATAAAAATGTAGCGATTGTGACTTAGTTTCCACTGAGGCGGAGCTGGGCGGAACGGAGCTTGGTGGTGCATGAATTAACCAATCACAATGCTCCTTCCGCTTACGCTGTATAAGCGGAGTGGAGCAGAGCTGAGCGGAATTCACATTATATTTGAGCACGTGATCCCGAGCGGGATAGAGCGGAGATTAGCCAAGCAGTGTTGAGCGGAGAACAGCGGGGCTGTGCGGTGCGGAGCGGAGGGTAGCAGGGCGGTGGACGGGGGTGGAGAGGGGCGTAGCCGCTTGGCTCCCGCGCATCTAATTTTAAAGAGATACATTAGGTCGTATCAATATTAACAAAACAAAAAATATACAGGGTTATTGGTAAAACACCAACCACCTCTTAAAGAGTCATTGTACTCAGCATTATGATAAACCTTTACGCGAAAAAAAAAACAGCTGTTCCGTACATTTTGACGAACGGTTTTTCCTTTTGTTTTTTTTTTTTTCGCGATTTCATATTTGTTCCTATAGTAAAAGTTGTTCATAATGATGAGTACAATGACTCCTAAAGAGGTTGTTGGTGTTTTACTAATAACCCTGTATATTTGTACTTTATGAAATTCTATTGTGTTTGTTATTCCTCAGTTCAGAATCGTATTTTTAATGTTCTCGAAACTAGAATCTATGTTTTCTCTTCATGCAATGCAATCAATGTTCTGCTTCATTATCTTTGTCTTTTAGTAGAGAAAGATATAAAAGCTCTACTTTCTTTTATTTTTTAACGACAACATGACGTATGCTTTAACTGATCGGCGCATCTTTGCTCAATGCCGCTTCACTCCACTCCAGTCCGCTCCACTCCACTGCGATTCAGTGGTAACACTCACCATTTTTCACTGCTCTTCTCCGCTCCGCACCGCCGAGCTCCGCTTCAGAGGAAATTGGATCTTATTTTTCTCGACACGAACTGCGCAAGAATAGGACATTCTGCGGTCATAATATTAGCCAGTTTTTGACTATTTGTGTTTAATGACACGTATGACATAATCCACTAACATTTTGTATCTTTGCAGGGACCTGCGGTTCAACAAGATCACCGACATCGAGCCAGGAGTGCTATCACACGTGCACTCTCTGCGCTCCCTGCTCCTCAACGACAACCGCCTGCAAGAGCTGCGCTCCGGCACCTTCCACGGCCTGCGCAGACTCAAGTACCTCTACCTGTACCGGAACCGCATCCAACATATCGAGCAAGATGCCTTCCAGGGACTCGTGCATCTCGAACAACTGTAAGTACTTCAGATCGGCTGTTATAAATAACTAGCTGTGCCCCGCGGTTTCACCCGCGTAGGTCTCGATCCCGTGGGAATATAGGGATAAAACGTATCCTATGTCCTATTCCAGGTCATGATCTACCCGTGTGCCCATCTTCTCCTCTCTAGAGTAGGGAACGTCGCGGCGGCGAGGCGCCGGCGTCGAACGGTTCGCGTATTGAATTTTTATACTCGTGATAACTTCGAAATTAAGTGTGACTACTGGGACACCGAACTTAAGGAATTTTCTTAATCCAATAGCCATAAGATATACACCAATGAAAAGAGCTTTTCGAAGAGAACCCTTGCTTCTAATATAACTGTTGCCAATTGTTAGTCAGTTCGGAGTTAATGACCTAAATAGGTAATTAATTGCGCACTGAAGTTAAGCAATTCTTGGCATCCAATAGCCATAAGATACATATATACCACTGAAAAGAGCTCTTTAGGGATAACCTTTGCTACAAACACGACTTTTGCCTACTATTAGTCAGTACAGAGTTAATGACCTAAATAGGTGATGAATTTCAATAATGCTTAATTACTCACATTTAGAGTTCTGTAGCTCCTTTCGTACTAACAATCGAGAGAAACGTCATATCACGAAATATTTCCTTTGAAGAGATCTTTCCATTGGCATATATCTCAACTCTATTGGGGGATGCGGCAGGCTTAACGAAGGGTTAACGATTTGTGCGGCCGATCGACTCTTAAACACATTATTCCCAAAACGGCATCTAGGAGGCCAACGTTTTAAAATGTCCGTTTATAGGTTTGCAAGATCATGTTTGCAAGGCTCAAAGTTAGTAAAAGTTATTTCATTGTCTAAATACCTGACTTTCACTAATGCTTAATTACTGACATTTAGAGCTCTGTAGCTCCTTTCGTACTAACAATCGAGAGAAGCGTCCTATCACAAAATACCATCCTTGAAGAAATCTTTCCATTGGCATATATCTCAACTCTATTGGGGTACGCGTCAGGCTTAACGATGTGTCCGGTCGACCGACCCTTAAAAACATTGTTCCTAAAATGGCATCTATTGGAGACCAATATTTTAAAATGGTCACTTATAGGCTTCAAAGTTGATGTTTGCAGGGCACTGAATCATTAAAAGTTATTTAATTAACGAAATACCAGAATTACAATAATATTTAATCACTCACACTTAAAGCTCTGTAGCTCCTTTTATACTAACGATCAAAAGAAGTCTTCAGAATAAAAAATATTCTTCTTGATGAGATCTTTCCATTGGTATATATCTTAACGCTATTGGGCTCCAGGGCAGAAACGCCCAATCTCCTTTGATTACCATAAAAAAAGGTTATAGTGAGTCAATCTTAAAACATCGACATACCTATGCTGTCGCTGACTTTTTTTTAGAAACTTTAAAGAGGAACAATTCCACCATACATGATATTTGCGTAACTTACACCGTTTACGCAGCGCACGCAACGGAAGCTCTCAAAAAGAAATATTTTTTTCCGTTTTTGCATCATTTATTGATTTATGCTCCGCTCCTATTGGTCCTAGCGTGATGTTATATAGCCTATAACCTTCCTCGATAAATGGACTATCCAACACAAAAAGATTTTTTCAATTCCAACCAGTAGTTCCTGAGATTAGCGCGTTCAAACAAACAAACAAATAAACTTTACAGCTTTTTAATATATTAAGTATTAAGTATAGATTTATAATATTAAGTATAGATAATATTAGTATAGATTACAGATACCTAGATCATACTTATACTTTCGCGAAGTCAAAGAACTTTACATGGTACAAAGACCTTTGCGAGGTGTAATGAATGACTAATGATAATATGAAATATGATACAGATTGGCACGGTTAATTGAGAGCACGTGTAGAGTTGCGTCTAATGTAGCCATCTACTTAATTTCAGATCGATAGTGCACTTTTCAAACGTAGCTAAGTATCTCTTCTAAATAATCGTCATTCATAAAATAATAATATAAGTACACACGGCTACACATCAAGCTATACATTTCCAGTTTATGCTGATCTCGCATTGTATAGGATTTTCGGACAATGTGAGGTCAGCTTATACTGGAAATGTATAGCTTGATGTGTAGCCGTGTGTACCACGTTGAACGGTTGGCCTCCAGTATAATTCTGTCTATTGCTGAACTGGGAGCCATGTGCACATTCAAAGTTATAAATACTGGCGCATCGCTCTGAAACTATCCATAGCCATCTTTTTCTAACTTTCGAGAGTCGCTGTCAACAATTAGCGGAGTTATGATTTAATCTTTACTACTTAATATTATAAATGTGAAAGTAACTCTGTCTGTCTATCTGTCGCGCTTTCATGCCAAAACTATTGAACCGATTTAAATTAAATTTGGTACTCGGATAGTCTAGAGCCTGAGAAAGGACATAGGCTACTTTTTATCGACATACCACGCGGGAGAAGCCGTGGGCGGAAGCTAGTGTATAATAAAGGTACGCGTTTGAATAAACGATCAAGTTGCATTTGTTCATGTAAAAGCTCTGCTAGTTGAACGAAATGTTCCTTTGCCTCTCATTATACAGATACGGATTATCGATCGGTATGATAAAGCTACAGGATGATTATTTTTCTCGTGTAAGGGGTTCGATTCCCGGTTCAACCATGTAATTATTTAAATATCTATGAATGCAGTTTAAATTGTTTTTTAAATTCAAATAATGTCTTCTTTCAGTAAAATGTTCCATCTACAATATTCAAGGCACTTTCCCTCCATGTGGCATATCCGTGGGACGCCCTGTATATTACTAGCTGATGCCCGTGGCTTTACCCGCGTGGGTGTCGGTTATTATAGGTATATACTAAAACCTTCCTCGAGGACCACTCTTTGGTGAAAACAACATGAAAATCGGTGCAGTCGTTTTTGAGTTTATCGCGAGCAGACAGACAGACAGACGCGGCGGAGGTCTTTGTTTTATATGTAGTGATAAGAAAAACATACAACATAATTATTATTAAGTAGGTAGGCCTTTCAAACCAATAAGCTGATGATCTGTTCTGACCAGTAGCGTACATACTAATAATAGTTTTTCTCGCAGCTTTAATAATAAGACGAAGTTAACGGCCAGGTAGCGCTGCAATATCATTTACTAATTTCCACCAGCTGTCTACAATGTGTATTTTGCAGCTCTTTTCTTTATCGTTTTTAGGGTTCCGTAGACAACAAGGAACCCTTATACACGGTGATTTTTAATGATTATAAACAATTTTCACTATGGGAGCAAATACGAAATAGCAAAAAAAATAAACATCCGTTTCATACATTTTCGTCGGGTAAATATTGCATTTTTATATGAACAGCTGATATTTTTTTCGATATTTTAGGGTTAGTCTTATAGTGAAAGTCTCAAACTCAGGGCGTGAAAGTACTCATGATTCAGTGCTCTGAATCATGAGTACTTAGTAGTACGCCCTGAAAGGTAAACAATGAATTAAAAATCACGGAGTATAGTTTCGCCATGTCCGTCTGTCTGTCTGTCCGCGGTTTACTTAGCTCAGAGACTCTTAGTAGTAGAAAGTTGTAATTTGGTATGGGTACATAAACATATAAATCAGGCCGACAAAGTGTTAAAACATAATCAAGAAAAAAATTTTTTTAGGGTTCCTACATCCCATATACGGTGATTTTTCTCGTCAATCCCATGTTGTGGGGTGTCGTTGGAAAGGTCGTTTGATTTGTGAAAATCATTTTTGTATTCAGGGATCCGTTTTGCGAAATATTAAGCTTTAAAGTGCTAATTTTTGTTAGACCCAAGTGTCCCCTTGCCAGAAAAAAATGTTGATTTTGGATATGTAAAAAAAAAACACGGCTGTAGTATATATAACGAAATTAAAAGGAAAACTATCACAGCTAAGTAGGCTCTACATAATCATCTTACATTTGCAGGTGCAAAAACATGTTCTCCCATATAGAGTGTATTCAATTCATACGGAACTTCATACGGAACCCTTCATTGTGCGTGGTTCGACACGCACTTGGCCGGTGTTTTTTGCCAATAAATTTAATAATTTTGAGTCCAAGTATCCGGTAGGTACACACGGCTACACATCAAGCTATACATTTCCAGTATACGCTGACCTCGCATTGTACGGAAATCCTATACAATGCGAGATCAGCATAAACTGGAAATGTATAGCTTGATGTGTAGCCGTGCGTACAAGATAACTTGAGTCCCGGCCCCTAGCATGAGATAAGATAAAAGGGACTTGTGTGTTTACACGATCTGTAAGTCTGTCTTTTTTTGACCTAAATTAAGCCCCACAATATTTTGAGCGACACTCGTTGGAATAATACAATGAACTCTATGTTTTAATTTGCCATCGACTACCAAATTGTCAAAAAATTATGTCAACTTATATAGGACTGCGCTAATAAAGCATGACTACAGTGCGTTTCATCAAATAGGTAGTTCCTTTGCCGTAATTTTGGCTTCACTGTTAGGTAATCTATAACAACGGAACAAATAGGTAACGCGCCGTCGCGTCGCCGTGCTCGTCCTAAGGGTCTCCGCACACAGGCCACACGCGACAGCCACAAACGCCGCGGCCGGCGGCGGCGGCGCCGGCGCCGCGCCGGCGCCGCGCCGGCGCGCGGCGCGGTGTTTACGCTTACACCGGTGGGCGCGTTTTGTGGTTGTGGCCGGTGGCCCGTGTGCAGGGACTCTAATTGGTCCGTTGTTAAAGTTTAACAGTGGAGCCAACATTACGGCAAAGGAACTATGTGATGAAACGCACTCTAAAACGCGGAGTACCAAACTCCATATTAAATAAATATTGTGACCAAACTAAGTATGCTTCATTGAAAATAACATTCAACTCGTTTGAGAATTGCCGGAAATAATAAATATATTCACAAAATATCTCTGACAGAGGATGCTCAAATTCAAATTAATTGAGCTCTGTTAGATTTAGCAATTTTCTCCCTTCATTTAGCTGGAATGTCTGCTAGTTTAGGAGCAATTAATTTCAAGATACCTTCCACCTTTTAAATTCGGACACTAATTTATTTGTATTCGAATGTTACTAATGAATTATAAAGGGTGAAGATTATGTTATTATGTTGTGAGTTTAAAATATAAATTAAATCTGTTAATTTTTATTAGAAGTCGTTATCGTTTTAATGAACGTTACAATATCAATATCAATGTCGCATGACTTGTTTATTACATAAATACTACGATATGGATCATGTAATTGATTGACATTATTTCTAATAGTATTTTTATTTAAAAAATCCACTTATTTTATTTATTTGGCCACATATTCTACACATAAAATGTAAGAGAGCTAAGAGACCACCTATCTTCAACATACAGTTAAGTTATTTAAAAGCAAGCGATATCACATAGCATCAAAGGTAGCATTGCAATTAGGAGAACACAAATTGCTGTCGAGTGAGCAATGAATTCAACAGTTTCTAGAAATGGCAACTCCATAGGTCTTTAGCGGTAACATGAACAATTCTCGAGACGTTCATATAAGGAAGTCGTGTTAACTAATATTCGCTTCACAAATACAATATAAGTAATGTCTAGTAATTGCCTGTGAGATAAACATGAAGTGGTAATGAAACAGCAATATGTTATGTACGAACTATTACATAATATGTATGTATTTGAATGACCCTGCAAGATTGTTTACCCAGAAAATGATGTCATTGTTTTATACTTAGCGTAAAGACTATCCACTGGAGGAAAACAGGAGACCTACTGAACCGTAACAAAGGCGCTCCTGTAATAGGGAATATGCATGTATTTTTTTAATATTTTTATTCGATAGTTTACATCGTCAAATAATAGTAAAAACAAATTCGACGGCAAAAAAGCAATTTAAAGTAGTTAAAAAAAAGTTTAAAAATATCCAACCGATCCGGGCTATTTAAACGCCGTCCATTTGGCGCGCTTGGTGTGGTGACGTCACAGACCATGAAAACAATCAAGCAACTGTCAAGTCAACGTCAAACACTCCTTTTTGTAGGAGCGTTTGACATTGACTTGACACTTGTTGATTGACTTGACATTGACATTTTGATTGTTATCCTGGCTTGTTACGTCACGTCCACTCTTAGCTTTTCAAGTATTTGAATTACCCACAGTTTTTAGGGACTTTAAAAAAAATAATTTCTCGCTCAAAAAGAAATTTTATTCAAAAATATTGGTGGAGGCATAATCCTGAAGTAATATAGTTTATACAGGCTGTAAGGGTAAATACTCTTGTCATTCAAACCATGGGTAGTTGACTTAAATTTAGAAATAAATGACTGAACACAACAAAAAAAAAAACGTTATTTTCATTAATAGATTTTAAAAAGTTTCTATCCGACACCGTGCTCTCTAGCGAAACAGCTGACTGACTGAGGGAGGGGTCGCGCTTGCGGCCGGTCAGGTCACATCCCGCACTCCCCGCCCGTGTTGAGACGCAAGTTCGTTGCCCTAGCGCATAGGGCAACGAACTTACGTCTCTTGTGGTAAAATATAAATTAAAAAAAAAGAAAAAAAAGTTGTAATTTTCCATTGATTTTACGTTCTATAAATGAAACCAAACCACTGGTTGCAAGGATAACGGTGTTTACCCTAACACCCTGTATAAACAGTGTCATTATAATATATTATATTATATTATATTTGACCCATATTTGAATCACATGCATATTCCCTATTGTTAGATTGAGTAATAAACAACGGCCAAAAATTTAAAATATTTTATTCCAAAACGCCATTTTTTCGTTCACTTTGTCCTGTATACTATAAATATATAACAAAGAATAACAATTGGTGATAAAGTACCTAGGTGACTAAAATAAAATTATTTTTACAAAAACTTTAATTTCGGAAGTCGGTGGCAGAAAACAAAAATTGAAAACCAAAGACACCGACTTCCGAAATAGACAAGTGCTATTTTTATAAATTAGGCACAAAGACTAAATTATTCTGTGCCTTAGGCGTCGAAGTATTCGTCCGAATCGCTGTCATCCGGAAACATGCCCAGAAGACTGGCAATGCAACTTCCGAAATTAAAGTTATTTTTCACTTTTTAGTGTATTTTTTGGAAGTTGGCTGTTTTTTTTGTAATTTAAAACCCACACAAGTTCGAATACCACTACCTATCTTAATAACAGTGATGGGAAATTAAAACATCATCCATATAGATAGGCTAAGTGGGAAAAATACGTATAATTGAAGCTATCTCAAAAACTACTCAAGCAAAGTTAATACAATTTATATGGGACCACATCTGAAGTATGACCTACCGAACAAAAGAATCATCAAAATAAATTCATAATTGTCTGAGTAATCGCGTTACAAACACACAAAAAAAGTCATACAGTCGAATTGAGAACCTCCTCCTTTTAGAAGTCGGTTAAAAATAAATCTGCTAATATGGAAACAAGAAAAATATGTAGTAAATGTGTAGTACCAACTACCAATAGTTTCCAATGACAATTGAGCTGATTATCATGTATTCTAGTCAGTCTGAAAGTTGTCTAGCAAGATAATATGAGTGTCATCTAGATGTCTGTCTCAGGCGGAAATAGAAACGGCTGCATCTGAGATCTGATACCTGCAGGGTGCACTTAGACATAAACATGACCACTATTTTACAGCTACAGCTTATTTCTGGATTAGACTTTATGTACTTACCAACAGCCCAGGGAAATAAAATCTGCGAAATAAATCGTAGTTAAGAATCACCGGGATTACATAAGATAAAATTTAATTAAACATTGTTACAATTATTACCTTAAATTATTAACATAGTAATTCTATCTGTAACTGTTGGTAACATTCATTTTGTTAAAGCGATGGTCCCCAAACTAGGCAGTGCCTGTATCTTGGGGACCTGAGTTGTGATACATAGTTCAATTATTGCGTGATACGGGAGTACGTAATTAAGTGCAAACAATTATAAAAAATCTAAAGGAAAGTTTGAAATGAGATCAAAGTTACAACATAAAGCTTAGGTTGAACAGTTTTTTGCAAATATGTCCTAAACTAAGTATTTATTTTACGTCAAATAGTGTTTCCACAAGCTTATTAAATTATACAAGATTCTCGTAGGACCATCAATGGTTCTCGAAATATTTATACGGGTGAGAAAATGTCAAGTAAAGCGTAATATTCTGTTCCAAGTGTTGTATTATGCCAATAAAATGATGATTTTATAAATCTTGAATATATCCACTTGTCCCTTTCACTTTCTGCAGTTTTATTTTTCCTCTTCTTTTAAGACTCGTATTTTTTTTAGAAGACTTTCGTCCCTCTTCTTGTTCTGCAAGGATTTTTAGTGGCTTCAGTCCGTTTCCGTTTTTAGTTACGGATTGGTAAAATTGTGCTTAAAATACCTGTAAACCCATGATCATATTTAATTAGTCAAAGAAAGAAAGCCAGTAGGTACTTAACATAAAATATAATTTATGTAGCTAACTACTGATATGAAGAAACAACACATTACGTAGATAGCTAAAACTAAATTATTTCTAATAAATTATTAGTGAGTGACTTCTAAACAAACTCCCGTATCTTGATTTGTTGCTTGTTTGTTTTATCTGTGGGTAAACATGTAAATGTTTGGGTTGGCCGTGCAAAGCTTACCACATTACTCATATGGCTTACCGCCTTGCTTATCATAGTGATCACTACCCGATCCACGAACTGAGATGGTCGCTATGCCGCGCCGCCACACGATGTCCATCCGAAAGACATCATACACACAATTGATAAGTATGCCCGGGCACAATGCCAAGACTGAGTATTAGAGAGATTTTATGTCTTGCTTGACAGTAATGCTGGTAGCGTCTTGCAATACCGTAATGTATTGCTGCTTCAGTTATTATAACCGTCATTAAAGTATCTATGAATCTGTTCATGTTTACTGTAGCGGTTGGTGTAGGTAATGAAAACTTAATGAAAATGCTTACATATCAGATGAAAGAAACAAACCAATAACTAGTGATGAGTGATGACACAGCTGAGTGCCTCAAGTTTTTTTTTAATTATGGAAAGCGGGAGCTTTACTGTGGTTTCAAGCCCTGCCCGAAAGAAAGATGTCGAACAATCGATATCTTTATTATTCGTCATCATATTTCAATCAATTTACACAAAACTCTATATTAAACCTACCTCATTAATCACTCCGTCCATTGGTGAAAACCGCATGAAAATCCGTTCGGTAGTTTTTGAGTTTATCGCGTACAGACAGACAGACAGACGGACGCGGCGACACTTTATTTCTCGTGTCTGTCTGTGTGACTGCGTTGTTCTTCTAAACTCCGCAACGGATTATGATGAAGTTTTCATCATCATTTACAGAATTTATACCTGAAGGTTTATTTGTAAAAAAACAATACTTATTATAAAACTTAGAAATAATACAGAAATATCGATGTTTTATCAAGTCGTAAAACCGAGCGAAGCAAGGGCGGGGCGCTGTATCTAATAAATTGTGGATAGGTATCGGTATTACAGGATTGTGGCAGGAAGTTCACAGTTTATGACTGTGATAAATTAGCACGTGAGTTAAAACTCTATTCATCTTAGCTCTGTTATTGTTGGAAGCTGGAACTACTAACATATCAAGCCACGGTATGTTTAGTCCATTTAGTTACACACCAATAGCTGTGGCCTCTAATCTATATATACCTAATTAGTTACGCATGGCTCGCTCTTGCCTTTGCAATTGAACACCATAATGTGCGGCGGCCACTGCTAATGTAACTTACTGGGCCCCCAAGCATGCATGGCTGCGGTGGGATTAGCTAAATCTACGTAATGATTTGTTGGGACAGAATCATAGCGCTTAATTGCGAAAGCTTTCCCAAGTGTTGGAGCTCCCTTTTATGACTGCTATGCTCTTTATCTATAACTTGCTTCTGTCCGCGAATTTTATAAAACTACCCTGTATACTACGTTTGTAGTTTGGGCACGGGAGCATGCGATGTAAAGTTATCCGTGTCAGAAGCAGCTCGTCTTGAGGTGTACACCCTTAGCCTTCAGTAACAATTTCCTTATGGCTTGCGATTTTTTTCGTTTTTAGTGAATTGCAGCTGAGCTCTGCCTGCCACATTTCATAAAAAAACTTTATGGTTAAAAAAATGCTGTGAAAATACTCGACAGTTACTGACAGCCAGACGAATTGAGTTTTGTAAGTGCTTTAGCGTAGCAACATGTCACGTTCATGTATGTAGTTGGATATAATAAAATAGTTATTTGTGCAACAAGAGAGCAAAGTTGGTTTTTGCTGCGAGTGTTGATTTTGAATCGCGAGTAAGCGAAGGATTCTATAATTGAATCACGAGCTGTAGCGAGTGATTCTAGATTAGAATCCTGAGCGCAGCGAGAGATTCAAAGACACGAGATGCAAATAACTTTGGTCTCGTGTAACACATACAACTTTTCACCTCAGCAGCAAGAACATATTAGATATTAGAACATATTAGGGGTTTAACCGTATAGTTCCGAAGAGCCCCCGATTGGACCCGAACACACAAACCTCCGCCGGCTCGGTAGCACGTCCCTTTGGACCCCAGAATGACATACGACACCAAAACTTGATTATGTAAATATTTAATATGCTACCCATCAAACCTTATAAATGTGCGTTAATTAAGAGAGTTTGATAAAAACTCATTAAGTTTACGCCATTAAGTCTTTCTTAATAATTAGCGCGCAATTAATTAATTTACCTTAAATAATTCAAGACTGTCAATACGATAATCGCCATTTTGATGACAGTGGTGGTCGAGGGTTAAAAACCACCACAAACACACCACAGGGGCAATGAATAATACATCATTATATTATTTGACGAATTCATATATTGCATTGTTCAATTAAATAAATAGTGGTAATGAAGTTTTGTGGATCCAAAGTCGAAATTTCGCGTCAATCGTGCGTGTTATCATTTTTACTTTTCACAAATATCACTCATAATCATGTAGATACGATTTGAAATGTGACAAATATTATTCAAAATCTTATAAACAACTAGACAATGCCCAGATCTTAACTTATACAAAACAGGTCCAATAACCCGTATTATTCATTACCACTACTCAGTATTGTAGTATTTGTATTTGTGTTCAAAATCGCCGACCATATTTTTTTAAATTGATGCCAAACGATTCTTTTTTCAATTTCGTTCTTCTCGATTTATTAGATAAGTCGAATGTCGGAAATCGATACTTGGAAATGAAAATATTTTTTTTCATACGATAAGCATTGTATATAATAATGAATTATACTTTTCTAATGTAATTTTAATAGTTTTTTTGTCATTTTATTGAAACCTATATTAATTATTCTATTGACTCAACAGATAGGACAATAACCGGGATAGGTAGGTATTATTGTATTTCGCGCCGAAATGTTTCTTTATTTGAATTTAAATTCGGAATGCGCTGTTCAAATTATTTTCATATAATGGACAATTAAATAATGTGGATTTTATTTTTGATACTTTCATATAGTTTGCTACAGAATGCCCAGTATACATTTTTTAGGTAGGCTTAATAAACATTTTGTTTGGGAATGATGATAAATGAATTCTTTTAATTAGTTGGTGTTCCGCCAACACTTTTACATAACGTCAATATTTTCTGTTAGTTGTATGAGCTTCGTAGTTTTTGTTTTTATTATGTTATTTGAGTAATAGAAAAATTCAATATAGGGTATCTTTACTAAAGCTGAATACAAAAACAATTGAAAGTAAAAAATCGAATCTTGTGATTTGAGAAAAAGTTTCTCTCTGGAACCTCGTCTCGGAATTGTGAGTAGAACCCATGACATGTTCCCGGCATTTAGAAAAAAAATAATTAAAAAGTTACTTTGTGTCACGCTCGCAGCAAAATCGAATTTTGCTCACTGTCTGTAGACACGAAAACCTTCTTGTTTGAGGTGCTGAAATGAAAATAGTATATTATGCAATTAGTGAATAAAGGACGGATTTAAAGCGAGGGCCATAGGTGAATCACGAGCAAGTGAAGGATTCTAACGACTGAATCACGACCGTAGGGAGTGATTCATGATGATTGAATCACGACCGTAGGGAGTGATTCAAGTGTTAGAATCCTGAACGACGCGAGCGATTCATGGCCCTCGATATAAATCCGTTTTATTCAAGAGTTGCATACTATACTTTATACCATGACTACGAGAAAAAGAACATGCAACTTCGAGTATGTTGTTATGTCAATGTTATGCCTTGTTTTTATAGTACCTACACCGTAGCATAGAATACATACTCCATAAGGTCGATGACTTCTTTTTGTTCGACAACTCATTAAAATAAGTTAGGAAAACAGACTCTGAAAATGTGGTCAGCTTGATTTTCATTTTTCCATTTACTCAAACAAACAAACAAACTCACACTCAAACTCATCGTAGGCTTTGATGTAAACCAGCCGTGATTGGTTGGTTAGCAAGCTTTCTACTATATCGGCCGCCCTCTCTTTCATAAACTCAGGTGTTAACACATCTTCATCACTTGAAAACATTTTCAATCGATTTATTATTAAGTAACCCTAAACTTTTTGTTCGTACAACTTACAATATTTAAAATAGCGCCCATTTACTAATGACAGCAAAGAACACAAAACAGTCTTTATTCTAATGCTAAACTCCTGTTCGAAAATCAAATCAAATAGGAGTTTGTATATCATTGAGATGGAGTTCGAACAAATTGGTGTTCTAAATTCAAACACCAAAACAGTGATTAACAGTGGCGAAGGGTGATTTTTCGGGGGTGGGAACCCGGAGCAAAAAAAAAAGAAAAAAAAAAAAAAAGAAAAAAAAAAAAAAAAAAAAAAAAAACTATACTGACGAATTGAAAACCTCCTCCTTTTTGAAGAAGTCGGTTAATAATACTTGTTATGATGTCACTTCGGACCTTCCTTGTGGCCGCGAAAACCTACTTCTTGTTTGTTTACCTAACAAAAGAACGGTATCAATAAACCGTTTCATTAAATTCCTATTTTGATTTACTTTTCTCAAACTTATTTATAAACTCACATTCAAAAAGCCCGCTTTCACAAACCACGCACACTCACACAGTTCAACAAGTGATTACGCTCCTAATAGCGCAACGCCATCTAACGAAAATATCAGAAAAGCAATGCATTTTGTCAGTACAAGAACGAGATATCTCCATTCAAAAAATTCACAAATAATTAAACAGAGGGCGCGTTTAACGAGAAATTTTTAGGGAGTGGCATTTTACAATTCAGAGTTTTCGCTCACGGCCACTAGAGGGAATTGGCCGCGCGGGTGTAGAGCTTCAAACGAATTAGCGAAAAATCGTCAGATTATGAATGTAAAAACCCCTTTATTACATAAACTACTAGAATCTAAAAAAGTAAACAAGGGAAACAATACATTTTATTTTATTTACAACTGCCAGTCAGCTATTCATATTTATCGTAAAGGGAACATTAGAATGTTTGAAAAAACTATCACGTCGTTTGTAATTTATACTTATATCTGAGCGAGCACGGCCTAACGTAATTGTGTTTCTTAATTTCAAAACTTAACCTTGGAAAGCATGTTTCCTCACAAAGAAAATAATCCTAAACAACAATGTATAGGCTACCACTAAGCTACCAGACGGGCCGCACGCGGGCCAAAAGACATTGTAGTTAATTAGAAAGTCCTTGACGAATTATTGCCGCCATCCTAATCCTACTGATAGTACTAATAACTTTTCAAATCTATTAAGAAATTTCAACTTATTAACTATCTACCTACTTACCCCAAATACATAATTACAACGTACACTTTCACTAAAGTCAAAACACTTTAATCACTGTTTTATACCAACAAACTAATACTACTACTACGATTCTCGAACTGATAAACTAATGTATTCAATAAATAATACGAACAAAATGCAAATTAACTGCAAGTGTAAACAAATTATAATGCGATAACGTCAAACAGCAACCACACAATAGCGTCCTGTCCGAACTCCGAGCCGAACGCATTACGAAATTCAACGAAAACTACCGAACCGATATCGCGGCATCTCGTTCACGCGATCGCTTTAGGTACAATAACTCGTATTTGACCGGCTTGCTCGAAGCGTATAAAACCGGGGTGTCACGTGACCGAAGTGACGTCATGACGCCTTGATTTTTGAAGGAGCGATAAGCCAGCCGCGCCGCCGAGTTATTTTAGAGAATTTTTTTTTGCTGTTGGGAGACAACAAAGACAAAACATTGAATGTAGGCGTTTTGTATAGTTTTAATTATATGGTGTATTAAATACCTATAGTGTGATTACTTAAAAGGCATTTTAAACACTACTGACTGTGTCATTTTTCAATGACGATAGAGTGGTTTTGTTTCGAATTCCAGAAGGGAAGCCGATAGGAATCGAGTTGTACGGTAGCTGCGGCCCTGGTGATTAAAAGTGCTTTTTATTCACTGTTTTCAGTGAATAAAATAAGCTTTTTAGAGGGGGCATGGTATAAAATTATTATAGCCAAGTGTCAATGTGCATGTAGATTGTAGGTATAGATCAGTGTCGCCAAGTGGACGAGAGGACTATAGCAATTGAGAGACGGAAGGAATTCCTTTAAGAGTTCGAGCACTCTGCACATCTGAGCCTGTTCGATCCAGGACTTAATTTATTGGACACCCACAGGAAACGGTTAAGTGGCCGACACCTAGGTTGTACTGCGAGATGCCATTACAAAAAAAAGGCGACGTTTGAGTCAGCTGTATAACTATTATAAATTAGGTCCCTCCCCACGAAATATATGTAAATAGAGTTAACTATCGACTTTGAAGAAACTAGCAGGCAGGTCAGCTCGCAAAATGACTGCTAATCAATGAATGTCCTAATTATTGCCGATCGACTCGATTTCGATATAATCTCAAAGCATTAACAAAGTCCAACATCGAACCAATTTCACAATATTAGTTACATTACGATCATAAACTGAATTTAACGTTAAATCGGGGTAATTCGACAGCCACGATTCCGGGAATTAGGTAAGTACTAAATCCTATTGAAACCGACATTAGGTGGTTTGGCTTGCCATAATTATTGATGTCTGAGGTTAGATAAATATACTACGTATATAGCTTGTGTACTGCCGATGTTTACTGCACATTGAGAACAAGTGAAGCTCCTTTGCTGTTGAGCAGTTGTTGATTCGGTCGACTCTTCGACGAATTGAAACTGATACCGAGAGACCTAAGCACTAAACTGAAGGACATCACAACACGAACACAGCTACTTTGTTATAATACGAAGCAGATATTATCGATACGTAGTGTACTTGGATACTGCAAGACTGAGAGAGATAAAAGTTGGTGTAGTAGTTTTACAGAGCATTTAACTCACAGTGAAGCAGACTCACAGAAGCCTAGCAACCTAAATTACCAATAACGAAGGGTATAATAACGAAGGCTTCGCCGTAGTCGGGTAAAAATATAATATTTTGGGCGATTTAGTCACTCTCAAAAAAACAAAAGACTGCCTATTTACTTAAAGGAACCAACTCTCAAAAGCTTTACCGATTAAGAATAAGATTTTTAAATTAAGTTCAATGCCCAATTATTCTCAATTTATAAAACTCAATGGACAATGATTTATGCAATTTAAAAACTACTTTAATAACATTGATTTACGTCGGTACATGATTACCGAGTGCTTGCAGTCGTTGTTTAAGTGCTTACAATTTCATAATGGATGGCCATATAATATAATTGTAATATGACGCAGACGGCCATCATCTGTTAGTGTCGTTATTGAATATTATGGCAAGTTATATACTATTATTTCATTAAGTATTTAGTCCTGCTGAGGAGGAAACTTGCTGTCACCAAGCAGTGTGACAGACGGAGACTTGTTGCTGTTTCCTGTGCGGCTGTTGCTGATGAGCTTTCTGGCGCTACTTCTTCTTCTCAGCACCAGATTATGACGTATTAACGCCACCATTTCCCCAGTGTGAGTGAGAGACGGAGCTTGACAAGGCCGACAGCACTATCCTTTTTTCGCAGTGGAATAATGATGGCACGTCTTAATACGGCCCCAGAAATAGTGTACCTAATGACGGGTGCACGGCGTTAGGGTGTCCTTTTTAGCTTTTGACATTCAAAAGTAATTTGATTTCTGATGATAAGATCATGGAATTTTCTCCATTCACTGTTCGTTTTAGTGATCACGGGGATTATCTAAGATCAGAAGGTGTTGACACGTTTATTAATTAGTTACAAGCTGATTATGATGATAAGGTTGATCTGCGAGATTAAAGAGCTTGCCGCAGTTAAAAGGCTTAGACCGTGACCCTTCCACATGTATCTAGTAAGTAGGTATCTGATATACACGTATCTTATGACGTCAGTTTTGCTTAGTGATTATTTCGCGGAGGTCAGATGGCAGATGTTTCGTCTCACATATTGATATTCTGAATTAAATTGGACGATGACCCCGAATTTTTCATTGATAAGCTGCGTTTTTGTCGCCGCTTCACCTTCTACTTATATCATCAATCATCATCATCAAACTCATCATTTCAGCCGAAAGACGTCCACTAGCTGGACTGGTCGCAAGTAATCTCTCTTCTTCTTCTTCGTCTTATTGAATTTTCCAATTAGCTATACCATTAGTTTGGGCGGATGTTTGCTACTCTTTCACGCAAAAACTACTGAACGTATTTTGATGAAATTTGACACACAGATAGTTTATAACTTGCATTAAAATATAGATTATTTTTTATTCCGTTATTCCCACGGGATCAAGACTTATGCGGGTAAAACCGCGGGGCGCTGCTAGTTCTCTATATTGAAAACTTAAATTACCTATGCTGGACTTCCTTGTAAAGTCGTAAATTTTCTCTTTCAACTAAGAGATGCTTAGCTACTAAAATTCAACCTCGGCTGACTTTTCAAGTCAATTTAAAAAACCAGTCAAAGTGTTCAGTCCAGTATTCTCAAAACTCTAAATCATTGTTTTCTTTCTCCTTTTCTTTTTGTCAATCCTTTTCATTTGATCCCACTTACCTGACTACTTATGACAAAGCGTGCTTCAGGCGACTTGCAGCACTATTGGTATATTGGTGTTATTAAATAACTTGTTCAATTAATTGCTATAATTAATTGACTTTAGAGATTGCTCTTTCGATAAAAGCGAACCACAATACTTCATTAAGCTTTTAATCTGAGCTGGATTATCTAAAGTTATTAGTTGCGTCGCTTCCTTGGGATTATGAACTTTAATTTTATTTTTATTAAGCTTTGTCCTATGTAGATTATTTTAGACCAGAATACCCGCGACACGCGTTGTTGCATAATTTATTAATTAGTCTAGGTTTAGAATTTATATTCTTTATGGCACCTCTATATGTCACATGAGGTATCTGAATACCAAAAAATATTTGGCCTAAGTCTTAAGGGGCCTCCCCCTTAAGGGGCCGGGTAGGAACCAAAATTGCCTGTCTTCAATTTTATTTTTCATGAAATTGATGACTTAGGTATAAAATAAAAATAGTATGAGTAACTACATGATATTTTCAAACTCTTTGTGGAACAGAAAAACAAAATATTAAAATTTTCTCGATAAAAAAATATCACGAATACCTCATTTTACATACATACCTATATCATACCTCTAATTTTCACGTATTTTCGATTTGTACTTAATATGCTAATGCCTATTATGATAAAAATTAGATGATTATATGTATTAAAACAAGGCGAAAAAGCGGCTTTTTTTATTCGTTTTATTTTTGGTTTTATTACGAATCCAAGCTTGTAGGACTTACGACGTTCTTAGTTCGTGGAAGAAGCCATCTTCCGTCGCACATTATGGGAACTTCAAGCATATTTTTGTTTCACAAATCAGTCGGCGTCGCTCTGTTGAGACGAGAGGACTGCGCTCAAATTTTTAGCTGCGCTGAGATATAATTTATTTTCGTAAATATTATTTTCGTAATTTATCACATTCCACAAAAGAAACCGAGACATAGAAAACAATTATTTCTTTTGTACAGAACTCAGCCTCTTTTTCACATGTTTCAAATGTTTTCGAAGGGGATTGTTCGCGTTTGGCGCAGGAAAGGTTTTCATGACATATGCCATTTGTCGTTGCACAATACAGTGCAAAATTCATTATAGGAATATTATTTTTTACTTAGGTATCACTTTGCACGATCTTCCAAAGCGAAATCCACGATATAGCATTAAATTTATTACTTGGTAACACAGTTTTCCACAATGACGTCATGAGGTACAAATTGTACAAGGTCCTAAATAAAATTTGTTAACATTTAAATTTGAACTTTTTCACGTCAATATTGAGTTTCTAGTTCCAAAACATGAACATGATCTATAGTTCTGAATTCAAGCTTAGCGTATCGTATAAGCAAAATAAACTACAGAAGATTGAAATTCGAATTCTATAAACGCCAGACGAAAAGTTTCTGCTGGCGGGAAGGCATTGTGTTTTGTTTTCGTCGTGTTTAATGAGAGGGGTAGGTAAGGGTTGCGCGGGTGAAATATGATTTTTTGCTGTCAAAATATATTTATATTATTAATTAGGCATATTTTTCGTGAAAATTGTCGCTGTTACAATGTTTAAGTAATTATTTAATCATTGCTATAAAGGTTCCTATATAATTATGACTACCTATATGCCAAAATATTATTTATCCAGGATGATTCGACCATCTTTGTGAACATACACCGTGCTGCTTTTACACAAACAGGAGAAAGTAGTACCTTCCAATATAAAAAAAGTCTTTTATTATTTTCAGTACTGGGGGCAATCCTTAACATCAGCTAGGTACTCAGATATCTACAAATCCAAGTGAAAGGTACAACTTTACCAGTATCATACGAGAACCTACATAAGTGGGTTCAAGAACTTTCACAAAGGCACTTTATCTTATGTCCTCAAAAACTCTTGAGAGGGCACTGCAATTGCAGTAGGTAGGTACTTAGGTTCTTTGAAATAAAATTAAAGCAAGTCTACTTTAATCCCTGCCTAGCTTAGAGCTTCGTGTTACAGGTTCATAATTCTATCTCTTTTCAAAGGAATTATATAGAACTACGTGTCTATGGCCGCAACTGCATCCGATTGAAATTCGAAAACAACAAAGTTAACGTAACCACAAGGTCTGTAATCATCATTAATCACTCACTTCGAGGCTAGTTATCATTTCAAAAGTCGCCACGATTATCACCATCAATTGTCACTAATCACACAACACCACACCAATTATCAGCCAAATAATTAGCCACTCCAACATATGAACCGCCGAGTCACCGCCTTTCAAACACAGCCCGGTATTCTGAATACCTACCGAATCGTTTTGCTATGGCTATGACGTGTATAGTCGTTGTACTTTTGTATGAGGCTACATAGAATAGGGACTATTAGGGAAATATAATAATAAGACAATATTTTCAGGATCAATTTCAACAATCGAGATGAAGATACTTACTTTAATTTTAAAAAATATTGTGTAAGTTCTCCCCGTTTCATATGATTAGCTGGCTAAGTAAACAGATAGACCGAAAGATAATCTAAAAATTAATTCCTTTAAGGTCTGATTTTACCAAAGTCAGATATCTTTTGTCCGTGGAATAAAAATGTCGTCTGACAGTTTTTGTATGGAAAAACTGTCAAAAATTCAAAATTTATTCGCAGGATAAGACTTATACTCGATATAAAAGTTTGGTGAAATTCGCCCTGTAGTATTTAGATAAAAAATACAATAGACGTAGATATTTTTAGTAACTTATTCGGTTTAACTATTACTAAAGAGTCATAAAAACTCCATAAGAAATCGACACGTGTGTCACCTCTCAACAAAGCATCTTTTGGATAACGATTGACTTGTCGCAAACCCGAACACGACGTGTTGAGAGATAATGGATTTCAGCAAAGTCACACCTGAATAAATTAACTATATACATATATATAGGTAATTGGTATTTGCCTTGACAGGTTTTAGGGCATATTATTTCCAAAGTACGGACATACACGATAATTTTGCTGGTAGGCCTATATTATTATGAAAGATATAGGTTTGGTAGGTACGAAAATATAGAAAGCGTAGGTAGCAGGTGGTGCCGCGCTTTGCACCTTTGTCCTTTTGTGACGGCTTTATAGTCATTGGACGAGACTGATCCGGAGAGTGTATTGCCTAAATACCAAGGGAGATAAACCCACTGAGGTAGGTGACGATTTGATTTCTAGTTAAGTACCTACAATAGATAAATAATCATTTTTTTCAGGAGGAAAACGGGTGGGTAGCAAAAGATGTTTAAAAAAAACTAAGACTACAAAACGAGTTTAGTAAGTCGAGTTCCAAAATTAATAGTGATTAATTTTAGTCACACCGAAGGAACCATGAAGGACCAATGTAAGGTACCTACTGTAGAGGTTTTGTCAGGATGGCTTTGTCAGCCGACCTCCATGAATGTTTATTTAGTAAAAAGCTTATTCCGAGATAAATACTATTTATTTCATATTTAGAATAGGAAAAGGTTAGAGATCCAACCCCGTTGGTTGACTGACAAGTGGTGCAAATTTCACCAAAATGCGGTCAGCCATTTTAGCGTGAAAGTGTAATAAACAAACAAACTCACTTTCGCATATATAATATTAGTTCTGTTAGGAATACGATTTATCTAATGGCTTGGAGCACGACAATCTCAATGAGATAAAGTCTTTAATAGGTACTATTGTTAAGTACGATACCGATATACTTACAAAGAAAGAAACTTAACATTCACAGGTATTGGCTTAATGGTTCTTGGTGTACCTGGCATACGATACTTTAATTTAATTGATTGATGGGTTTTTCGTCGACATCTATCATGCGCAAATGGAATGGTCCTCTACAAAATGTAAAATTCAAGCTTAACCTTAAAAAATAACCCCTGTAGCGCCTGTCTGTCTGAATGAGATAAACTCAAAAACTACTTACCGAACGGATTTTCATACGGTTTTCCCCAATGGACAGAGTGATTCATGAGGAAGGTTTGGTGTAATTTGGCTGAAATATGACGATGACTGTTGAAGATTTCAGAAAAAGTCATCTACTACAGATAGTTATATGAAAACAATGTATTAGAGAATTCGGAATTAAAACATTATTTACCTGGATTAACACATAGGGCACTTTTAATCCCGGTAGTACCTACGTTCCCGTGGGATATTTTCCGACATCCCCGCGGGATGCCGCGGGCAAACGCTGGTAGATATAATATATTTATACATAACTAGCTGCTGCCCGCGGCTGCATTAGGATGCTACATAAGAGTGCCAATTCAGATAAACTATACTTACTTCATTCCTAACAGTTTTTCAACTCGCACATACTTACAGATTTCTTTAGTCGTTTTACAATTGAAATAAATTTATTCTCTTTTTCAGGTATTTGCACATTAACGAAATTCATCAGATCGATCCGCAAACGTTTTCAAACCTACCGCGTTTGGAACGACTGTAAGTATTTACATAATCAATAATTTGCATACCTTTTAAATGTTTGTGAATTCATGCCTTCTATTTTTGGTGAAACTATGCAGACATGTTGAATACCCACGAAATAAATTAATTACAGATATTTGCACAACAACCACATAAAGAACATTCCATCAGGATCATTCTCGGGCATGCCTAAACTACGCAAGTTACGTTTAGACAGCAATGCTCTAATATGCGATTGCTCCATGTTGTGGCTCGTGAAGATGATGGCCCAACATCACGACATGTACATCGATGCAACATGTTACCAGCCCACCAAAGTAACCGGGATGCCTCTCTCCACCATGGCAGAACAGGACTTCGATTGTAGTGGGTATCCTTAGCATTAATGATTTGTTTTTCTGTGGTGTTTTAATCGCTAGTTCAAAATTTTACAAAATATTTTTAGAAATCCCTGAAATCCAGAAGGATCCCGAAGACATCCGTGTGAATTTCGGAGAAGCTGCTATGTTTACGTGTGTGGTGACCGGCGACCCAACCCCGGATATAGTCTGGTTAAGAGATTCTAACGAGATTCCCATCGACGGCACGCGTTACGAGGTTATGGATAACGGTACACTAATGCTGCATGACATCAGCGAGTCTGACACAGGATATTTCGAGTGCATGGCTAAAAACCCAGTTGGCGAAGTGCACTCCAAACCTGCTAAAATGACAGTTCAAAACAAACCGAATGAAAATGGTAACTGTTTAAATAAAAGTTTGTTTATTAAATGAATTATTTATGAGTATTTAATATTTTTTACTCTTGTTGTAGGTCCTCCGGTATTGACATTACTGCCACAAAAACAATTTGCAAAGCTTAACCAGCAATCGATCAACTTTGATTGTGTCGCTAATGGCCACCCGAAACCACATATTGCTTGGCGTTTTAATGACGAAAGGATTTTATTGAATGAGCGTACATCAATACGTCATAATGGGTCCATTTTCATCGCCGATATACAAGAATCTGACGCTGGACAGTACACATGTTTAGCTGAAAATATCAACGGAAAAGTTAATGCTACTGCAGCCCTTGAAGTTATGGGTAAGTCAATATGTTGTTTGTAACTACACTACTTTTTTACAGAACAGATAGTACTCACCCTCTCTCCAGTATTTTTACTATCTAGTTAACTAATACAATTTTTTGAAAGTCACGTATACGTTATTTAATTTGTTTTAGTTTCGCCTTCATTTATCGTCGAGCCACAGAACAAAACAGTAAGAGTTGGAGATGACGTCGAATTAATATGTACTGCTAAAGGAACGCCAAAACCGCTTATTAACTGGTTTAGAAACACACTTGTGCTACCTTTGTCCGAAAATATCATTTTGAGCAACGAAAATCAAAATTTGACTATTCTGTCAGTCACATCAGACGACGACGGCATATATCACTGCAAAGCTGAAAATGCAGAGGGATCCGTCGAAGGGTCAGCCTTCATAACGGTTGAGAATTTCGAAGTTGTTCGGCCACATATTGTTTTGAAACCAGAAGACACAGATGCTTACAAAGAATCATCCGTTCAGTTGCCGTGTGAAGTAGAAAGTGAGCCTCCTGCTACAGTAGAGTGGAGAAAAGATGGTTCCTACTTAGATGCAAACCTAAAACATTCAATTACGATCATTGGTAGCTTAATTATCCATAATCTAACAGTAAGAGATACTGGTAGGTACGAATGTTCAGTTTTTAACGAATACGGACGAGACACTGCGTCAGCTTTCTTGACCGTAAAAGACCGTGTTATACCTGGTGATGAATATGTTAACATTGCTCTGACTGAGGCAACTAGAGACGTCGATTTAGCTATCGAAAGGACCATGGACGAGTTGTTCAATAACAACAACACAGGAAAATCAGACATCCATCAGCTGTTCCGAATAACTAGTTTCCCTAATGCACCAGCTAGGGAAGTCGCCCGCGCGGCAGAAATTTATGAAAGGACATTAGACAAAGTCAGAGGTTTTATACAAACAGGCCACAAAGTAACCTCGACGGAACCATTCTTTTATCAAAACGTATTGTCAAATCAACATCTTGAAGTTATTGCACGTTTATCTGGTTGTGTCGCTCATAGAGACAAGAAAGACTGTTCTGATATGTGTTATCATAGCAAGTATCGCAGTTATGATGGTAGTTGTAATAATTTTGCGCATCCTACGTGGGGATCATCACTTAGCGGATTCAGAAGAATTCTTTTCCCTATATATGAAAATGGTTTCAGTCAACCGGTAGGATGGAACAAAGACGTTAAATATAATGGATTTACGTTACCAAGTGCCCGGTTAGTCTCCACTTCAATCATAACGACTACAGATATATCTGAAGATCAACAGTTATCTCACATGGTCATGCAATGGGGTCAGTGGCTAGATCATGATTTGGATCATGCTTTACCATCAGTAAGCTCACAGACTTGGGATGGTATAGATTGCAAAAAAACATGTGACTATGCAGCACCATGCTTCCCGATCGATGTGCCAGCTAATGATCCTCGGGTTACCAACCGTCGCTGTATCGACTTCGTTAGAACCAGTGCAGTATGTGGATCTGGAATGACGTCCGTTCTTTTTGGAACACTACAGCCTAGAGAACAAATCAATCAATTAACTTCGTTCATCGATGCGTCGCAAGTTTATGGTTTCGAAAAAGCTGTAGCTGAGGATTTACGTGACTTAACCAATGAAAACGGATTGTTGAGGGTAGGTGTCACTTTCCCAGGTAGAAAACCATTACTGCCAACTGTGGGTGTCAATGGAATGGATTGCAGACGCAATTTGGACGAAAGTAACCGCAATTGCTTTGTAGCAGGTGACATCAGAGCTAACGAACAAATCGGTTTGGCAGCCATGCATACCATTTGGATGCGGGAACATAATCGAATTGCTATTCAACTGAAAGTTTTGAATCCATTTTGGGACGGAGATCGAGTTTACCAAGAAGCAAGAAAGGTAGTAGGTGCTCAAATTCAAATTATAACGTACGAGCACTGGCTTCCAATTGTCTTAGGAAAGGAAGGATACCAACAACTAGGCCAGTATAAGGGATATGACCCAAACACGAACCCATCAATTTCCAACGTTTTCGCTACAGCCGCCTTGAGATTTGGACATTCCATGATCAATCCACTTTTGCACCGTTATGATGAAAACTTCGAAACAATTCCAGAAGGGCATCTTTTGCTTCGTCACGCATTCTTCTCACCATGGAGGCTGGTTGATGAAGGAGGAGTTGATCCTTTGCTTAGAGGAATGTTCACGACACCGGCGAAACTAAAGACACCTACGCAAAATCTGAACTCGGAACTTACTGAAAAGCTTTTCTACAGCGCTCATGCTGTTGCTCTCGATTTGGCCGCTATCAACATCCAAAGAAGCCGTGATCATGGTATTCCACCGTACACCAAATGGCGCCAGTTTTGTAACATGACTGAGGTAAACGATTTTGACGACCTGGCTGGGGAAATAACCGATGAAACCGTGCGTGTGAAATTGAAGGAGCTTTATGGATCAGTGCACAACATCGACGTATGGGTAGGAGGTATTCTCGAGAATCAAGTAGAAGGTGGAAAAGTCGGACCATTATTCAGATGCTTGTTAGTGGAACAGTTCAAACGCCTGCGAGATGGAGATCGATTCTGGTATGAAAAACCATCTATGTTCAAACCGGATCAATTGCGACAACTGAAAGAGACGAGCTTGGCACGGATACTCTGCGACAACGGCGACAATATCGATACCATTGGAGAAAATGTGTTTCTGCTTCCTGAGGTTCAAGATGGTCTGAGTTCTTGTGAGGACTTGCCTATCATGGATTTACGTTTCTGGGCAGACTGCGAGAGTTGCGGCGGTGATAGCGAAGGCTTGGAGCGAGCAAAGCGCCGAGCTCGTCGGGACGCTGACAACTACGACGAACAGGTTCATAGGGAGCGTCTGAACAACCTGGAGGAATCGCACCATGACATTGAGAGCACTATCGCGTCTTTGAAAAAACGAATTGAATACCTGGAGGAAACCTGCAAAGTGGAATAATGGGGCATATCACACGGTAATTTTGGAAATGTTTTGAAGATTTTTGAAATCTATGTGTATTCTATATAAGTATACCTATAATGTTGCTACGTATCCTTTTACATGGTAAGCTTTAACCCTATCTATGTGGTCCAACTAATTAAGATTACTTTTAACTTTCACATTTTCTTTATTAATTTGATTCCCTGCTTTATAATTATTACCTATTGTTCAAGTAATTTAAACATATTACAATCTATTTTTTTTGTATTCATTAATGAATTTTTACCATTATCATAATAATATTATTATAGACATTTACTTAAACATTTAAATGGTTGATTGAAGTAGTTGGAAGTTTATTCACAATTATATTATCATAAGTGTAATCTTTAGCAAGTCTATTCACGTTATACTAGAACTAAGAAGTGTTTAACTTGTTATAGGTATTGTAAATGTTATTTTTATAATTTGTTTATTAATTGTCTATCAACTTAATTCTTAAATTATTTCTCTTGTTGGTAACCGAATCAGCATGAGAAATATTTACTTCGGTACTAACTTTGGGAATGTAGGCACAGCTACCTAATTTATTTATTTTTTATTTTTATACTTAAGTATATTTTTCATAAATTTCATGTTCGTGAATGTTTAGTTGGATTAAGCTGGGTATTTTTATACACATTTTTTTTATACACATTACTAATTGGAATTATCTATATTTTTTTGTAATTCATGCATTAGTTTAATAGGTTTCTAACTCCCAACAATAATTCATTTCAAATATATGTTTTACGAAAATATACCTATATTATATATATCATGTTCTTTAGGAATACTATTATATCTCTAGGGTTAATATTTATTGGAACTCCTAGTAAATTACTATTACTATTAAATAGCTTACATGCAAGTAATTAATTGAAGTAAGTATTATGATAAGAATGAATAACCTGTTATGGGGGTCCAGTCATCCAGTGAGCATCGCGTCATTTTCTGTTTCTGAATTATTAGGACACTACTCCTAAGCAATAGGTACCTAGGCAAATAACTACCTACTCGTCATCATCTGCCTAGCCTTTTCCCAACTATGTGGAGGTCTGCATCCAGCTTAGCCTACAAGGGGTACGAGTATGAGTGCACCTACCTATTTATGAACGTTATGATAATGTCTTGTAATTTCTACACTTTCCTTCTTTACAAGTTATTCATTCTTATTATACTCATACCAGTATAGGGTTATTCTCAATAACCCACTAGCCAAAGTTGTATGGTGATGGAGGGCTTAGATCCGTTCACTGAATGGACGTATGGTGCCCATTGCCCGCTCCCGCAGCGCCATTGCGATCGCCCAATGATACTCATAGTTATAGTTTTATCACCTGCGCAATCTGATTCGAGGCTACATTCAGCAATGAATATCAATCAAAATAGTACGATCAACGATGTCCAGTCGCTATGGTCACCTTATGTCTAACGAATATAAGTACCTAGTGTAAAATATTTAAAGCGTGATTATAGGTAGTAAACTGAGGCATATTAACAACTTTTCTTATGAGGCCAACTCAGTACATAATTAAGAAAATAAAATAGCTTTTCCATACATTTTAATCGGTACCTACCTACCTATTGCATTCTTGTATGGAACAGCTAATTTTGTTTTCTGTATCGCAGAGTTGTTCCGATACCAAATTCTAATAATAAAGTCGTTAATACACCTTAGTAACTATTATCTAATATAACCCCTTAATTTTGTTTACGAATATTATTTTTGTTAGCGGCCTAGTGCTGATGCAAGCACGTATATCACTGATTTAACTGAATGACTAGCGTTATTATCATCAGCTATGTTATGTACCTACTAATGAGGGGTAGAACGGGCTAAAAATGAAATGTTAAATTGCTAGTCAATACTTATTGAGAATAACCCGTTCATACACGTAGTGAGTAGTCGTAGTTGTTTAAGATACTTTTAAAGCATTTAAGATTTTAAAAACTACTTACATAAAATTAAGAAAATTAGTTTCTATCACATTATACCTAAGATGAATGTAAAGATCGGGTAAAGGTGCCTAGAGACTGAGTAGGTAGGTTGATCAGCAGTGTGAAGTCAGCAGTACCTTGCACGTTTCCTCGGGATATAATTATGTAGGCATAACTACAAAGATTAAGATAGGTACAACTACTGTATCAATGTATGTATGTACGTATAGGATACTAGTCGAAAAATATTGGGCACCTTGGTAATGGCATACATTTTTTAGAGCTACAATTGGTACTCCCGATAAAATGGAGCTTACATAATTCAAAGAGAAAGAGCAACCATTGCTGGCTTGATATAAATTACAAAGCTATATTCCACAGTTCAATTCTGTATGAATCAATTCTGGGTGTGAAATAAATCTGAAAAAGTAAATGTGGTTTCATTTAAAATCCTGACTCATTACAGTCAGCTCCCTAAATAACAATGACTTTGCCAGACACTAAGGTGCAGGACATTGTATAGCTCACTATCAACTTTTTAGTTGTATCATTATGGCTTGAATTTAAAATTAACAAAAACTTATACCTACTCGCTCATAATCTGCCTAGCCTTTTTCCAACTATGTTAGGGTCGGCTCCCAGTCTAACCGGATGCTGCTGAATACCCGTATTTTAGATGGTTCATTCCCAGTCGCCTCCGCGGGGATTGTCACCGGCGGCAAATGGGAATGAAAGGAGCGATTGCCTATCTGACCTCCACAACCCAGTATCTAACTAGGTAATATGATACCCCTTGGCAAGACTGGTTGTCAGACTTTCGGGCTTTTGACGACCCGTAACGACTATCAAAGATCCACAAATGACAGCCGGGACCAATGGCTTAACTTGCTTTCCGAGGCACGGAGGAGTCTCGGTATGAAAAGATGGTCACCCATCCACGGACCAACCGTAAAAGCGTAGCTTAACCTGATGGATCGACCCGTGCGGCTCTTATTACTTACCCACGAGCTCCTCCTTACAGCTACTAGCTACCGAGTTATATTTTTGGTGAAAATAAAATGTTTAATATTTGATGCTATGTTTTGTATTACTAATTAAAAATATAATAAAATAAAAACTATAAATTACATGATTGTACTAGATTCAATATTTCACTGGGTGTTGTATATGATTTTCTACATAACTATATAATGTGTTAAATTCCTATGTACTTGGTATGTCTGCCGGTTGCGAGTAACTGATTCTTATCCTTGTTCTTTACTAGGACTTCTAGGAAAGCAATCTTCTTTCCCAGCTTTTTTGTGATTGCTTCAACTTCAATGTTGTCGCCTTCTCTAGCAGCACTCATATAACTGGAATTTAAATAAAATACACCATTTTAGTATTTTTATGTTAAAAAAGTTAATATTATTTTATAAGTACGGTACTCAAGAAAATTAAGTTATTGTTGGCTATGGTTTAAGCCCTGTATTCGTGATAAACAATATAATTTTATGTTGCTGAAAACAAATTTCACTCATTTTGTATTAAATTTTCCTAGCATGGCTTACCATAATAGCAGGCAATGTTTTTTAATACTTATGGGTTTGGAAACTCACCTAACACTGATTTCCACAGAGACTCCTCTAGTGTCAATGTTTTCATTAGTGGTCAGAGCGTATGTGGAGATGGCATCCACCAAGTGTGCGATGAACCCACCGTGGAGAGTACCCCGTTGGTTCAGGTGCTCGGGCCCAACTTTAAACTCAGCTGTCATTCTTCCATTTTCACAGCCTATGACTCTCAACTAAAATATGGAGAAAATCAAACAATTTAAATAGGATCACAAACTTTGATTTTTATTTGGTAGGTACATAAGAAATACATATTTGAAAATTAAACTAATAGTATGTAGGAATTTCATGGAGTTCTTATTTATGATAGGTTCCTTTCCCTGTAGGTACAGGTACACAGAGATCACCATGTTCCAGGAATGGTGACGGTAACAATATGACCATTAATTACAGCAGAATACTAACAAGGTCCCATAGTTTATCATTATCTTCATATTATTAATTGCAGACAGATTGCTCCTATCTGATTATCCATAGCACAGAACTCTATGTATGTAATTATTGTTGTGATGAATCAGTAACTTAATTAAAATGGTGCACAAGTTGCTGTGTCATTCAATAAACTTTAATCAGTGAGGCATAAGAAGGTTCACAAAACGAAAGACCCTGGCTTGGCATAGACTAATATATATATTGTGGCTTGGAGCTTGGCTCAGAAATATTTTGTAACAGTAACCTTTATAAATATTTCTAATATTGCAGAACATTAGAAATTTTAGAGAGCGCAATAAATGCGCAGCTAAAAGAAGCATTGTAGGTTACATAAACAACAGTTACTTGTGTGCACTGTAGGCACAAATACACTGGCCTAATTTTGCTACAGCAAATTTATTCAAATGTTCTAAAAATAATATTGCTACCTGTATATTATGAAACACTGAATTCTTTACCTTACGAAGATTTTGATCAAAGCTCTTAGTGGTGGCAATGGCTTTAGTAAACAGCTCAGCAATTTGTGCTCCTTTGGTACACATTTTGCTGATTAAAACTATTATCTATCTTACAGATTTAATGGAATTTACTGCTTTATTTACATTCCCAGATGTTTGGTTTGCAGCCACAGACTACATAAAGATAACAGCTATCACTGCTATCAGTTACCTGACAATGACATATTTGACATTAGTTTGGCATTGGTCTGGTGTTGCAAGTTGAGAGAATCTAAATCAATATTTTTTCGCTATGTATTTCAAGAATGTAGAAAGACGTGGTGGCGGATTTTTTATTCGACAATTCACAAAAGTAATTAAAATCGTTAATAAATAAAACTAATAACTCTCTAACGATTTTTCTTTTCTCTCTAACTCTCTCTAACGATTAGCATTAACAAAAGTTGAGAATAATTATATCGCGGGCAAAATTTACAGAGGTGGGCTAACTCACGCTCTTAGAAATTAATTAATATCAAATAAAATATTAACTCTCTAACGATTTAGTGTAACTCTCAATCTCGCTCTAACGATTAAAAAAATAAAATTACGTCTAAGTCCATTTTTGCGGGAATGGGGGCCAACTTCACACGAAAAATTATAATTGTTTTTACATAAAAACTAATAACTCTCTAACGATTTTTCTTTTCTCTCTAACGATTAGCACTAATTAAAGTTCATAATAATGAAATCGTGCGGCTAAATTCACGGGTCAGAATTGAGTTACGTACAGATACAGGCTTCTTTTAGGGCCATCTACCGGCGTCCGTTCGAATAACGTTGAGATTAAGCACTATTGCCACCTAAATGATTTATCGGTCTCTTTCACTCTTGTGGGATCTCTCATCGTGTTTTCGTCGAATAGCGACTCATGCCAGTTTGTGTCCGACATCTGTGTAGTGAGGCTATTATTATTTAATAGAACATAGACCCAATCGTCGTTGAGTGTGTTTACGACTAAATTCAATTTGAATAAAGCGACCCAGTCTTTAAATTTGTTTTATTAAAGTAATCTTATACAGACTAAATACTGAATTAGTCATTATAATTAATACCTTATTCAAACTGAAACAGGCTTAAAACTTAATGGAACATTTGCATTTTAAAATATTTGCTTTACTTTTTATAAAAAACTGACTTAACTTTGAATGTACTCTACTATGTTCAAATATTTTTTTTTAAATAGATAGAAATTATTTCCCTTTTTTTTAACTCACATCTCACCAATAGTTAATCATAGAAGTACAAAATACAAGCATTCATAATAAATATAAATCATTTTCATTTTTATGCATCAATAAGTAGGATAAGTCCTCGTAGCAAGATCTTCTTTTGCGATTTCCCAAAAATCGTCTTTTTGAGTTAAGTCAGTATTCCATAAGCATGCGACATGGTACTGTCATTACAGTCAATGTGCAGTCAATCAATATTTTCTTGTAATAAAGAATATGACAATGCAAACAAAAATTCTAATCAGGTTATTTACTATAGGTATACCTTATTTTCAGTCAAAAATGTGTAGCATAATTCTTTTAGACCTTTCTTTAGATTATAGCTACTAGGAATCTTTGTGCAAGAAGTGCATGTTTCAGCATAATCCACAGGTTTAGCAGGAGTAAAATGATAATAGTAACTACCTACTGATCAATAACATTTTTTTAATTACGAAGGAGAATTCCTGTTTTATGACTGAGAATCGAGATCGGAAGTGGATGAAAAGCTTTCGACAATTATGTTATTCAAGTTTGGCAGCACAACTGATCCCACGAATTTTGGGCCTATTTCGATTTTACCTACGTTGAGCAAAATCTTTGAAAAATTAATTTTTAAACAGGTGTTAGGACATTTCAATGCACATAATTTACTCCATTTAAAACAGTTTGGTTTTACAAAGGGTCGTTCAACTACAGATGCGGGCGTGGAATTACTGAAGAGCATTTTCGAGGCCTGGGAGGAGTCGCAGGATGCTCTTGGCTGAGGAGTGGCTAGAGAGGCGCCACGGCGTCCTCACCTTCCGCCTGACGCAGGTCCTCACCGGACACGGTTGCTTCGGGAGGTTCCTGTTTCGTATAAGGCGGGAGGAAACGCCCGGGTGTCACCACTGTGTGGATCGCCCGGAGGACACGGTGGAGCATACGGTGGAGGTCTGCCCCGCTTGGGCGGAGCCCCGCCGTGTCCTCTTGGAGGCGATTGGCGGCGGTGACCTCTCGCGTCCGGCTCTGGTCCAGGCCATGGTACGGAGCGAGAGGGCATGGGAAGCAGCCACCTCCTTCAGCGAAGCAGTAATGCTCGTGAAGGAGGAGGCGGAACGCGTGAGGGAGAGGCATAGTTTGCGCCCTCACGCCCCTAACCGCCGCCGCCGCTGGAGACGCCCTGGGCGTCGGGAATCCCAGGCGGATTCCCGGCCACCATAGGCGCGGGCTTGCGGACGGCGAGCAATGGGTAGCTCGCCGTCCGATCAGGACCAGGCCCGGGTCGATGGCGCGTCGTGTTCCACGCGCGCCTCAAAGAGATGTCAGCACAATTGGCGGGGTCCGCTAGGACCGATGCCTGCCAGGGTTGCGGGTTAGTCCGAAAGGGATACCGGGACCTTGGCAACAGGCAACTGAAGGAACACGGGTGGGTTTTAGTCAGTAAAAGTCTGACACGCCCTTCCGCTCCACCCAGAGCGGGAGAAGTCATTGGATGATTTCCCACCCTCAAAAAAAAAAAAAAAAAAGGATGCTCTTGGCATTTTCTGCGACTTGTCCAAGGCTTTCGATTGCGTACATCATGATGCTCTCATCAGGAAACTGTACCACTATGGTATGAGGGACAAGGCTCTCGACCTTCTGACTTCTTATCTGAACAACAGAATTCAGAGGGTCGATGTTAATGGCAAGAGATCTGCAGGATCTTCGGTCACCATGGGCGTTCCGCAGGGTTCAATTCTAGGTCCTTTCTTATTTCTCATTTATATTAATGACTTGCCTTACCACATAAGGGATAATCATAAGATCGTATTATTCGCAGATGACACATCCCTCATTTTTTAAATCAAACGCCAGTTAGTCAATTTTGAACAAGTTAACGATGCACTCTCTAAAGTTGTGCATTGGTTTAATGTAAATAATCTCCTCTTGAATGAAAAAAAGACTAAACTCATTAAATTTTCAACGCCAAATGTCAGGCAGCTATCTACCAATGTTAAAGTTAATGGAATAGAGTTGGACCCCGTTGAATAGACAGTTTTTCTTGGAATAACCATTGACGAAAACACAGGTGTGAAATAGTGATCGCTTATTTCGCTGCTACTTCATGTGATAAGATAGCCAACAGAGATTTGGTGCTACACCTCGTTAAAGTGAACACAAGTTCAAATCCGAGGACCAGCTTTTCTTTTTGCATTTTTATTTTACTGATGCTTACCTTTTTGCTGATGTGCATATTTTGTTAGAAGCAACAGCTTAGTTCTTGTCATAAAACGCATATTTTGGAATTATTTTGCGCTTTTTCACTAATAACAATTAAACATGGCTGATGACACATCTCCGAAAAATAAGCACGAAAAAACTCCTCTGCGTAATGTTTCAACCACCAGAGGGAACAAAAGGCAAGCTCTTGGGTCTCCACCTCAGGTGACTACTGAAAATGTACGAGATGACATTCGCGAAATTATCCAGGAAGTTATGAAGACTGAATTATCGTTGATGTTGTCTAAACTGAATGAAACCATTAATACAATACTACATAGAGAGTTGCAGCCCATCAATACGAAGATTTCTGCCATGGAGGACTCGATGAAATTCATGAACAGTCAGTATGAGGACCTACTAAAGGAGCATGCTTCATCCCAGGAGGCCATTATGGAATTGCGGAAGGAGAATCTAGAAATGAGCAATAATATGAAGTCGTTAAATGTTCGTGTGGATCAGCTGGAGCAACAAACTCGATCTAATAACATTGAAATTCAATGCGTACCTGAGAGGAAACACGAAAATCTCTTTGATATTGTGTCTCAAATTTCTAAAGTGGCTGCGTGTGTTGTGGAAAACGGAGATATCTTGCATTGTACTAGGGTTGCCAAAATGAACCCTAATAATACTAGACCACGCTCAATAGTTGTACAGCTGGCTTCCCCTCGACTTCGTGATCAATTCCTAGCAGCTATTGTTAATTTTAATAAAAACAATAAGGATAATAAGCTGAACAGCGTGCATCTCGGCTATTCTGGGCCAAAAACACCAATCTTCGTGACTGAACATCTGTCCCCCACATACAGGGCTCTGCACGCTGCCGCTAGGTTCAAGGCCAAAGAACTAGGTTATAAATTTGTGTGGATTCGAGGTGGTAAGATTTTTATGCGTAAAGTAGAAGACTCTGATCATATCATGGTTAGAAACATGGACACTTTAAATAAGTTAAAATAATTTTTACTTTCATTAACTTTTATTGCACGAGTCGTCGCAGCTTTGGTATTAATTTATAGTTAAAATTCTCAGCTCATCATATTAATATTTATTACCAAAATACAAGAGGTCTACGCACGAAGACTCATAATTTTTGTCGTCAATTGTCTTTAGAGAACTATGATATTGTGATTTTAACTGAAACATGGCTGAATAATAGTGTTCTGAGCACGGAGCTTTTTGACGATCGATATATAGTATATAGAAGAGATAGAGATGGTAGGAAGAAGGACGGAGGTGGCGTATTGATCGCTGTATTAAAAACAATTAACTCAAAACGTATGGTTCAGTGGGAAAGTCATTGTGAGGATCTCTGGTTAACTATAGAGGTACCGTTTTTAAAATCTTTTCGTCGAATGGCTCTGTGCGCAGTTTACTTACCACCCCCTGTCTTACGTAGTAGCTTGGATAATTTTTTGGACCATTGTAGCGTGGTTCTTGAGCAGACAAACTTGTGCGCATGTATTGTCGGTGACTTTAATTTAGGTAATATACAATGGAATTTGGTATATGACGCAGGGAATAATTATACTTATACTCCTCCTGGCATTGCTAAAGTACTAACTGACTTTATTCACATGCATAAATTGTCACAACTGAATGGCATCCTGAATACGTCTGGCCGAATATTAGACCTTGTATTAACTAATTTACCTGCCGGTAGCGTTAATGCGGCCCTGGATTCCCTCAGCACTATTGATGTCCATCACCCCCCTATCGAAATCCTGATTACAGCGAGTGAAGAAAACCGACTTCCATACAATCCTCAGACTATAAAAACGAATTATAATAAACTTGATTATACGAAAATTTGCGAGAATCTAAGCGATATAAACTGGGAACAACTATTTGAAAAAATGGCTGATGTTAATGAAATGCTTTGTATGTTTTATGACAGGCTCCTACATATTATACGTATGCATGAGCCCTCTCAACCTACTTGTAAATATAAAAAATATCCTCCTTGGTTTAATAAAAGCTTAATAAGAGCTTTAAGAGAAAAGGAAAAAATAAGATCTCGCTTCAAAGTATATAAGAACCCTAGGGATGAAATCGAGCTCAAATTATTAGGTAAACGGTGTTCCAAATTAGCTACTGATAGTTATAATGAGTATATTAGAGACATTGAAAATGAAATACCCAAAAATCCGAACCCCTTCTGGGCATACATTAAAGATAGAAAAGGTGGCTCTAGCTCTTATCCAGCCACAATGACAAATGGAACCGTATTATCATCAGATGGTCCAGAAGTTTGTGAAATGTTCGCGTCCAATTTTTCCTCCGCTTTTAGGGGTGCGACAGTGACCCATAGTAAACCCGAGTCCGAGTTTCTTCATAATATGAAGAATAACAGTCTACCACTAACAGCACCTGTGATTGATCGCGATAGCCTGTTGAACAAGCTCAAATTATTGGATATTCGTAAAGGCGCTGGCCCTGATGGTATTCCGCCAATATTTATTTATAAATGTGCTCCTGCTTTGGCATCCCCTTTAACACTAATATTTAATAAGTCTCTTAGCTCAGGTATTTTCCCTGACTTATGGAAAAAAGCGAAGGTTATTCCAATTTATAAGAGTGATCAAAAGGACAACATTAACAACTATAGACCTATATCCATCTTATCAACCCTTGCTAAGGTTTTCGAATCCTTAGTTTGTCCATATATTCAGGCACACTTCAAATTGTATTTGAGCTTTTCTCAGCATGGCTTCGTAGGGTCCAGGTCTACTTGCACTAACCTGGCGACTTTCACAGAAATGCTATCGGATGCCATTGACTGCGGCAAGCAGATTGACGTGATTTACACAGACTTTAGCAAAGCCTTCGACCGCGTCCCTCACCACATACTTCTATCGAAGTTGCGTATGGAATCACCGGTACACTTTACGACTGGCTTAAGTCTTATCTCGAAAATCGTTCCTTCTTTGTCGCAGTTAATGGTTTCCAATCGGGAACCTACAAAACATCATCAGGGGTCCCCCAGGGCTCACATGTTGGACCGGTTCTATTTATTATTTACGTTAATGATATCCCGCACTGCCTAAGATTCTCAGAATGTTTTATGTACGCGGACGATCTTAAATTCTCACGGATAATCGAATCTGAAAACGATTGTGCATTACTTCAGAGGGACGTTGACACGTTGGTTAAATGGTATAATGATAATGAAATGAGCTTAAACGTAAAAAAGTGCTACCACGTGAAATACACCCGAAAAAAGAAAGCAACTGCTAGTGTATACCGCGTGGGCCCTAACGTTATCCAAGAGGTAGATCAAACTAGGGACTTGGGAGTAGTTTTCGACAACGCCTTGACATTTACACCTCATATCGAGGGCGTCATAAAAAAGGCTTCTAGAATGCTAGGTTTTGTCACAAGGAATGTTGCTGGTTTTAAGCATAATCGGACGAAGATCTTGTTGTACAACTGCATCGTTCGTAGTATCTTAGAATACTGCAGTACGATTTGGAGACCTCATTACTCTACGCACATTCTTCGACTGGAGCGCATACAAAAGAGGTTCCTTTGGCATCTAGCCTATGCTAGCGGAAATGCAAAAAGGGTACGATCCTATGAATCCCGACTATCTCATTTTAAGATGGTCTCACTTGAGAAACGTAGAACAATCATTGACTCGTCCTTTGTTTATAAGCTGCTCCGATGGAAAATTGATTGTCCCATACTACTATCAAAGTTTCAGTTTCGTGCTCCTGCTAGAATCCCTCGTGCTCCTATAACTCCGTTGCACCCCCCACTCCGCAGAACCATACTTGGTGCAAACTCTGTCGTTCCTCGGCTTTGCAAATTGCTAAATAGCTGCAGTGATCTTACTGACGTGCACTTTGACTCATATGCCAAGTTTCATAGAACAATTGTTTAATTTTAATTTGTTTTTTAATTTAATTTTAATTTAAGTTACATTTTTCGTTCATTTTAGTTTTAATTTTAGTTAAGTACTCAAATATTAACCTTTAATTATAGTTCAGTGCTTGTGGCACATCTTATTTGTTTATGGGGCATGCGGTGCTAACCTGTAATTAATTGTTACACTAACCTTAGATGTTATGTACTTACTGTAAATGTTATGAGTGTAAACAATTGTTGGTTGGCCAATAAAGGAAAAATAAAATAAAAAAGACGGTAAATTACAATGGGGCCCACACATAGAAAAATTGTCAGGTAGGCTTAGTTCGGCCGCCTATGCCGTTTAAAAAAATAGACAGATAACTGACGTAGATACAGCCAGAATTGTTTATTTTAGTTATTTTCATAGTCTTCTGTCTTATGGGATTCTTCTCTGGGGAGCCTGTGCGGACATTAATGCTATCTTTGTTTTACAGAAAAGGGCTGTTCGAGCCATTTACAACCTAGGTCCAAGGGATTCCCTTCGAGAAAAATTCAAAGAAATAGATATTCTGACTGTAGCCTCACAATATAGGTATATTTGAAAACCTATTGTATGTACACAAAAACATATCAAAGTTTAAGAAAATGTCCGATATTCATAGTTTAAATACCAGGAATAAACACAATCTTGCTGTACATCGCACTCGTCTCCACAGACGACACACTCCACAACTCGTTCATGGGTCAATGTATACGCTTTTATAACAAACTTCCCATTGACATTCGAAACTTACCGATTAAACGATTTAAAAGCTGTATTAAAACCAAACTTTGTAAAAAAGGGTACTATAAAATCACAGATTATTTAGAAGACAAAAATGCATGGGATTGAGCTGCTCGCTCTGCTAAGCATTGTGACATTTTGAATATTATGGAAAGCCATAAAAATATACCTACCAGTTTTATATACAAATTGACATTATTGAATATTATATACAAAATGACATGATGATTACTTATAAGTATTGTTTTATTGTGAATGTGAGGACTATGTGGATATTTATTTTTCGTTCTGTTAGTTTTAGCGAAGGTCTGGCAATTTGAGAACTTTATGCGACCTACGCAAACGTCCTTTCTTTGGTATTGTTCGTCGAGTTGTTGAGCTCCTTTAGTTCTGATTTGAGCTCCACTATTACTGACAAATGCTTGCACTGACTGGACAGGTCCACTCAAATCTGTGTGGTTCTTTCCTCAAAAGACCATTTCAGACTCTTATCTACATGGTCCTCATATGGCCTGACCAAGATTATGTCTGGACTTTAAAGGAGACGGTGACCTCTGAGTTTGTTTCGGCGGCCTTTCTTCTCAGAGCTCGCAGAGTAGTCAGATTAGGAAACGCCGACCTCATCTAGCTTATTTTTACAATTTTTTAATATGACGTGTAAAAGTGATTCCAATATCCTATTTACAGAATAAACAATTTCATTTCATTTCATTTCATTTCACTGAATACCTAACATGCTTTGAATGCAAGTGTTAGTTTTTTAATGAAATAAAACCTTTTTTTTTAGTTTTAAATAATGATTTATTGATTTTCTTCATTTTCAATGTTTTCTCTTTCTAAAATACTGTCGAGTAACTGAGCAGGTGAAGATTTCAGGTGAAGAGGTCATTTTGATGCCGGCCCATCCAAGATACCAGACAATAATGTAATACACTCTATTAGTATAGTGACGTGAGTCCTGTGATCAAAGCTGTCTCATGTGATGACGAAATGCCTGGTTTCTTCACTAACTTCTAGGTACAGTAAAAGTACCATTCACCCGAATATGTTCCCCATAATAAGAGCGAGCCTGTTTAGCTTGATAAATGCCTACCTTCCGACTGTCGAAAAGTCTTTTAAGATATATAACGCTAAATAAAACTAAATCTGACATATCCATGTTGGGGAACATATTCAGCTTATTTGATATACCTAATATATTCAGTCGAGCCAGTTCCATCCAGACAAATGCTCAAATAAGAGCATTTAACTGGCTCGGTGTCTACTAAGCTGATGACCAATCACATGGTCCACTAAATAATTTGGCATGTTCATTCTCTGATTAGCTCTTTCCAGTATAGTTTGGGCATCAGGAATTCAGGACGGTTAGTCAAAACGGGATGGAAATGGTTTCAAATGGCTCCTGCAATTTTAAAATCATCCTTATGATATCAAACCATTTATGGAAGTATTTATTTCGAAAGATTTTTAAAATCCTGTTACCGTTGACGGATCAGACAGATGACGCCTGTCTCACTGTCTGTCAACTTAATGAGTAATCAAATAGGCATTGTCAAAGTGTGTGGGAGGTTTTATTTGGGTTTCCACTAAGGGTTTCCAACAACAAATAAAATATATGTACTAACTTAGTTTATAATTTTTCTCTTAAACTGAGGTAAATTAAAATATTATTTCAGTGGTTCCAAGTTCCATATTTTTGTCGCTTTTATATAGGTGTAGTTTGATGTTGGTTAGATTTTTCTCGGAATAAAAAACCAACGTCCCTACAAAAAGCGGACATCTTATATTTTTTGCACTGACGTCATTTGCTGGTAAATTGCGGACGCTACGTGAGCGGTCACCGCTCTTCTAGGAAACCGTAGCTTTAGGAAAGGTGAGTGGGTGCGCGGCATAATCTCTTTTTGGTGATCTAACGAGTAACATTAATAAGTAAGATGGTATGATGATAGGTACTAGGTAGGTAAATAAGGCCAAATATTGAGTTCCATCTCTTTTAAAATACATAACACGGTATTGACAAAACACCATGGAATTAGTTACTAATTATAGGCCTTGAGGGTTAGTTGTCGCAAACGTTCGCTACTGCTGAGCCTGAAGTCCTGATGGGTTCGATTCCCGGGTCGGGCAAAGTGTTATTGGATTTTTCCATCAGAAATTTCCCAGTAGCAGTCCGGAGACTGGATTTTCGATGTCATAATGGCAAAAGCCTCGCCTCCATCGGTTCGGTCATACGGTCGCGGTCTGAGAATGTTTACCACCTTAAGGCTTATAATTGCATGCAGACATCTATGTCATAAGGTTAATGATTCAAAATTCAAAATATGTCATTATGGTAATGTGTCAACTGTAAAATTAAGATATAGCATTATAGACTTTACTGCACACAGTGTGATAAAGAATCTAATTTGAAAACTGATAAACATTATTAGACCGCGATAGTACATACATGGGACTTAAACGTAACAAGCGAAATGTGGGTGTAAATAGGTGCAGCTTTACCAAACCCTTCGGGTAATACGAGTACAGGCGTAATTTTACGTGTTTTAACTTATAGGTATAGCAAAAGAGTCAGATAAGAATGGGTGAACGGCTTCTAATCGAGTGTGCTGTGGTCAAGACATCCATGAGGATTTCCCACACAGGAACTACAAAAAAACTGGACACGGTGGCGGAGTGGCAAACGCTCGCCAAATGTGTGGGAAAGTGGGAGACGACGTGTCACTGCCAACCGAAACAGTTATCTCGCAGAAGGTAGCTAGAGAAAGAGAGATCACAATTGCTCTCCCGTCCCGCAGCCGGCGCACTGGGCGTCGGCAGATGGCAGATCACGCCCTCTTCCAGCCCCATATTAATGTATGGGTGCTGGTCCCACTACCACCACAGTTAAAACCACTGTAGTTTTAGAAGACATTACGTCTCCCTTTACTCAGGCCAAGGCCTATCAAAATCTGTTCAAGGGTTATTCAGTTACGACAATGTTAGGTTAGGTTAAGCTAGGTGATGTATGGGTGGCACTCCCACGTCCGCCATAGTTAAAACCACTGTAGTTTTGAAGATATTACTTCTCTCTTTACTCAGGCCAAGGCGCATCAGAATCTGTCCCAGGTTCCCAGGTTATTCAGTTCCGATGAAGATAGGTTAGGTGAGATATGAATGATATGAAAAATACTTCAGATGCACGTAGCTCGGTTCCTCCGGGACAGATTTTAATGGTATTATAGTAAAAAATGTTCAGTGTTATCTGCTCTTTACCGACTTCAAAAAAGGAGGAGGTTTTTTTATGTATGTTCACCGATTACTCCGCCGTATGTGAACCGATTTAAAAAATTCTTTTTTAGTTCGAAAGGGTATACTCCCGAGATGGTCCCATATATTATAAATTTTATTAAGTTTGCTTGCGTAGTTTTTGAGCTAGCTTCAATATTACGTATTTTTCCCACAGTCTATGTAGATTAAACTATGCAACTTAACTTCAATCGAATGAAAAAAAGGTACCTACTCATTACGACATTACAGGAAAACTAATTCACTATAGGTACTTTGACTTACCTTTACTAATATAAAACGAAGTTAAAAGGAAAATTATCATAGATTCACATCTAATTAGGCTTTACAAGTTAACGAGTAGTAATCGACCAATTTACATTTCAGTTGGAATGTATTTGGAGAACATGTTTTTGAACTACAATGTTAAGTTTGTTCTTGGAAAAATTCATCCCAATAAATCAAGGTTGGCATAAAACAAACAAGTTGTTAACACGTATTTTAAACAATGTTTAAAACATTAAGAAAAAAACATGGTTATATATAGCGAATGAATGGAAATTAATGAATATCATGACATGTTTAGGACCTGAAATAGCTCGAAAAGAAATAAAAAAGGTTATATAGTAGGTTAAATTATTAGATTTGGCATATTTTTTATGAAGTAAGTAATTCCCTGCAACTATTTTGGGGTTTCACCTTTATTAACACAGTCCATTTTACCTATGTAGGTATAACTAAATCTATACTTCGTAGCCGGTAAAGAGGTTTCGTTCCGTCGCTTGTCGAAAGGAGGCAATTCCCCGCAATAGGGAATATGCATGTATTTATTTAATATTTTTATTCGATAGTTTACATCGTCAAATAATAGTAAAAAAAAATTCGACGGCAAAAAAGCAATTTAAAGTAGTTAAAAAAATGTTTAAAATTATCCAACCGATCCGGGCAATTTAAACGCTCTCCATTTGGCGCGCTTGGTGTGGTGACGTCACAGTTCGTGAAAACAGACAAGCAACTGTCATGTCAACGTCAAAAACTCCTTTTTCTATGAGCGGTTGACATTGACTTGACACTTGTTGATTGACTTGACATTGACATTTTGATTGTTATTCCGGATTGTTACGTCACATCCGCTCTTAGCCTTTTCAAGTATTTGAATTACCCACAGTTTTTTGGGACTTTTTAAAAATTAATTTCTCGCTCAAAAAGAAATTTTATTCAAAAATTTTGATGGAGGCTTAATTCTGAAGTAACATAGTTTATAGAAAAAAATATTTGACCCATATTTGAATCACATGCATATTCCCTATTGTTTTGGGGACTTCTTTTTTCTTATTTAAATAATATACTTTTAGATAAACTTATACTTGATATTACTTTTTATTTAAAAAAATAAGATAAGGTAATTCCCCGTATAAGATCTAACATCGGAATCGCAATTCGCAACGTAGTTATGTATTGTATCTGTTACTTATTTAGATTGATTAGAAAAAAAAAGTAAGCACACAGATCAGATCGTACTTTTAATAACTATAAATAATATGATATTCTCATCGATTATTTTATGTAGTCTAGAATTGAATTATACCTATTAGGTCTGATCGATATGTGTTGATAATAAATCGCTCAAAGGAAAAAAAACAAAAAAACTGTTGTTTATAACATTTTGAACTGTTTGTTTTATAAAAAATGAAAAAAACTGTTTTTTTTCCAACCCTGCAATAAATTCAGCCAGTTTTTTTTGTATTTTTTAGCTGGGAATTCAATTTAATTAATAACAATGTGTAGGTAGGTATTAGGAGTCAGCAAACAACTAATTACCAAATATTATTACATACCTATAGTAAGGCTTGTACCTACTTACCTACTTGGACTTACATAATCAAATTATGTAAGTTTGTATCATGATATCTCGGGCGAAACTAATTAATAGCCAGAAGGGCCTCACTGTCCGTGGTGGGTGAACTTGAAAGTGGTAAAATGTTGAAAGAATAAATTAGAAGTAGCAGGTATTGAATTTTATTTAATGGAATCACATTAGGACAGTACAGTTTTTTTTATAGTAAGAAAAAAATATATTATTATGCATTTGACAAGAACAGAGTAAAGAGTACAGTACCATAGCTTTTTGTATAAAGGTACACACCTAACAGTATGAATATACAACATAAAAGTAGAATGGATTACCTACACCACAGATATTAAAATACTACCCTACACTTACTTATGGCGAATGAGGTAGAGTAGCCCGGAAAAAAATATTTTCATACGTTTTGCTGCTACACAAATGCGTCTTTGCACAGATATTAAAATACTACGGTCTTTGTAAGGTTGATTGTTGATCTACATAGATGCGATTCGCAAATTTAATCATAGATACAATTTATTTTTACTGAAGGAATATAGGAATAACCACATAGTAACCACGTATTTCTTTTAATTTTTGAAGAGAAATGTAAAGATTTCACAAAATCGGTAAGTAGGTAGGTACTAGGTACGTTCGCGTTAGTATCCACATAATAAGTAACTTTTGCCCAGAACCGCCTACCTAATTTACCTACATCTTACAGCGTCCCCCAAGCTTGTAGCTTGTAGCGCGCGTGGCATCTATTTAATTATATATTTAGGTACTTGGTTGAAGCGGCAGATTTGAAATACATACCTAGGTAAAATTAACGGCAGATAGGTAGCCGGCAGATAATTTTGGTAACAGAGGCTGTGTGATTTTTTTAAATCTATTGTTGATTTTTGCTACAGCAGTGATTAACGAAAGACTATTTTGCGATTTTTTTGCATCCTCTTACTTTATTATAGATATTTCGATTGTATTACTTCACAACAGCGTACTCAGGTACCCACATTTCATAAGTCGACTCAATACCAAGTTTGAACAAAGTAGATCGATACTAAGTTTAAACTCTAGCCTTTTCTGAGAGAAAAAGCTTATTAACAAAAAAGAAATCGATAGACAAGCGTTCGTCTTTAGCAATCGACTGCAATAGGGGCTTAGGTAGTTAATTTATAACCGGCCTACATAAATACATTGCAATTTTTATGTAATATCAAGTGATGACAATGCCGTCATCTCCGAACCACGTAAGAGAAAAATCAAATAATACACATGTTGATGTATCTATGTAAGATCTGCGCGCTAAAAAGGCTTGCCCTCAATCCCCATATACAGGCTAGGGTCATGTCTCAATCGAACAAAAGTGTGTCATTACAGGTGCTCACGTAGCTCAGTGTGTGTGTCACGGCGACACGCAGCGATTACATAAATCGTACATAATCGACCAGTGACGTACTCAATGACACTTGCCATAGATATATTATGGGACGCGCGACATGTCAAAAGCAAAACGGGTCGACGTGACAAGTGATGAGTGCGCTCGACATAATTACATCGAGAACACGGCAACGCGTGTATCGTGCACGTATGTACTCAGATAACTTACTACCTACGCATCAATTATGCGACGATGCACGCAGTCACGCACCCAATTATTGTGTGAGCCTCACTGTAATCCGATTTCACTGACTGCGAATTCGCCAAATGCCCGATGTGTCGAAGTATGACATAACAGATCGCCAACTAAATGAGCGCTCTGACGGTAAAGGCATGGGTCATTGAACTTGTTAATCCATAGTAATCAGATCTTTATGGAATCAGAATTGGATTCGGTTTGAAACAAATGTCTAATCCATTGCTTCATAAGTTCGAAAAAAAAATCTGCTCAACATCGTAATTATCGCAATGAATGTTGTTGAACTGTCAAAATCAAACAAATTAGTTATCGGTAACGAAAATAAGATACGAAATTAAATACCTAGCTGTTTAAAAATAAAACACCAAAATACTGTTTAACCAATTCAGTGTAACGATAAACGAGACATAATACGTAGTAATCATACAATACCTCCCTAATACCTACTTACTTTCTTCTTTTATTTCCGTACTGTTCGCCCATTTATGTTCAACAACGAGTCCTTTCTTATTAGGTAGTCACAAATACATAAATAAGATTAGTTAATTTGTAAGTGACCAAAAGCGTCTCACTAAATTTTTATAAGTGTGTCGAAAGAGAAAACCTCATGTTTATTGTATTTACACTTACCGATAAAGCGATGTTTTTATGAACAGTTTCTCCGCAATATTTTATGCACATTTTCCGGACGAATGCTCTCCCTGAAAGCTCGAAAGCGTCTCAAAAGCCAATTATTCCTAAGAAAACTAATGAAAAGGTAGCACTCAATACATTTTGTTTCGTTCCTTGGTACTTATTTAAGGAATTTCTTTTTCTCTTCATATTCCCGTTCCTAAAGTAGTTATAAGACTTTCAAATAGGATATAAAAGGATACACTTTTAGTGTAGGAAAGATTAATCACTTACTTTTCTAGCGTTTACAAACTGTGGTTCTATCCTGTAAAAAATTCACCGTGGAAACTTATGTGAAGTGAGCTGTTCCACCTAATGTTGAGGATTGACACTATACCTTATTTCGATTCTTTTTGAAGTGGCCTGTCTTACTTAACACTCAACGTTTTCTCACAGAAATATGGAGACGGCAAATGTGGATCTTCAATATCTTTAGTTTCGAGTTAAGGACTAACGGCGTTAAAAACCGGTCATAAAAAATACAATAAGCACGCCAGTACACTACGTATAAGCCTGCGTTATCCGGTGTTGCGCAACAGTGCGCTAAACTGCGCTAAAGGCGAATAAGGTGGGTGGCAGTACTGGCAGTGCGGTAGGACGCGATCGCTCTGAGAAAGTCATTCGACCCGTTTTGCTGGGGAACCTCTTCCGTGACTTCCGTGTTTGTAAAGCTCGCAGCACACATGATGTTTTAATAGTTACGATTGTTGATTCAGTCGCTTCAGTTGCTTGTCGGCTGATCTCTTGCGGAATGTTGATCGTTCTATTCTTCTGCTATTGATCGTGACAAAGAGGTAGTTCGAAGTCACCAAGACGGGTTTCGATATTCAAAGGCGGCGATGTGATCGAATCTACTCTAACTATCTACTCGTATGTCAACTCCCAAAAAATGTTGCTGTTTCTTAATACTTGGTCGCGAATCGTAGTGGCTGGGTAACATGTATGTTTTAGGCTCAATAATACGGCCCGACCTGTGCGCCTAGATAGCTGCGCCTCAGTTCCTGTACCAAGCACTTCCTGCTGCAAGGTTGAAAACTTGTCCCACTCGTGAGTGGGAAACAACACGACTACTCCTTTAACAAATATCAAAGGGCCGTGTGGAATCCTTTGTGATCAACAAAGGATTCCACACGGCCCTTTGATATTTGTTTGAAGATATAAAAATACACTTTTCGAGTGGTGAACTTACCTATTTGAAGTTATTTCCGTCCAGCACAGCTTGGGCCGTCAGCCCCTTACCACGGTGCTGAAGCCTGAGGATTATGTTTACGATGACTTATGTATGCTTGCCAATTTGTACAAAACATTATGCCATTGTAAATAATTAATATAGCCAGTCTGTTTTCTAAAATAAAAACATGCATGAACAACTTTTTTAAGGTTCTATCCAAACATGCTTGCAGCTATGCGTTACCGCTAGGTATATACGCGTAAAAGATAAAGTGCTAACTCATCTTGCGGTTGCAAGACATGCACATATTATATAAATTATGGCGTTTGACGGTTTGCATTCATTTGCACCTAGATATGTAATGTATTTATATAGACTCGTACGTACATAGGTATACAGCAGGCAGGTCGGTGAAACTCCTGTTGCTTGCATTTTGCATAATCTCACAATTTGTTGGTTACACCACGTGGATAGGTAGCTCATAATATTATACATAAAGTATTATTACATGATTACATAATGCGTCTACACATAACGGCTGCCGAATAACAATGAGAAGCTGATTTAATCATAAAAGTAGGTAAACTTCTTTTATAAGTAAATTAGTTGGTAAATCTATATGTTCTATAACTATATCTATGCATAATCATTATTCATTAAAGTCGCTTTTCGTATCTGTCTGTGTGACCGCGATGTTCTTCTAAACTACGCAACGATTTTGATGCGGTTTACACCAACATTTACAGAATTGATACCGAAAGGTTTATGTAATACTTAATACAATATTATTTAACTTACATACATATAATTGAGAAATCATAGAGGGTATCAGGGGAGGGCCGCTATTTAGTGAAAATAATAATCAATGGGGTAGGTAATACATATTTCAGACTGTTTAAGGGCCAATCCGGATCGTAATCAATGATTTTGACCGTGTGCCAAAGAGTTCAAGAAATGTACGATTTACGTGGTCCCTAATTCTTTATCTTTTTCTAAAATAAAAGTAGCCTAAGTTACTACTTAACATCAGCTATCTGCCAGTTAAAGTCCCGTCCAAATCGGTCCAGCTGTTACGGATATTAACCGGAACAAACAGATACACAAAAATGTTAAAAAATTGTTTTTTGTTACAGGTACCATATATGTATACGTTTACGTTCATTATGCATTTAGTAAAAGGCTGTTATTTTTACATTATAAGCATCCACTTCAATTTTATTTATTTGTATGTATAATGTACTTAATTTTATTGTGTATGTATATATGTATAGAAAACTAACATGCAGTTGCTCGACGAGAGATAAAACATTTCAATACTTCCATACAGATTGTTAGGTAGGTTTCATTCTATGAAGTTCAAACAACGCGCGACAATTACATATTAAGGTGGTAATCTCATCATGATCTAATTCCTAAGTATCGTAGATAAATCAAAGACTTGTTTACTTTTTGATAACGAGATACCTACTTATAGAAGCCCTACTTCCCGCGGGCCGCAATTGAGCATCAACAAGATTTTACTCAAGTATTTACCAAGTTATAATAATTTTTAGCTACGCAACGTGTAGAGATCGCTGATATTATGTGAACCGGATATCATAATTATGGTTGTTTTATTATCAGTATAATATTTTTTTGGACTTAGTTCGATACCTATTCGCAGAGTTATTTTGAGAATTAATTTATAAAATTATAACTAGAAATTTACTCGCTCCCCTTTCTGCATGAACTGATCATGCAGAAAGGCGTCGCGACGCGCAGTATTTTAAGATTCGATCCAAAATCGTATTTATTTACTACACAATATGGTACACGCGCTGCGCAGCACCACGCATCTCAGCCTACTTCGACACGCGTTCACGCTCGCACTAAAATAATACCTTTTCGTAGTGTACGCGCGTCGCGTCGCGTCACGTCACGTCACGGTCTGAAATGAATAACCCTTAGAGTAGATCCTATAATACAAATACGCCTACTTCTCAAATGGCGTAATGTTATAGATTTTTTACCTTAAACTATTCAGTTTTTAGTCCAAAATATCTTACATGAGGCAGATTTTCATGGACTGACGACCTTTAACATTATATTCTGATTCAGCTTTCATGGAATGTGTAATCAATTATTCATAAATTATCTGCCTCCGAGCGTTACACAAAAAAAACAAAGGTTAAATATAAGCAAAATTAGCTTCAGCTAGGCTCCAGTATAGCTTTGTAACCACACTGCACTTATCTATTAGAGAGTGGGTGAATCAATTGCTGACCAAATATAATTATCGCCAATAATTAATGGCAGACCGTATCATTAAATACTAAATTACGAATTAAAGGTTAATCGTTACTATATTCAGTAAACGTAGGTACTAGTGAAAACTTTCAGTAGATAATGTTATTTGTAAACAACATTAACTCTAACAATTGATCCTACCAAATATTATTATTTTGCTTGTTAGAACAACATTTAACTAGAGTATAACTGCTCTGCTAACTGCCCTTTCAACGATATCCGCAGCTCATTCGACCATAATAATTATTCCTGCAAACTGTCTTCGTCGTCGCTTTACACTAATTTTCCGTTGACTTACCTACCTTGCTCTGCTCTCGCATATAATGCTCTGTGGTATTAGTAATTATATGCGGATGCTCACTTCTATGGCCTTTGGCACACAGACCACAACATACGTTTAGTGATAAACTTAACTAAGCATCATTCTGTCTCTGTCATCATCAAACGATACACAGAAACAGAACGATGTAAATAAGTGCATATTTGGTTTATGCGGGCTTTAATTTGTGTAGTGTAGCTAGTACTTACGATTGGCATTGCCTCGTTGATCTAAGTCTCGAGGTCAGGAGCGTACAGTCAAGCTTGTCGTCCTAGCTTTGATTCTCCGGTTGATAACGCGTTTTAGTAGCACTCCGGAATTAAATTTTTCCCATACATTAACTTCAATAACTTATATACTCCGGCGATACGAGGTCATTGTATAATGCATTTTTTATTGTTTTACCTAACTAAAGACATCAACGCATAGAGGGTTACCTAATACAATTGTTTTTTTTTATTTTTTCACTGTCCGTTTTCAATTTCTTTTTGGTTAGTTACTTTATTAGTTTTTGTATATATTAAAGTGCTTGCCCGATGGTGTAAGGTAGGCCAAGGATGTGAGAATAAAACATACGTTAATATTTATTTATGTATTACCCACATAGGTACATTATAAAATAGCACAGGGAAGCTCATGATTTATATTTTGTGCAGGATGCTGCAAGCCAATGAGCTTTCAAAGGATACTAATTATCGACACAACAGTTGAAGTTAATGGGTAGGTACCTTAAAACCAGCTGAAACCGCCCGGCGGAAATATGCTGTGGGGGAAATAATTAAACATAGATACATAAATGAAACTATTTATTGCACACCACATGATCTTAAAAAAAAAACACAATTTAAAGAATAATAAGTTAAACAAAAAAAATACATTTAAATAACACAATTCACATACAAACGCACACAAATAAACATATCCCTTTTAACTCTTAAACGATAAAAACAATAACATTTACGCAGCTAAAACCACCGTTTATGGGCATTTTGGTGGTTTTGGGTTTGGGGTTGAATGTTGTTCGTTGTCCGAACCCGCATAATATAAATAATTATTTCAGTTCACCACAAAATCAAACACTATATTTTAAAAAGCGAAACATTGATTTTATTGGGTATCTACAGTAATTATAATGGGTACAGTCACTATAACGAATGTAGGTACATGTACTTACATTTATTCGATGGTCGAGTTTGCATACATAACCTGCATTTTCCTCTCTTGAACGCAGGGACCGGACAACCCCGCGTAAGAGTTAAGTCTTTGGACAGGGTAACCCGTACATGGGGTAACTCATATCGCAGTGTTACCTTTTGTTCGAGTTACATCCTCGAAACCCAGCGAAATGGTTAACCTTTATTAAGGTAACCACGTGAAGAGGTTAACCCCTTCAATGAATTAAGCCTTTGAAGAGGTTACCTTCTCGAAAAGCTTTTTTTCGTGTTACACTGGATTACCTACATACCAACATCTCGATCAAGTTGAACGAGATGTTTAAAAAGTGGTTTAATTGTATAATCATTCACGAGATTCATTATTCGGATAATATAAACGTTACACGTAATAAAATTGATGTGTTACAAATTTCTCTATGCGTATTGGATAACATGTTTTGGCCGAGCAAGCGTGATTTGACTGATAACGTCGACCTGGCCCAATCAAACAAATATTATTTAAGTATTTAGATATACCTGCAACACCGTGCATCATTGTCGTAATTAATCCTAAAATCCTTAAGCGTATCCTATTGCATACAAATTGGATTCTGACAAAAAGAAGATTTTTTCATCCTAATTCTACTAATAATTAGCTTAACCTCTGGATATTAAATTAACTAACCGCATAAAGGAAGAAATAACTCTCTAACTAAGAAACACACAATAATACCAGAAAAAAAAAGTCGCTCGGATCTATGTAATTTTATTGAAATAGCTAAGACGTTGCTCATACACATACTCAGAAAACAAAGAGTGTAAAGATATCAAATACCAACTTAATTATTATGAAAGGAGGATGCTATGAAAATTAAATCCAGGAAACGCAGTTTTACTATGAATTGTAATTCGTCAAATGGGAATAGAATAGCCACTCATCGATACCGACTTTTATTAAACAAAAACATAATATGAACCAACAACTATATTTTCCTGAAGTTTTCTTAGTATTATAAATTAATTAAGAAAAAAAACAACATGGCTGTCATCTTAGATTTCGAAAAATGTACTTGCTCCAATGATATACATTGTTATAAGTACATGTACTCTCTAAATTATGTACATTTTTTGCTCATGTTCCTTTGTTGACTGTACCTACATTGTGCTACGATTGCTACGAACACGCTACGAGAATGTTAATTTGCAAAGGATTGCCTATAGACCTACTTATTTTGAAAGATATTCATAAAGTTACATAATAATAACATGGATTACCATTTTGTACTTAACTGTCACTAACGAGACTTAAGTAATAGATGTTTTGGTTGTTATGCAACTGAATCAGCTTGCATGACCAAATAGATGTATGAACGTAAACGACAATTGAAAAACACTAAAAAGTGAAAAATAACATTAATTTTGGAAGTCGGTGGCAAAAAACGAAAATTGGAATCAAAGACACCGACTTCCAAAACTAAGTTTCTTTCACTTTTCAGTTGTATTTTTTTTAATCGGATGTTTTTTTATGTAAAGATTTTTTATTTGAAAAATAAAAATAAAAACCCCACACAAATTCGAATACCACTAACTGATATATAAATAACAGTGACGGAGTCACTTTGAACATCGCCTACATATAGGTATATTAGTGGGAAGAATAAGTATTATTGAAGCTTACTCAAAAACTACGCAAGCAAAGTTAATAAAATTTATATGGGAGCACCTCTGAAGCATGACATACCAAACAAAAAAGGAATCAGTAAAATAAATTCATAATTGGCGGAGTAAACGCGTAAAATACACACACAAAAAAAAACATACAGACGAAATGAGAACCTCCTTCTTTTTGAAGACGTCGGTTAAAAAAGGAGTATGTATGGATCTTAGCAGGTGGCGTTCTGTAGTTTCTACCTACCCCCATGGGAAGAAAGCGTGAGTTTATGTAGGATGTTTCATGATAAGTCAATTACTAACAATGTACTTACTTTTAACATCACACACCGTTCCGATACTCGTTCCAAGGAACGTTTATTTGTAATGTAACCAGGGGGCCAAGTCTACTAATTTACAAACGTGTCAGTGGTCTCACAATGATCAGTTTTTGACAGATTTTGTATGGCATATCTGTGTCAGGGCAGCAGTGTTTCTCATTATAAGTGAATAAACATTCTGTTTTTCAGAAAAAAAAGTGCTCAACAACATTAGCGCAATGAATGTCGTTGAACTGTCAAAATGAAACAAATTAGTCTAAATCGGTTACTAAAATAACACAATTAGATTGCAGGTAGGCAAAAACTACAGAACGCCAGCTGCTACGATTCTTTATACTCTTTTTGCTTACCAATTTTTATTACGTATAACGGAATGACCCAAAATTAGCTTGCAAAAATGTTTCATAGTATCTTAAGTAAAGCATGATAAGTCAAATTAAAACTTGAAAATATTCCGCAATAATTTCGAAGTAGGTATGACATGACAGACAGCTTTGATATTATTAAGCTTCGTCACAAACTTAACTGCATCATTGACAGTTATATATCTGTCGCGGCCACTGGTAATTAGGTACCTCACACGCGGCTATTTAGGCCCTTGTCCAACCTCCGGCGATAAACGAGAAGCGAGTAGAGCTAGCTACTAAAAAACCGGCCAAGTGCATGCAGAACCACGCATAATGTGGCGTGATTTATATGTATATTGTATACCAAATTACAGATTTCTAGTACCAACAGTCTCAGAGCTAAGCCGCGGACAGACGGACGGACAGGCAGACGGACATAGCCTTAGTATTTCCCAGGGTCCCGTTTTACCCTTTTGCTACGGAACCCTAACAAAGACTTGGCGAGCAGCAGGCAGTGAGTGCGCGACGCTGACGAGTGATTACTTGCTGGTATGCGTATCCCATTGTGAATCTCTCATGCTGGGGCTACATTTCACGTTATCGCGAACTTTTCTTCGTGCGCTCTCTGTTGCTCAGCGAGACATCGAGGGGTGTGCGAGAGAGAGCGCACGAAGAAAAGTTCGCGATAACGCGAAACGTAGCCCCAGCATCAGCGAGTGTACTTAAATATGTATCCTTACAATTTGTACGTTTCTTGAGTGAGAAAATCGTTGATATCTAATCGCTTCCTCCTCTAGGCAGTGTGACAGGTGTCTTTTTATATCCGTCACATCCTTTTTCCATTACCGCATCACGCTAAAAATAGTTACTTACCAAGCATTATCAATATGAAAATTGAATGTGTATTCCGGAGCATAGTTCTTTGTGGAAAAAGTATTTTGACTTTCCTTTATTTTTAACCGACTTCTTCAAAAAGGAGGAGGTTCTCAATACGTCGTGGGATTACTCCGCCAATTATGAATGGACTTTGATGATTCTTTTTTTGTTTGGTTGGTCGGCTTCAGAGGTGGTTCCATATAAATTTTATTAATTTTGCTTGCGTAGTTTTTGAGTTAGCTTCAATAATTACGTATTTTTCCCACTTTGCGTATGTAGACGATATTATTATCTTAGTTGACTCCGTCACTGTTATTTACATAGCAGATAACGGTATACGAATTTATGTGGGGTAGGTACCACAACTAAAAAGTGAAATAAAAAACTTTTTACAAAAAAAAACAACCGACTTCCAAAAAAAACACTTAAAAAAGTGAAAACTAACTTTAATTTCGGAAGTCGGTGGCAAAAAACGAAAATTGAAAAGCAAAGACACCGACTTCCGAAATTAAAGTTAGTTTTCACTTGTTTAGTGTTTTTTTGGAAGTCAGTTGTTTTTTTTTTTTGTAAAAAGTTTTTATTATTTTGTCACAGACTTTTTTAACAAATCGCGAGTACTTACCTACTACTTAATTAGTTACTCACTTTTGTACAAAAGCTTTATTATAAACTCACCATCAACTCGGATAGAATTAAATTACAAAGTTACTAACACAATGTTATGATATTTAACTGTCATGATATATCCGACAATCCCGCTCACCTTTTGTACCAACCTTGTTTCCATTTTATAAATTTTTGTATATTTTAATCCTATCAATTAAGATTGCAGGAGCTCATTTATTATTATATTGGCTGCCATCGTCCAAAAAGACCGAGATGAGAGAAGGTCAATTTAACTTGAGTCTTTATTTAACTTCAGTTTAATTAATTTTCCGATGAATCGAGGAGTGAGAGAAGTATACTTTAGCAGCAGGTTGGAATAAACCTTTGTTATAAGTTATAATCTATAGTCCGTAGTCTCGAATAACAGTTCGCTCCAACTTCTATTCAATGGCATCAGGTTTCGTTTCGTTAGCGGTGTCTTGTGCATCGAAGTTATGCTTCGCACGTCAGACCAAGTCCGACTATCAGCATTGTCTCGCCTGAGCCCAGGCCAGAATAGGCTAAATTGCGCCATCTTGTCTTCCGTTCATGAAGTTTGCATTTGAATCGTTTAAGACTCGCCAACAGCTGCCTCCAACATCGAGGGCTGAAGTCCAGAGTCACGGTACTAATGATTTTGATAAAGTTTGGTGGATTCCAACCGAACAGGCTTGATTACCTAATAGGCGATAAATCGCCAAACTGCGCATAAGTAGTAACAACTTTTGTGTGCACGTGCTTATGTGTAACCAATAACCATCTTTAGGAGGCAAGTTGGGAGAGATCATTTGACCAAAAATATAAAATTCCAGTGTTGAAGAAATTAAAGTAGTCAAAGTCAAAGTCAAATAATTTATTTCAAATAGGCACATATATGGCACTTTTGAACGTCAAACAAAGAAATAGAATTGATTCTAGTTGCCCCTTCCAAAAGGTAGTTTTCGTATGGAGAAGAATGGGCAAGAAACTCCATCGTTACTCTTTTAAAAATGTTTTACAATATTTTGTATACATTAATTATATAATTATATGTGAAGACGATGCACCTACAATAAGATTACTGTACTACGAAAGGTAAAAAGAAAAAGAAGAGAAAGAGTAATAAAAACTAAAACCCAACTACGACTAAAAAGGTATAAACAAGACATCACAGACAGACAAATTAAAAATCCGGAGTCACACGTGTTAAAGGCATAAATCGAACAGATTACGTGTGACTCCGGATTTTTAATTTGTCTGTCTGTGATGTCTTGTTTATACCGCATAATAATATTTTTTTTAAATGTGCTCGTTAAGCCCTTTCATTTGATACCCAACATGGGACGACTAAACTTTTTTTTAGTCCCTGACTTTATGCCCTTTATAGGGCGCCATTTTTATTTAATGTGGCGTCACATAGCCTGTAACCAGCGGACGATCAAGACGCTTCCAACGATACCTGATTTGTCAAATTGTGATGAGTGGTTTAGAATATAGGACGGAACAGATGAACATACATCGTTCGCAGTAGTCGGGTAAAAATAGGAAATTTACTAATAATATAATATGCATCTAGCATATCTCAGCGTAATACGTCAACTCCGTTTCTATAATCTATAGTATGGCAGATAGGCAACTGAGTACTTGTGTGTGTGCTGAGTGTAGGTACCTACTTATGAAAGTGAACAACTTTTAGTAAGGAACCAGCAACGATATTAAAAAAAATCAGCTGTTGCATACAAAAGTGAAATGCTGTTATTCTGCATAATTATCGTGATTTCATGAATGGAGCCATCAGTCTTTGCCAGTCGACGAAATCTGGCTGCCTATTAGATATGGACTAGACGTACCCATTGAGAGTCTAATACGCACGGTATCGGGAAAAATTCATCCAGTTATCCGTCCAATTCCAGCTAACCGAATTCGTAAAAGGCTGCCATCGTTAATTAAAGGTGAAATTAATGAGGTACACATATGCAGGCTACCAACCGAGCGTAAGTAGTTATTCAAATTCAAAATACATAAGTCAACATCCATACTCATATTATAAATTCGAAAATAAATGTGTCTGTCTATCTGCCTGTCTGTCTGTATGTTAACTTTTCACGCCTAAACCACTAAACGGATTTCGATAAAATTTGGCAAGGAGATAGATGGCATCCCGGGGAAGGACATAGGCTACTTTTTATCGGCATACCACGCGGGCGAAGCCGCGGGCGGAAGCTAGTTATACTATATACTCTAACAGACTTAAAAAGAAATATGTATACTATGTACAATTATATAACAAAATTAAAAATTATACTTATGTGTCACATAAGTATAATGTTGTGAAACATAATGTAAATTAAAAAAATGTATTTTATGCGCTGCCTTGCAAGGCGTACAAATATGTTCTACACAGTAATAGTTGTACCCACTAGTAGTATAGCATAAATAAATAAATAAAATACTGCTAAGTATAGTTCTGCTCTGCGCCTGCTTGTAGAGCCTTCACAGATTTCTGCGCGACGTGTGCTGTGCTGCGTTACGAAGTTATAAATATTGAAGCACATACAGTCATCGGCAAATAGAGTCATAGGGTGTACTATATGGTTCAGGAAATATCCATACTAATATTATACATTCGAAAGTAACTCTGTCTGTCTTTCTGTCTGTCTGTCTGTCTGTCTGTATGTTACCTTTTCACGCCTAAACCACTGAACAGATTTCGATAAAATTTGGCATGGAGACAGATGCATCCCGGGGAAGGACAACATAGGCTACTATTTATCGACATACCACGCGGGTGATGCCGCGGGCAGAAGCTATATTAATTATAGTAATTTATAAATCTTTGTTTCGATAAGTAGGTTTTTAATGGTAAAATATATACATTGGGTAACTTATTATACTAAATTAACTAAAAAACAATTACATATATAACAAAATTAAAAAGAAAAAATAAAAGGGAGGGACTCATTGAGCATCAAAGAATTCGTCCGCATCGCTGTCAATGGGAAAGGTGCGCAAAAGGCTGGCAGCATTGCCACGTTGAATGGCAATGCTGATTCTTTGGGCTAAAAATAGGCCAGCCCTCTGGTCACGTGAAGAGTCAACCAATCGCTTAGCGATGTCCCGAAATACTCGATGAGCACTCGGACCCCACGGCCCTCTCCCACGACCCCACGGCTCAAACATATAGCTCCCAATAAGGTTGTTATATTTGCGCCGTTTGAGGTTTTCTGCTCCTGTAGCAGCTGCCCCAGCACAGCCCGCCGTGCTAGGAAGATGGGATGGCGCGAGGGTGTCGACACAGGTTGCGTCCCACACCAAAGGACTACCCAACTTCCAGGGCATTACGGTAATTCCGTCTGGCCTCTTCCCATCGTCGCGTGCCAAGCCGTTGGGTTCTAACACAGCTGGCACCCCGGCGGTGACAAGAGCCCGACGGATAATGTCATTAATGCTGGCGTGCCGTGCCATCCGACCAGCGCTCTTGCTGCAGGATAGGCCGTGGTGTCCGAGGCAGTCGACTAGGTTTTTTCTGTTTTAGTTCTATGATATATTTTTGCTATTTTAGTGATTTATTTTCTGTCAACTAGGTACTATTACTACATACCTATTAGAACAAATTATTGCTCATAAACTTTTATTTTTTATATTGTACCAAACTGACTTGTGTGCAGTAAACTGCCTGGGACTCTAACCACCCTATTATTAATAGTACGTAGGGGAAAAACTAAATCCCAGCCTCTGACCTTACAATCAGGACCTTCATAAGGAATCAAAATAGGATAGGACCGTCTACTAAGCATTGCTTGCCTCGGATTTATCTGATCATTATCTGTCTCCTTGAATAGAACAAAACTACCCACGTCTAACAAGTTTATCCAGAGTACTTACCTGTTTAAAAATAAATAATGATGATGAATGAATGCATGGTGTGGTGATGATATTTAAAAATAAATCTTTTTTCGTTCTGGCTCTGTAACCATGTCGGGGGATATGTCAAAATTAATAATGTATTGAAAACATACTTTTCATAAAACATAAGCACTCAACAATGGACGTGACGTAGCTACAAGGGGGCAACACTTCCTTAGGTGCTTGAGGAGTGGAGAGGTATTCCACGGCTTTCAGAACAATCCCAGAGCCAGGAACATGGTCAAGATCCCTACGAACACTTACTGGAATACTTCCTTCCTCCGAGCAAGTTTGCTCTTGGGAATCTCCACTCAAGCCGGCATATAAAAGCACGTTTGCTCTTGCGAATCTCCACTCAAGACGGCCAATAAAGGCACGTTTGCTCTTGCGAATCTCCACTCAAGCCGACCAAGGATGAGGTGGGAGCTCTGTTCCTCGTCAGTGTTCACTCCAGCCGGTCAAAAAAGGCAAACCAGAGATGAGGAACAAGACTTCTCCCGGGAGATAGGGTCCGTAGGGTCGCTACTGCCCAACTGCTCGCCACATGCTGCCCTGCGGCTTTCATATCATTCTTGGTGTGGCTATTCACCCTAGACCCCTAGACCTGTCTCGGTAAAGCAAACTCTGCCTGCACAAACAATTATATTATGTAAATAATACCTATTAAATGGTGTGGTGGCAGAACTTCTCCGGATGAGCTCCTTTCACAACACACATACATAGTTCCCTAAATCTATAGTTGACTACAGATCTATGGAAATGTTAAAGATATTTCCTAGGATATTTCCGGAAAATCCGTTTGTTACATTGGATCACTTGCAAACATTTGTAAGGATGGCATTCTTATCGTGTGCTGTTCGTATGATGAAATCGTGAATTATCACCCACATGACAATCTACAACGAAAGTTTAAAAAAAAAATAGAAGACAAGACGTGTCTGGTATGCATTCATTATTTATTAAATAATGAAAATGGAAATACTGAAAATAGGTTTTAAATTATTTTCTCTCGGAAAAGCTTTATTGTATCAGTTTATAAGATATGGTAAATATGGTAATACTTAGTTACTTATTCCTTCTTTAACACAGTTTTTACCAGTGTGCTCTTTGATACAACGAATATTCAATCCTAGGTTCATGAACAAATTGCAAGTTAATCCAAACATTATTTATTTTTTTGGAAATAATTTATTGACCCTTTGTATAATAATTGTACAAAATATCCAGAAAGCTTTTTGAGCATGGAAAATAGGCTTATCTCATTTCACTCGTGAATATAAAATATCGGAGCTTTCATGACAGTTATCACACGTGTCATATCGCACATTCGATCGAGTGCAATTCAATCAGACTAACGAGTTCCTCATAACGTTACAGAATGAATTATATCATTTGCATCGCTTACAGTTTCTGCTAAAAAATATTTCCATGCTTCTTGATTAATGGAAATAATATCGGATCCTTACTTTGAGTTCCAGTTATAAGGTTATTTTTAATTTTCTCATGAATGAAGGAAATCATTTCATTCGTAAGAGCACGAGTACTTTCTACGTGGAAGAAAGCAGGTTCAAGAAGCTTAGGTAGGTACCCCCTCGATATGCGTATTTTTATCGATAATATCCTTCGGCTAATTATATTGTAGGTATATTTGTATAATGCTACCTAAAAGGATGTTTTCTAGGTTCGCGTGAGGCTGTGGGTCGCTAGGAGCCGTCGCACGCACCCCGGCCCCGGTGCGAGTGGGCAGCGCGGCGGGCACCTCGCGGGGTGGCGGTGAAAGTGAGCGCGTGCCCCACCGCCGCGCGATGGGGTGCACTCCGTGATATATAAAGAGAACCTCAAGGTGAACTAATAGAGTAATAACAGATCCGGCGTCTTAGCTAGTGGAACAGCCGTTCCCCGCCTCATCATGAGAGGGACCTGGAGCCAAGTGGTCAGTGATCAATCATTCAAAATATCCTCGGGAATTTTAAATTAGTTCTATTTTTTTATTATTATTGATAAAGTGATATTATTTTGGTTGAAAGTGCTCGTGATAACGCGGTTATAGATAATTATTAATTGTAAAGATTTTACAAGTACTTCTTTCAGAAAAAAATAAAAGTGGAAACGAAAAAAAACTTTTTGAAAGCACCTACATATTACTAACTTAATTACTCCAGTCCAGATTCGCATTTTTCGCCGAAAACCGAAAACGAAAACTACAAAAAAATGTTTTTTGGTTTGTCCATGGTGAAAGTAAAAGAAATGCCATCCATTGTCATCTTTTAATCATTATAATTAACCATTTAAACTTAAATCACATGAAACTTAATAATTTTCTGAAAAGCAATTATTTTTTCTGCATTTTCTCAGATAATGTGCTTTTGCGTTGTTGTTGTTATTAATGATTTTCTCTGAATAAATTAATTGAAATTATTGATTTGCCGGTGCCGTGAATAATAAAATAAATTCAGCAGAAAATAAAAATTGCCGGACATGGATATTTCGGACGAAAATTGTAGAAAACCGAAAACGAAAACGATCCTGTCGGACTCTACATTGCAGTGACTCCATTTTCAAAAGTTTATTAGCCTAATTATAACTTATTCGCGTTTTGAATGGAAGTAAAACTTAAAGTGTTAATTAGTTTTATGGCACTGACAACTACTCCAAAGTTTACTTCGCAAATAGTTAACTTAACTAGTAGTTAAGATAAATATTGACAAGCATAACAAGTAAAATTTGCATTTTTCAATTTACTGTTTAATTATACACTCAAGTGATAATTGTCAAATATTACGTGCACATTTTTTTACTTGTACTATTAATAATTTATTTGTCTACGTGCGAAGTTTTAGCGATCATATTAGATCACTGCCGATTTTACTGGTGAAGATGCAGCACCTTGTCCGTGTGAAACTTCAACTTGCATCTTGTCAGGTGTACATCAATGCATCCGTCTCGGTGTCACTGTTCGTGACAATAGCTTGTACTTTTTATTGATGCGTCGAGATTTTTCAATTCTGAATGCAACTTCTCGCTATTGTTAAGGTACTATAATGAGCGGCAAATCTCTCTAGAACATTGGAATAATGGCGATGAACTCGACCGGATTGCATAATGTGTTCTTCCGTTTTGTAGGCGCTAGTCGGGTCACGATTTGTGATCTCGTTTTGGTAATGATTATAAAAAGTACACTCTCCTCCGTAACCGAGGCTTAAAATAACCGCTGCATTCAGAATATGATGTGTTGCGCAATTTCCCGCACAAATACGGAAACAACGAAAATGTTAAAGCTCCATGCATTACATTTCCGCCATATAAACATCTCTGAAATCAGGTGCAAGTATTTTTGATTGAAGCTTTATTTTGGTAATTAAATTGAAAGGGTGTGAACGTTCATTAAATGGGATTTAAACTGGAAATAACTAGGAAAATAATATACTGGTTTTGAACCTTTTTATTTATTTCTAGAGAAGTTTTCATTACCAAATATTATTTTAAATAATCTCCAAATAGCGCGATAATTGTTATTGCACCTCCAATTATGGGATTCTTACGACCTTTTATTGCAATGAGGTATGAGCAGGCACATAATATATTATGGTGGTTGTCACCTGATGACGATGCCGATTGCCTCTTCAATCACTTGTGTAACTGTTGTATAATGTCGCCCAAATGTTGTATTGTATTATTATACTTATTAGTTAGCCGTATGTGTGAACTATGCTAATGCACCAGATGTACATTAACTTTCTAATCTTATTTTCACTGTCCTTTACGTAAACTTATTCCGGACTTGGTTATTTTACGTAAACTTATTCCGGAGTTGGTCATTTTATGTGGGTGTAGTAGCTCTCTAAAACCATAATAACGTTTCTGATACTACCATATAGAAACATAATCCTTTATTTATCCATTTAAAGAGGAAGCATTAAGTAATTTGATATAATTTATTATATTTTAATTAAATCTTACATCACCGAGTTGCAGTTCGGGTTGACCTAGTAGCCGTAGTCCATACATGGCTTACTTTACTGTTCTCAAAACATCGATTTCTTACATAACTATTGAACTTGATGGATCCGGGTAGTTCATAAACAGGTTTTTTTACATACAACGGGAGCCCTAAATTGGTATTACATTAATGATTATATATGTAATTTAATATTGTTCTTCATATGGGATGTAATGAGACGACAGAGGCTTGGGTTTTTATAAGATTTCTCGAAACTCGATTTTCCAGTAGCATTAAGTGTTCTAGAAAGCATGTACCTACAAGATGCTCACTGGCGGGCGGCTAGCAGCAAGTTCACCATTCGCTTCCTAGATCCGCTCGACCTGTGAATTAGCCGGAGCGTGTTCTAATGGCCCCCACCCCACCTCACTTAGACCAGTCGTCTTATGCTCACTTTCCTTTTGTGAATCACATAACTACATAAGCGAACTGACGACGTAATAATTTGTAGTTCGAATTAATATAACTATATCTATTTCTATTACTAAAGACAATGTAAAGGCCAGTTATGTTCCGACGACGATTCGATTGTTGAAGTACGGTATCTTACAATGGATGCAATGGTCATTGATAAAAAAAGCTATGCGACATATTTTTTTTAAGCTGAGTCTAAATAAATATGAAATTATGTATAATCATGCTGTGCGTTTTCTAGGAAGCTTTGCGTTTATCTGTATTGATCTAATTTTAACAAAGTTTTTCTTTGTTTCAGATTACCTTAGCGGTAATTTTACAAATTGCTCTAGTTTCGGGAAAGGCATTATTACCACAAAATCAACAAACACAGCTACAGTTGGAAGATAATCAGTATACAGCTCAGAAGCGTGTCGGCTATGACTACCCCTCGCCACCACACGACCTCATCAACCCGTTCCAAGACCATGACGACCTGCACGTGCACGACGACCACCACGACGTGATCGAGCACCACGAAGAGCACGAGCACCACGACTTCAGCGACCATGACCACCACGACCACCTGGAGCACCACGCCGTCCACGAGGAGCACCACGTGGAAGACCACCATGAGGAGCATCATGAACACCATGATCATCACGACCCTGGCTACTGGAAGAAGAAACTCATTTGGAAACCTGGATGGAAAAAAATTTGGAAGCCGGCCAAGAAACAAATCTGGAATCCATCCTGGAAAAAGATATGGAAGCCCGTGTGGAAACCTACTAAGCGGGCTGTCTGGAAAGAAATTAAAGTTCCTGACTGGAAAAAGATCTACAAACCTGAATGGAAACCAATAAAGGTTCCTGCTTGGAAAGACGTAAAAGTTCCCGATTGGAAAAAAATTACCGTTCCAGTATACAAGGACATCGTGGTACCGGGCTGGAAGGAAATACAGGTTCCAGCGTGGAAGAAGATCTGGGTTCCCGAATGGGTTAAAGTTGGCGTCCCTGGCGAAAAGTATTTAGGAAAAGATCATGATGGATGGGAATACACATCTCACGATCTGTGGAAGAAAAAGTTAGTTTGGAAACCTCTTTGGAAGAAATACTGGAAGCCAGCCAAAAAGCAAATCTGGATCCCAGACAAGAAGTTGGTATGGAAGGACGAATGGAAGCAAATCTGGAGAACAGAAAAGAAACAAATATGGGTCGATGACAAAAAGTTGGTCTGGAAGGAAGCTTGGAAGCAAATCTGGAAGCCATCAAAGAAATTGATTTGGGTGCCTGACAAGAAACTGGAATGGAAGGAAGCGTGGAAGCAGATCTGGGTGCCAGGGTGGAAAGAGATCTGGGTTCCAGGTGTGAAGAAAATCTGGAGGCCCGTATGGATATCTGAATGGTTCCCTTCCCCTGATCATCACGAGCACCACCATGAGTCCCACCACGAGTCCCATGGCTGGGACAGGAGCGACATCCCCGACCACAATACAGCAGGAAGCCAGAAAATATCTGTCACAGTAGCGCCGCAGAAACAGGCGCCGAAGGAAAAAGAACCAAAGCAAACATTGAAGTCATGGCTATTCCCCGAATAAATTATTACTATACTTAACCAAATTAAAAGCTTTTGTGTAGATGTTCATTATAGATAGATCCGGCAATCGGATTACAAAGTGCTTGTCTAGAAAGCGTTATAATGCCATATGAAAGTGAAGACTGTAAGCAGCTACCACAGGCGTCGCGAAGGATAGTGAACCGAGCGGAGCACAGGAATAATCACATCATGGCATTTAGGTAATTTGATATTTGTTTAACATATTGGATTGCCATGCGAAAGCTGAAAGTCAGCGATGCGATTGTTTCTAGGCCCCTCAATACAAATTCACAATAGAGTTCAAATGTTTGATAACGTTATTTATAGTAGGTTTATCTAAGCTTTAAAGTGTTTGTGTAATATTTTGTTGTCGTAGATCGTAGGAATGCTGAGAGCTTGTTATCTGTACCTACCCACTGATGCTATGTGTTTTGTTGTTGATAGCTAATTAATGTTAAGTTTAATTATAGGTCTTTAGATGTAAGTTTAGCGGAACCAATGAAATAAATATTATGTTACATCAAAATACGTTCTAGTTTTACTTACAAAACTTTTGAGACTTAGGAATTCGCATACACACACACATCTAGGCTTGACATTACCGTATAAGACAATGGCAAATAAGCAATAATTATGCATCATTTGTTCGCAAACCTACAATATAATTAGATTATTATTATTTAGAGGGAGATTCCGTTAAGTTATAATTATGAGGAATGTATTTATAACCTATCAATTGGGAGTAAATAATAGCTGGCCTGTGTTATTTATGACTGATCCGCATTTATGTATTCCATATGTAGTGGCCGTTTGAGCCCTTACTTTCAACATTTTTTTTAAAGGTTAACACTACGATCAATGTTATGGTAACTCTGCCTATCGATAAGTGCTTCTGCTTCAATCTAGCTTTCAATCGAAGCGGTGTGGCAACCAGCCTTTTCCAGCGGTCAGCAGAACAGCAATAGCTGTACGGTCGTGAGCACCTGCTCAATTTTAACTGTATGGGTAAGTAGGAATATAAGTTGGTTGTATGTGGGTAGGTACACTGATTAGAATTGGTTTTCCACCAATAACATGCTGCTCACTGTTCAGGTACAATGCTGTGCAGCTGCTGTGCAGTAAGCAGTAATACCTACAATAAAATGAAATGCGAAACTGAGTTTGTTTGTTTATTTGTTTGTTACCCTTAAACGGCTGAACGGATTTGGATGAAATTTGGCACATGGGTAGATCATGACCTGGGTTTGGACATAGGATACATTTATCCCGATAAACAAGTGATCGAAATTTATGCGGGTTGCGGGTGAAACCGCGGGGTGCAGCTAGTATATAATATTATAAATTCGAAAGTAACTCTGTCTGTCTATGAAATGAAATGAAATGAAATGAAATGAAATTGTTTATTCTGTAAATAGGATATTGGAATCACTTTTACACGTCATATTAAAAAGTTGTAAAAATAAGGTCGGCGTTTCCTATCTGACTACTCTGAGAAGAAAGGCCGAAACAAACTCAGAGATCACCGTCTCCTTTAAAGTCCAGACATAATCTTGGTCAGGCCATATGAGGACCATGTAGATAAGAGTCTGAAATGGTCTTTTGAGGAAAGAACCACACAGATTTGAGTGGACCTGTCCAGTATGTAACCTTTTCCTATCTGTATGTAACCTTTTCCCGCCTAAACCACTGAACGGAGTCCGATAATGTTTGGCAAGGCGGATGATATCCGACACTTACGCGGGCAATCCCGGTGGCAAAAGCTAGTGAATTTATAAATTGAACAAAAAAACAACGGAAATCGGAAAAGTGGTTCTTCTTATTGGCGTAGTAACGGACAGATAGACCGACAGGCTTCGCGTTTTATATAACCTTATGCACAGGAGCACTGAAATTAAAAATAAGACTAAAACCTGTCTCAGAGTCTGGTGAGTTGATCCCAAATACATCAAGAAATAAATGAATTTGTGGACCATTTTCCACGTTTCATTTAAGGATCATTGATCGCCAGCCCCGGATCTTCAATTTTTTTTAGGCGGGGCAAAATCTGATAAAATGCCGCCCCCGCCCACTTATATTTATGTTTACCTATCTTTATAATTTATTTAAGCCTATTTATTTACAGATAAACAGGGTGTTAGGGTAAACACCGTTATCCTTGAAACCAGTGGTTGGTGTCATTTATAGAACGTAAAATCAATGGAAAATTACAACTATTTTAATTACATTTTACCACAAGACTATTTTATACTATTAGCCTTTCACCCTATGCTCTAAGGTGACGAACTTGCGTCTCAACACGGGTGGGGGGCGTGAGACGTGACCTGACCGGCTGCGAGCGCGACCCCTCCCTCAGTCATTCAGCTATTTCGCTAGCGAGCACGGTGTCGGATGGAAACTTTTAAAAATCTTTTATTGAAAATAACTTTTTTTTTGTTGTTACTCGGTCATTTATTTTTATATTTAAGTCAACTCCCCATGGTTTGAGTGACAACGGTGTTTACCCTTAGACCCTGTACTCGTATAGACATGAACGCGTACCTCCTACAGTCAATACACGTTCAAATATATATCCTACACTGTAGGATATATATTTTATAAACAACACAGGATTGGATTTAAAATAAAAATCAAATATTGCATTTGTGAATTGAATTGAAATTACAATTTTACTCTTCGAGCTTTTTGTTCTGCAAATAAATCTATGGCTTTGTCATAATTTTGCTCTTGTTCAATTTGATTTTCTATCGCTATTGCAAAGACTCGATGAGCATTCCTGCCTCATAGAAGATCGCAAATAATTTATAATTAATTTTAGTTTGCTAAAACTTCGCTCATAGCTTGCGTATGTAGTAGGAAGCGTAGAGTACACATGGCTACACATTGAGCTATACATTTCCAGTTTATGCTGATCTCGCATTGTGTAGGATTTTCGTACAATGCGAGGTCAGCTTATACTGGAAATGTATAGCTTGATGTGTAGCCGTGTGTACCTAAGCCCCTAGGTATCGGTCGAGTTGCGATGGCCACAGTAAAACAAGAGTGAAATTTCTGTACTTGTACTACTATTTATTCTGTGGTCAAAGTTAAGTAAATGATGATCGTTGTCCATTCGTCTGTTAAGTGTGAATTTTGCTGCCCTCTGAATTTGCCGCCCGGGGCATAGACCCCGGCTTGCCCCCCCCTAGATCCGGGGCTGTTGATCGCTGCACCAATACCTAAATCAAATATACATGAACCCCGTCAACAGGTCGAGGCATATTATGCTTCTCTTATCCTTAATTATAAACAAAACCTTGTGCATAGATTCGAGATTCGTAAAATAAAAGGCTTCTTCTAAGATGTATTAGCGTCCTGATAACAGATAGGTAAGTAAGTACCTATTCTTATGCAAAACCTATTGTTTCAAAATTTTGCACCTTCATATTTTACCTTCGCACACTATTCATTCATAAAATTATTACATCTTATCTCACATAAAAAGGCCAAATGCTAATGGCTGAAAGATTATACAACAAAACGCGTTTGTATCATTATATAAACAAAGCCACTATTGTTTTATTAAGTGTACTTATTTAGGTACAGGTTAATTACATTTATGTTCTGAAATAAGATAGTGTGGAACTATTTATAATGGCGCTGTTGGAAACAATGAATGAGTGAGTATTTAGGTTGGCACGTTCGCCATCTAGTCAAAAGAAGCAGCCTGACCGACTCCACGAAAGCCCATAGATAGGTGCCACACTGAAAGGTCGTTCAAATAGATGAAATCGCAGTATGTCGCTATCAGCTCACATGAAGATTGAAGATTAGATACAAACCGAACTGGTTTCCAAAATGGATATTCTAAAATATCGAATAAGGATAGGTACAGTACCAGAGGCCTTAGTGCGAGTTTCTTTTAAGGGCCGGTAGGAAGCAAAATTGCCTGTCTTCAATTTGATTTTTCATGAAATTGATAAGACTTAGGTGTAAAATAAAAATAGTATGAGTAACTACATGATATTTTCAAACTTTTTGTGGAACAGAAACACAAAATATTAAAATTTTCTCGATAAAAAAATATCACGAAGTTACCTCTAATTTTCACGTATTTTCGATTTGTACTTAAAATGCTAATGCCTATTACAATAAAAATTAGATGATTATATGTATTAAAACAAGGCAAAAAAAATTGTGTAGGCTTTTTTTTTTATTCCTTTTATTTTTGGTTTTATCACGAATCAAAGCTTGTAGGACTTACGACGTTCTTAGTTCGTGGAAGAAGCCATCTTCCGTCGCACATTACGGGAACTTCAAGCATATTTTTGTTTCACAAATCAGTCGGCGTCGCTCTGTTGAGACGAGAGGACTACGCTCAAGTTTTAGCTGCACTGAGATATTATTTATTTTCGTAAATAATATTTTCGTAATTTATCACATTCCACAAAAGAAACTGAGACATAGAAAACATGAAAAAAACACTAAAACCACTTCCAAAACGAATATTAGAACTGTTATTGATTGATAAATAAATAAATATCGAGTCTAAATAAACATATAAAATTCAATGTTGATATTTGAAAACTCAAGATGACATACATTTTATTTGACAGATTTTTGACTGGTATAGTAGCACGGAGTATAGAAAGAAGTAGGTAAAACTAGCGCCATTGCTCTGTATTGCGGTGAATTTTCTTGCGCAGAAAATTTACAACATAGCCAACGAGCCCATTCCACGTTCATTTGAAAGTTCGCACTGGAGATTAAATCTTATTGCGATATACTCAGGATCCAAATTCGTTTACTCCCACTTTTTTTGACAAACTTCTTGTAAGGTGACCCTTAGACGAACAATTGGAGCGACTGACCGCCCCTAAATAAAACTTGTTTAGAATAATACCTTTATTCTTCGGTTATTGGTATAACGAACGAACTCAAACAGATTCCGTATGACTCCGGATTTTTAATTTGTCTGTCCGTGATGTCTTGTTTATATCTCTTTAGTTGACTTTTTTGTCGTAGTTGGGTTTTAGTTTTTACCTGACTACGGCGAAGCAAAAAGGAGGGTTATAATTTTGACCGGTTTCTATGTATTTATCTATGTCTGTTCCCACATATTATCTTCTAAAAGACTCATCACAATTTGACAAATGAGGTATCGTTGGAAGCTTCTTGATCGTCCGCTGGTCATAGGCTATATGAAGACACATTAAATTGAAAATGGCGCCCTCTAGGTGACATATCATGAACAACAAAAAATATTTTTGAATCATACCATGTTGGGTATCAAATGAAAGGTTTTAATTAGCACATTTCAAAAATATATATTATAACCCCAAAAAAAAACCGCGACAATCAAGACGTATATTGCCATATGTTTATGTTAACGCGTGGGATGATAACTGCCGCTTCACGCGCCGCCGCACCGTAAACAGAAAAAACGTCAGACGCGCCGCGTGACGCCACACTGCACGCGACGCGCCACGCCCCGCGTCTCCGTAAATGAGGCCTGAAGTTATAATGCAACTTGCCATGTTTTCAAAGCTACAATTTCAACAGTTACAAAGAGGGACCATACTAATCTTTCTACTAAGGGACTAGTTATAACAAGCGCCCGAGACGCGCATTTTGTACGCTGCGTTTCGGGCGCTCAATAAAATTGTATGAATTCCTATGTAACGAATTTTAACAAGCGCTGCAGTCTAAGCGAGCGCCCATGCCGGGCGCCGTTAGGCCTGCACATGTCGCAACTTGCCACTCTCAACTTGCATCTCCGTTGTGCGATTTACAAATAAGACTGGGAGAAAATATGCCGCGGGCATTCCTGCTACGTGCGCCGCCGTGATGAAACGCCGCGTGTGACGCGGCTATGCCATTCGCGGGCTCCGCCGCAAAAACGCTCCATTTCAAACAAACGCGTGTAAAATCGCGTCTCCGTAAACGCACTCATACAACGCCATATGTTTGAATTCAGTGCGAGCCGCGCCGCCCAAAGCCACGCGCGACTCCTCGCGTCTCCGTAAATGAAGCCTAACAGTGCCCTTGACGCTTGGACGCGAGTTCCTTTTTCACTATTTTTCCTTGTCATTTTCTCCGCATTAGTAATAAACTTAAAAGAAACACGGTTCAAACGGTTACAACAAAATGTGGAAATCTTGTTGCGTTTGACGAGTCCAAAACGCGCCGGGCGCGCGCCCGAAACACAGCGCCGGTACTGAGCGCGTACCTCGGGCTTTTGTTATAATTAGTCCCTTTGGTACTTTGGCACCCATTTACATAGATGAATAGATGTCAATTCTTTTAGTGGTGAAGCCGACAATCCTACATTTATTTCTTTTGTACAGAACTCGGCCTCTTTTTCACATGTTTCAAATGTTTTCGAAGGGGATTGTTCGCGTTTGGCGCAGGAAAGGTTTTCATGACACATGCCATATTCGTTGCACAATACACTGCAAAATTCATTATACGAATATTATTTTTTACTTGGGTATCACTTTGCACGATCTCTTTGCTTAGGTATTACTTGGTAACACAGTTTTCCACAAAGACATCATTAGGTACAAATTGTACAAGGTCCTAAATAAAATTTGGTAACATTTAAATTTGAACTTTTTCACGTCAACATTGAGTTTCTAGTTCCAAAACATGAACATGATCTATAGTTCTGAATTCAAGCTTAGCGTATCGTATAAGCAAAATAAACTACAGAAGATTGAAATTCGAATTCTATAAACGCCAGACGAAAAGTTTCTGCTGGCGGGAAGGCATTGTGTTTTGTTTTCGTCGTGTTTAATGAGAGGGGTAGGTAAGGGTTGCGCGGGTGAAATATGATTTTTTGCTGTCAAACTACTCCCCCTTAACTATCTTCACTTTACGCATCGACCGCGTTCGGCGCTCCGATTGGCCCTTCACCAGTGAAGGCCAGTGAAGGGCCAATCGGAGCACCGAACGCAGTCGATGCGTAAAGTGAAGATAGTTAAAAGAAACTCGCACTAAGGCCTCTGCTATCTAATTGCGTAACTTATTTCGTCATTTTGACATTTTAACAACATTCATTTACTTTATTTACGTTGTTGAGCAGATTCATTTTTGTTTTTCGAATTTATGAAGCTATGGATTAAATATTTGTTTCAAACCAATTCCGATTCTGATTGATCGTGTATTAGGGTCAACACACACCGAAACAGCGGCGAAGGGCAGCGCAGTTTCAGTGTCATATGAATTTTAACTTTATTTTCATTACTATAATACTTATTATCGCATGAGAAACTCGAAGGAGTCGCGCGGATGCCCGCGGCGCCGCGGGAATTCCGGGACGCGCCTTCTGTACCGAGCGTGGGTCGCGGCGCTTCGCTGCTCTTCGCCGCTCTTTCAGTGTGAGTTGACCCTTACGCAATTAGGGTGCTGATCAGTTCGGCCGAATTCCTCGTTAAATCGAAAATTTGAAACATTTAGGTAATTAATACAATAATAAATTGAAGGTGTAAACTGAACCTGCTGTTTACTAAAATCAAATACCATACCATATTAGTAGAGTGAACACATTTAATGGCATGAGAGTCATTATTTCGGTTCATCAGTTTCGATTGCATAAATTACCTACTACTCTAAAATCACTTTATTAAAGGCTTGTGAAATCCAACAGGATCGTAGGTATTCCGCCGAACGCGATTTTCCACAGAAACCACATCGGGCCTGCAGTAGTTTATTAATATCATCGTCATTACCGTTTACGCCATTTACGCATAATCAATCCTGTCAAAGAAGGAATTTCGTGATGAACTTAACAATTCTGTGAACCTTTACAGAATTGGATATTGGAAACTACTTAGTTATTTTGTTATGCGGCTTTGGCTTATACCTAGCTACGAATGGCTTGCTAGTTGCATGCATTATGTCGATGTCTTCATTCATTTTATCAAATAAGTAAATGATTACCTGAGATAATGTTTTCTTGCAAAATTTTATAATTGTTAAAACAGATATGTATTTAACATTGAATGTTTTTTCATTACTGCCGCGGCTCGCATTGTGGGGATTGATGTCTACGTGAGTCCATCGATGCCTGATTGCGGCCAAGGCTTGTATAGTACCTACTTTTCTGAAATAATGCGCGGAAATTCAAACTGAGTAAGTAAATAAAATAAAAATTCCAGAATCAATATAAGGGCGCACCCTACCTCAGATTTTATCCCGCTCGCACCATACTACTAACAACCTGAGTGAGAACGAGACGGAGTGGGGCGCTAGCGGCTCTAAAGCGTCGAAAAGTTAAGGTTTGTGGATTGTTTTTACGGTGAAAACAATGGTAATTAAAAAAAAATTACACACATAAGACCTGCTTTATAGTTAGTTCAGTTATCATGCAAAGTTTCATGATCTAATTTGGAGTATTTTTTGAATACCAGCGGTTTATAATTCTGTGCAGAGGTAACTTTGGATATTTTTTCCATCGAGAAAAGTTTATGTAATCGTGTTTTCGCCTCACTTATGTGACCTAGCATTAATCGTCAACTTTAACATATATTTATTTCAAAATTAATGCTGCAGTATTTTCGGCATAACAGAGGATTATGCTAAGCAATTTACGTGCGCCCTTAACTACGAACAACGATATTTTTTCACGCGCCAATATTATGTTCATTTGTTTCTTCTTTACTTTAACAGTTCTATTTACAACCCAAATCATTTAAATAAAATCTTTGATAAGTTACCTCCTTTAATTTCCATTGTGTTGAACGACCGATGAGTTTTCGTAATAATGTAGATAATTTATTTGGCCGCTAAACAATACAGCTATGGGTCTTTATAGTAACATTGCCGGCCGCATAGTACCTACCTAACTTGTTTTTGACCTACAGCAATTTCGATTTATCTCGAAGATCTCGAGAAGGTTGTCACAATAATGCTCGAATTTCCAAGCATGTTTGAGAAAAAATAATTCCGTGACACCCACACCTAATGATGATTTTTGATAAATACGGAAACAACTAAGTATACCTAATAGGTAATGCCCGTACTTATTATCTTAATAGGTAAAACGTTGGTATAAATAATAACTGTGCAGAGAAAGTATCACGTCTAACCTTAAGCCTGAGGGCCTAACATTTTTATTATAGTTTCTAATTGTATAACTTTAAAGCCATTCAAATATGTAGGTACTTTAGGTGCATTACATAATAAACGGAATGATTACCTATAACCGGTTTAGCATATTTATAAGCATAATGGGTTTTATTTATAAACGTTGCTCAAGTTAAGTCGCTAATCATTATTTAACTTTAAGCAACTTCTTTAAATAACCCCCTAAATGTAAACCAAAATTGCCTCGTTGGTCTAGTGGTCGCAAGCGTGACTGCTGAGCGTGGGTTCGATCCTCGGGCAGGGCAAATTGGTCTTGTCTATTAGGAACTTCCCGTATAATATTAGGAACTTCCCGGGTCTGAATTTGTGTTTCGATGGAAATAGGCTGGCGGATTTTCAAATATTCGCGTTTAAAACTCCAATGTCGTACACACACAACACGCGTAGCATGAGCACCGTTTTGTCGACGGAAGAGTAGACAAAAATGACGTTTCCTGTAGACAGTAGACAGTACGAGACGGCAGCAAAGTAGAAAGAGTCAACTGCACTTTTTACGAAATTCACTCTTACATAATTCGACTCAGAATTCTTTGTTTTGTCATAGGATTTATCGGTTGTCAGTGTGATTTTGATAGTAAGGATAGAAAACTTTCTTCCGAAATAGTCTACCTACAAGAAGACCTAGACAAAGATCGTTAGAAATGAAAGACAAAATGATAGATTGTAGAAAGATTTCTACGGTGGATGTCAAAAATGAAGAAACGAACTATCACTTTGTATAGAAAAAGCTATGTCTATTCTTCGTAGAGATAGAAAGCGCCATGCTACGCCTGCAGGCAGCCATAGAAGTCATGTGACTTGAGTTTTAAATCTTATTGGTTGCTTTGATCCAATGACGACTGTCATAAGATTTAAGGAACCAATATTTTATTATAAACAAATTATATAATTTAAATAAACGTTTTCATTGTTACTATTTGTTACCCCACTACATATGACAAAGTATCGATTCTCAAACAAAAATTTAACATTTGTGTTTTAGAAGTGTTTGGTGTAATTTTATCATGGATTGTCTTAGCGATATCGTGTCGATAGCAATCTAAATGGACTTGGCCGAGATTTCGGGTACGTGTTTGGCGCCATTGGCGGATCCCAGGATTATCGTTTGGGACCCTGCCGAGGGTTGGGAGGGTAGGTAGGTAGGTAGTAAAGAAAATACTCAAAATCTTTTTACAAAAAAAAAAACAACAATTTTTGTAGAAGTCGATTGTTTTTTTTTAGTACCTAGGTATTTTTTTTATTAACTAAGTTTTTTTTTATATTTTCACTTTTTTGTTGTGGAACCTACCCCACACAAATTCGAATACCACTGCCTGCTATGTAAAGAACAGTGACGGAAGCTTAAAAAAACATCATCCATAATACAGGCAAGTGGGAAAATACACTCGCTAACGTACGTAAGCTAACTTAAAAAATGCAAACAAAGTTAATAACATTTGTATGGGAGCACCTCTGAAGTATGACCTACCAAAGTTAAAAGGAAAACAATCACAAATGCAAACAAAGTTAATAACATTTGTATGGGAGCACCTCTGAAGTATGACCTACCAAAGTTAAAAGGAAAACAATCACAAATGCAAACAAAGTTAATAACATTTGTATGGGAGCACCTCTGAAGTATGACCTACCAAAGTTAAAAGGAAAACAATCACAAATGCAAACAAAGTTAATAACATTTGTATGGGAGCACCTCTGAAGTATGACCTACCAAAGTTAAAAGGAAAACAATCACAAATGCAAACAAAGTTAATAACATTTGTATGGGAGCACCTCTGAAGTATGACCTACCAAAGTTAAAAGGAAAACAATCACAGTTATGTAGGCTTTGCAAGATAAAGTCAGTATAAGAGAACATGTTTTTCAACTAGGTAGTACACACGGCTACACATAAAGCTATTACATTTCCAGTCTAGGCTGATCTCGCATTGTATACGATATCCGTACAATGCTAGGTCAGTACCTAGTTACTGGAAATTTATGTGTATCTAGCCGTGTGTACAATTTAATTATATGTTTGTTTTTGGGATAAATTCATTCCAACTATGGAACTTCATTGTGCGTGGTCCGACGAGCACTTGATCAGTTTTTTAATCTTTATTACCTCTACTGTACGAACTGAGAATTTATTGACGACTATGGAAATAGTCGTCAAAATAAAACTTCCGTATTTAGGTACTACCTTCACATTGTCGGCTGCTTATTTGGAATTTTAAAATATTTATTTTGTTAAATTAGTTGTGTTGTGGACATTGAAGAGAGAGTGAGATGTACTTACTTTAAATAATTTCATATTTGGTAGTTTTCTTAGGTAGGGTAGACCGGGGACAATTAAAACAGGTCATGATTGCAACAACTTCAATTTCTCGAAAACCATGATACCCACGTGTGTGACGCGTCGTTCGTTACTTCGTCGGCCATGTTCGGTTTTGTGTTTCTTACGGCTCGAGCGAGCGAGCGACGCAGTTGTGCACAGGACGCCTCGAAGAATTTCGCGCCAAAAAGTAAGTATTCACGATGTTATAATTTTTGTTATTTACCTATTTAAATCTTGTTGTTTGACAGTTTTTCTTATTTTGGAGTATTGTTTATTTATTTAAGATTGGTTTTATTACTGTTGATTAATGTTAAAGTCAATATAAAACGAAATATTGAGTATTGAAGTAGAAGATGTGAGATGGGTACGTTTGAAACAACTTGTCTGTGGACGCTTGAAACGTTTCAAACGTCCCCGCATATACCGCATTTTTACCCGACTGCACAGAAGAAAGTTGTGTTTTAAAAATAAAGGATTTATGTACAGTCACGGACTTTAATTGATGAGCCACCTTCAAACTTTTCAATTTTGCAGTTTCATACATTCACGAGATTACACGATTATACACGAACTCAAATCGCAAGCTCGTAAACAAGATGACAAATAAATTACTTTTAATCGGAAATATCCATAGAGGTTGACTAATAAGTTCTCAATGATAAAAATAAATACAATGTTGCATTAAGTTTATCCAATCTATTTGATACCAACCTCCTTTGAATCATAGCTCAATAACTCGATAATTATGAAAACATAACTGAAGACAGTGACAGTTGAAATATCAAGATGACAAATAAATTACTTTTAATCGGAAATAGTCTTATCCATAGAGGTTGACTAATAAAAATTATGAAAACATAACTGAAGACAGTGACAGTTGAAATATCAAGATGACAAATAAATTACTTTTAATCGGAAATAGTCTTATCCATAGAGGTTGACTAATAAGTTTTTAATGATAATAATAAATACAATGTTGCATAAAGTTTATCCAATCTATTTGATACTGACCTCCTTCGAATCATAGCTCATTAACTCAATAATATTCTGAAAACTTAACTGAAGACAGTGACAGTTGAAATATCGATGTAAGAGAATTTCTCCGCACGCTAACGTTACTATCGCAACAGTAACCTAGCAACAATTATTTATCGTTGCTAGGTTACTGTTGCTAGACCTGCAATTGGTTGACTTTGAGTAGTCACTCTGCTGTCAAGGTGACTCTCAGGTTAGCCAACCGGTATGAAATATAATTTTCTTCTTCTAATACGAAGACATATGACTTTGCGTGTCGGGAACCGAATAAACCCGATTTGCATTACACGGCTAAAATACGAACAGTGCCAGGTGGCTCGTCAATTAAAGTCCGTGACTGTACGTTGAAAAAATACCATTTACCACTTTAACTCAAAATCGCAATTATAAAATTACATCTGTTAGGCAATACAATAACTCCGACGACTAAATTTTATCTATTTTTTTTTAATTTATCTTTTCTAGAGATGCCCTGAACGAAAACACGTTACAGACAGAAGTTCCAAGAACATATTTGCATATCAGCAAGCATTGATAAAGCAATGTCGAAGAATTGATAAATGGAGAGAGAAGAGTCAAACCTATATAAACGGGTCAATAAACGATTGTTATGATTGAAACATTTGTATGATTGAAACCTTGTCATGATTGAAACATTGTTATGATTGAAACAAGCTGTTTTGTATGAGACTGGATTACCTTTTTTTTCTCCCCCATGCAAGTACCATTACAGCGTAATAGGATATTAGTCTTTCAATAATGTGAAATAGTATTCAATGGCACAAATTAGAGCACTCAAATTATATAAATAAGAGATATTTTGAGTGGTTTATGTTGAAGATGTTTTTACATTTGTAATTTTCGAAATATTAATGTTACGTTGACGCACTTATCACGACCTCAATAAATAATTTAGTGGTAAGCTTATATTGTTAAGACTGATTTAAAACCTACAGTAGTTCCTAAAATATTTTCAGTGTTTCAATTATCCCTACATATTGTTTCAACCATCCTTGGAATGGGGTCAATAGAACCACTCTGCCCCATCTACTTTAATAGGTGATTGTAGGTTAATTATTCGAAATTGAGATGTAAATTATGTTTAATTTAGCAACTAGATAACGACCCTTTCAGCGATATAAATACGAGGGATGTGGGTAGTACAGATACTTCACTGCACACGTTTTAAGTAAATTTGTTTCAATTGTCCCCGGTCTACCTACGAGTACTTACCTATTTGTTTATTTGCCATACTTTTAATTTTTGCATGCCAAAATATGGCGAAATGTGTCATCGCTCAAGCTTATTTTTAACTACCACCTTTATAATACCACATTTACAGCAAATAAATGACTTTGACTTTAACTTTGAATCTAGCTTAGCTGATTCTATATACAGCTTTTTCTTTTAGATACGATACTGTGAATATGTTTCCAGGAATCTCCCTACATACTTACTACTAAATACCGTACGTACCTACTGTATATTTAATCCCTACTTCAAAAGTGAATCGGCTTTTGAGAATTTTGGATTAAATAATTGAGAATAAATTTCTGGATTCAAAGGTTGTTTTTATCACGATGGTGAACTTAACATTTTAAATCACCATTGCGATAAAAAATACCTTTTAAATTCATCGCTTCGTTTTTCCAATTCATTAGTCAGACCACGGAACAGCTTTTTCTGTTCCGTGAGTCAGACAAACGTAGGTATAAATTTGGAGAGTGGAGATTTTTATTGCAAATAAATACAGGATCAAGTGAAGTAGATATTTACGGTATTCTGAATATAGTAGGTAGGTATTGTGTGAGATTATTATCATTACGCTTTAATAATTAGGTATCGATTTTTTTTATAGTAAATACCTACTTACGCGTCGTTCGTAGTTGATTATACCTATTTGAATGTATGTTATGTTTTATGATTCTGAACTTGGAATAATGAATATGTGTAACACATACAGATACCAACACTTTATGTAACAATGAAAGTGACCTCTCGGAACGGCCGCACGTAAACTTGCGCAGTTACCTTTTTAGCAAGTGTACCATACCAGCTGATTTCGTAACAACTTGTTTATCTTATGTATTAAAAGTAGTTAGCGCCTTCCTCCTCTGAACACTTCCAGCGTTACCTATAGACAGACGGACAGTTAAAATTGTTTTCAGTTAGGTTGCATTTCCACCAGAGACGTACCTATAGCTAAGCGGTGAAGCTGAGCTACGTTGGAAACTAGGTATGTGGTGTGGTTGTGCAGCAGAGCGGGTAAGATGGGTTACCTATGTGCTAGGTATGAAAATGAGCTTTGCGAGATGTTTGCGAGTAATGGTGACCGAAGCAAGACCTTACAAAATAGTACTTACGTTAAGTAGGAGGCTGCACGACTGGTAGTACCAAAACCAGTATAAGCTGGCCTCGTAGACTAAGTATTAAAACTCTGTATTACGCTAGACCAGCTTAATGTCAAAGTGTTACCACCCGTGCGGCCTACTGTACATTGTATGGGTTTTCCGTACCATGCGAGGTCAGCTTATACTAGAAATGTAGGTATAGCTTGATGTGTAGAGGAAAGAGTTATGTCCGAATCACATCTTCCTTCCAGCGCCATCTAGTACTCCGGTCCAAAATTTTAGAGACCGCGTCACCACTGTAGTCCGGCGGAAAATTGCAAACTACATTTTGACGTATACACTAAAGCCGCGGACTTGTCCGTTGTCCGACTTGAATGGGGGCGCTGACTCCACAATGAATTTCACGGGCAATGATGAACACAGTAACAGCATCATGTATGATTGTTTTACACTAAGATTTTATATTACTACGTACCTTTTCCATATAAACTTTGGTTTGGTTTTTCTTGTTACTTACATTACAATTTCCGACCATTTTTTTTTTCACAACAGATCTCTCTTTTGTTGAGTATAAAAAGACTTAGTGCCAAAGAAAGAATTTAAAAATAAAAATTTGACATTTACTACGTCATTAACGTCGACGTCCGCGAATCGGAGCACGGACCGCAATGATTGGCAAAGGCAATGATGAAACCAAAAGGTGTTCGATAACTTGCCACGGTTCTACGAATTCGTCTATGATTTTGTTATTTTGTAAATGATAAAGACTTTTCATTAATTAAATAATTAGTTAACAATAAATATCCCTTTAATTCGTGTTTGAACTAACATAAGAATGGCTCCGGTAAGCAATTTAGTATACTTACTTACTTAATTTATTTTAGATGATTGAGCACAAAAGATTATCTTTTAATTATTCAATGAACCCATAAAATCTGATGCGGCTATTTTAAAACATTCATAACAAATACTTACGATGACCCCATTGTTTCAAATAAGTAACCAACATTCAAAGAATGCTCCCTAATCAAAATATGACTGATGACTGCATGGTCACCTTAGGTGACTATGAAATTGCTGCCTGGGTGAGAGTCCATCATAGACTTTCTTTAGTAAAAAATTGACATAATGTTATTCCTGTAAGAAAACTGTTATTTTATTTTCTGGTTGCACCTCACATCTTATTTTGGAATGCCTGATTTATTTATTGTATAATAATAATTATGAAAGGATTGACTGAAGAAACATCATGCCAACAACAAATAACATGGGACCAGGGCAGGCAGAAGAAAAATGGCAATAAATTAATACGCTAAAGGTGTCCATTTAGATTTTCATATTTTTTTAAATTAAATTTCTATTTCAGCCTCCAAAAGGAAAAGCTCCTACCAAAGGTGCTAAACAGATTTTGATGGAGAATGTATCAACTATTAGCTTTTACCGCATCATGGCACTTGGGGCAAGTGCAGCCTATGGAGTTGTCTCCGTTGGCTTTTTTTGGGACAACTTAACAGCTGGAATTATTGTAAGTTATCTGCCTAATTAACTACAGAATATCACCGAAGTTCAATATTATTTTTCTCTACTCATATATTACTTTTATTTCCTTTTCAGTTCTTAAACATTCTTGTTTTATCAATTTATCTTGGGTGTTACCAAATGATGAGATACATCAGTCGTCCCACATATTCAGAAAACAGCCAGCTTATTGACCCTGGTCTTGATTTGAATATGGAAGGTGGCATGGGCGAGTAAGTACTAAATCTATTTTATACACCTACATATTTTAGTATGAATATTTCTAAAAACAAGTAATATTACTGTTATTGAAATAAATGTGAGGCCTTCAGAAAAAAATGTGCCTGTTATGTCTTACAGTTTTCAAGCTCTTAGCAAAATCAAATGTCATTGCAATGAAATATTTTTGAACCATTTACTGAACTACACAAAAGTGAAGCCAAAACTTTAGATACCTACTATCTAAGGAACAAACTTATGTCATGAATACAAACTTTAATCCCCTATTTATAAGGGTTAATGTTTTTTAGTTTTCTTTTCTGCTCACTTTCATTATATATTATTATGAAACTTGTGCAAAATTTCATGCTTCTAGACCCAGCGGTTTAGGCTGTGCGTTGTTTGTCAGTGTATGAATGAATTCAAGATTTTTAATAAGTAAATAAGCCGTGTGACATGGGATTTTCCATTGACAAAATTTACCAACTTTCATTCTTTCAAATCAGATCCCATAAAGGGTTTCAATAAAACCCTTTATGGGATCTGATTTAAAAAATCCTTCCTCTGTGCTCACTTACTTTATAGGCTGTGCGTTTTTGGTCAGTGAATGAATGAATGAATTTAAGATTTTTATTAAAGGGAGCAGTGGTAATGGCCGCGACTTACGAGTTGTGGGTCGTAGGTTCGAACCCTGACAGGGGCTTTAGTTTGTGTAAATAATGGCTGGCATGTCCATGCACACGCACTGGGCCCGCGTGGTGGATTACGGCCCACTCCCTCTCACAGAGAGGAGGCCTGTGTCCCAGCAGTGGGAACATTATAGGCTGATGTTATTAAATAGATTGTTAGTGTAACCACAATTATATGCTTCTTGGGAATATGAATATATCCTAACTTATACAGCATTTATTAGTAAGCTTACTGGGTTTTAAAGGTAAAGAATTTAAAAAAAAAATTGCCAATAATGCTCCTTTGGTACAGAAAGATGGTGGTATATTCACAGCTAGCGAAATTATAGCGCATTGCAGAAAAGCACAGCAAATGTATAACATAAATAATAATAAAACAGCTTAGCAAACACTATAATATTTCTAATGAAAAGATTGTTTAATTTTATTGATTTACATTTATGCAATTATTTTATAATAAATTGGCAGTTTACTCATTATACAATGTTTCTTTTTCAGACACGTGAAAGACATTGTGATACTTTCATCGATAACACATGTCCTCGCTGCAGTATCTAACTACTTCTGGCTGTTGTTGCTGCTCCTGCCAGCGCGCGCATTCTGGCTTCTATGGACCAATGTGCTCGGCCCCTGGTTCTTCCAAGAGGCCCCACAAGACACAGAACAAGACGAAAAGAAAAAGAAAAAAATGGAAAGAAAGATGAAAAGATATCAACAGTAACACCAATCTTTTTAAAAAAAAAGCTAATGTATATAAATTCGCAATTTTTAATCAAAACACATGGTTCATTAGTAGAATTATTGATAGCTGACAACGAATTGTTTGGGTTCTGGCTTCTAGTTAAGATATTTGTTTTCAGTTAATTAGTTCATTTAAATATTCATGTTTTTAATATAATAGGGTAGATACAATTTTATTATTATTATATTTATCAGATCTATGAAATCGGAAAATAGATATTAATTTTTCTTCTTTTATATTTGCAATCAGTCTTTAATATTTTAAGCAGATGTGTTATGAGTGAAACATTTGGCAGTTAGAGTGGGTTCTCCAGCGAGAGCAAGTACGTACTACTGTGGGTAGTCGTTATGTCCCGCCGGGAAGCGGGTTACGGGCATGACTCTTAAAGCCTCGCGGTTGTGCCTGTTAATCCTTTCCCTCCATATTTTCCGTAATTTAATTTTGATACGTGTTAACCTTTAAATATTATCTTTTCATATTACAAGTTACGTCTTTCCAAATTCTTACGTTTTTCTCTGTGTGGTTTTTCTATCTATAGTTAATTATATTTGTAGAAAGAACAAATAATTGTTGTGTACAATGTATTGTTTTCTTACATTCAAGACTAGCTTCTGCTAGCGGCTTTGCCCGCGTGATCCATTTATAAATTATAGCCTTATGTTACTCAGTGGATATTCTTTCACCTGTGTCCAATAGTTTTTGAGTTTATTCATAACAAACAAAAATACAAATCTTTTCTCTTTGTTAACAGTGGATAAACTCGTTTAAATGTGTAATTCCCCTGTCATAATGTGTTAAAATTATATTATACATATCGTTGATATGATTGACTGCTCCAATATTTGTATTGATAACTGCCATTTTATAAGATATTTTTTTGTGTGGGGCAATTGCACATAATTATGAAATTACACATTGGGAATGATTCACAGACAGTAATTTTGTACTTATTTAGATCATTCATCCAAGCTGAATACATTGTTTATACAGAATATTTACGTGTATATGTTATTTATTGTACGTAATCACCTAATCACAGTTTTCTGTGATTAGTTTATGTAACCAATTGACACAGTTTTGGTCATCTATGTAAAGTCAAGTAAGGAGATGTTTTATCTAACTGTCTTAGTTAACTACCAAAATTTTTTTTTTTTTGTTCCTGCAATGTGAGAAATCAGTTGTTATGGCATAAACTGTTAACTTGTTGCGTGAAGTGATTTGAGTTGTTTTCATGTTTAACACTTAAATCGTTACTAATTTTCAGTCAATGGTTTTTGACTTTGTTGAGTTAATCAATCATAACCTTTGTAAGCAGTAAGTAAACTTATTATTGTAAACTATTGAGGACATAAACTTGTTAATCGAGGGTGTGGTCGAGTATCTGCTTTAGAAACAGACGGTTTCTCACAGACAGCAAGTCCTTAATTTAGTTCATTACATTGTCTTTGAAACTGCCCTGGATTGTTCGAAAGCTAAAACGAATGGGCACTACCGTGCCTTTAGAAAATTTATATTATGTCGTGCTGATTTCTCGTAGTCACGTTTAGTCAGCATGACATTTTTAAACGATAAAATGTACAAGTTACGCTTACTATCATATGGTCAAAAAGATTAGCTAAGACTTATTCAAAATTAAAATAAATAGTCTTGCTATATATATAGATCGTTTATTTTGTGTAGATTATCAAAGAGTTACAGTATGTAGGAAGTTCCTAAACATAATATTAATAAAACAAATAGCCTCACCACATGTCTTTAACTTCCAATATATTGCATGGATTTATAATTAATAATTTTTTCATGAGCATCTTAATAAAAATAGTAATTATAAAATAATTATAATAATAAGAAAAACTTTTATAGGACACCTAGTAGGACGATATTACGTACAAAATTGGGTTGTTGGCCGCTTTGATCTCGACTTTAGTTTGGGGAAATGGTTTAGTCAGAGCCACAGAGTAGTTTTACTATATGGTCAGAGCGTGACCTATCCCCGGACATATCTCACTGCCTTCACGACTGCCGGTGCCTTATTGTGTTTTTCGTGAGTTTGTTACCTATATACAGTGTTATTGACCACACGGGTTCTTGTTGCATAGTTCAGAGCGGCCATGGAACAATAGAAACTAATCAGTATAATATAAATTAAACTTTGTGATGCTCACGAACATACAAATAAGTTAATACATTTAGGTACTTATAAAAAGTTTGTTCATGCATCTCATAAAAAATGTAAGTTTTTGTTCACCTTATCCTTTCAAGGTTTCCTTGTATTTGTCATCATGAACAATTTTTCTACAAGCCCAACATTAACATCGCGAAAAAAACGCAGATACATTTTGTCGATTTATGTGGAAACAAAATTTATGAATCAGCTGCTTAATATTTTCTATATTTCAGTTAATTCCATAGTAAAAGTGGTTCATATTAATAATAACTATTACCCCATAATCATATTTTACACTAGTAAGTAAGTAACTCTTTTTACACGTTATTTGTTTTCTTCCGCTAATCACATTTTACCATTTTTCTATCTTAATGCAGAAAACTAGCTGATTATAAGAGTTGCCTTAGCTAGATTTTTTACTTTTACTAAAACGTATGTGCACATTATATACAAAAATAATGTAAATAGGTACCTACATAATAATTGATTCATATTTTCTATTGTTTGATAAGTCTAATGAACTATGTAGGTACGAAATAAATTGAATAAATATTTTGAGTTTTTTATGCATTGTTTTTCATTTTTGGTATTTTTCATATAATGTTATAGCTTAAATATACGAAATATGTGAACAACAGCTTAATACGAGGCATGCCTTTTAAGTTCAGTCGTTTCCATATTTTCCGGCAATTTTGAATTTGGAACTGTTCTATATTCGAATGTGTTTAAATTTGGAATTTCAAAACAGTTGAAAGTATTAGGATTAATGCTATTGTTTAGTCACAGCGTCGATTGGAATCTGTCAGGTTACGTACGAAAATGAATCTTTCTAAGGAAAATGTTCGTGCAATAATTTGCGTGCTACAACTTTAGAAGAGGCCTGACACGGTTTCAGTGTTTTGAAGAGCTAACATCTGTGTTCAGTGATGAAGCCCCATGTCTGCGGACTGTCGAACGCTGGTATTTAGAATTCCAGCGTGGACATACTAGTGTTAGTGACAAATCTCGCGAAGGACGCCCAAAATCCGCCTTCATTGAAGATAACATCATTGCTGTGAGACAACGAATTCTCGAAGATCGTCATGTGACGTATCGAGAGATAGAGGCTCTATTAGGCATCTCAGGGACAACCATTCAGAAGATCTTGCATGAAGCGCTTGGTGTGAGAAAGCTAGTTTGCCGTTGGATACCGCATCTGCTTTCCGACGATCACAAGGCGGCCCGCGTCAGATGGTGTAAGAAAACTCTGCAAAGGTTCAACCGAGGACAGTCAAATCACGTCTACGATATCATCAGTGGTGACGAATCTTGGATCTATGCCTACGATCCTGATTCCAAACAACAATCTACAATCTGGGTCTTTCAACACTGCCTAGCCTTTTCCCAACTATGGTATGGTCCATACTAGGTAGGTAGGGTAGGTAGGATAGGTAGGGTAAGTAGGGTAGGTAGGGTAAGTAGGGTAGGTAGGTAGGTAGGGTAGGTAGGTAGGATAGGTAGGTAAGTAGGGTGGGTAGGTAGGGAGTGTAGGTAGGTAGGTAGGGTAGGCGATCGACCAACCGATCGACCGATGGACCGACAGACCGACCGAACGACCAACCGACAGCCTGACCGACCGACCGACCGACCGACAGACCGACCGATAGAGACAACGAAGCCTTAGTAATAGGGTCCCGTTTTACTCTTTGGGTACGGAACCCTAAAAACAGTGCATTAATGATAAGATAAAATTACTACGCAGTTGAAAGAAAAGACAAATTATTTATTTTATTATGTAAAATCGAGTAGGTACCAGGGCCAAGCCACCTTTAGACACTAGTGCCAAAAACCAGGGCTCGAAATACTTTCAAGTGTTTTCTTTCTGCATTGAAAATAGATCTGTAAAGTCATACAAATAAGGAGTACAATCGCGTATGCAAAAAAGGTTACTTCCAACTTCCATCCAAGACTTGGTGGAAGAAAAATACTTGCATAGAACATTGATCCTCAACTCTATACAGGGTGTTAGGGTAAACACCATTATCCTTGCAACCAGTGGTTTGGTTTCATTTATAGAACGTAAAATCAATGGAAAATTACAACTTTTTTTTTCTTTTTTTAATTCTACACAAGAGACGCAAGTTCGTTGTCCTATGCGCTAGGGCAACGAACTTGCGTCTCAACACGGGCGGGGGGTACGCGATGTGAACTGACCGGCCGCGAGCGCGACCCCTCCCTCAGTCAGTCAGCTGTTTCACTAGAGAACACGGTGTCGGATAGAAACTTTTTAAAATCTTTTAATGAAAATGACGTTTTTTTTTTGTTGTGTTCGGTCATTTATTTTTATATTTAAGTCAACTACCCATGGTTTGAATGACAAGACTGTTTACCCTTACAGCCTGTAGAAATAAAGATTACAATAGCGTTTACAAAAAAAAACTTCTAAACCTAAACGTAAAAAAATACTTTCATAGGAAATTGTTCCGTGCAACCTTACCAATAAGGATCATGATCGCATTTGTGAAAGAGTAACGTGAGTCCCATTGATTAAAAATCTTTGATGCGTTGCGCGTTGAAGTAAAAAGTTCGTTCCATTTTCAAATAACACAACACAACAGATAATTCTCCTAAGACGACACACTGACCGCATCGTCACTTGTTTTTGACCAGTACAGCAATTTTGATTTATCTCGAAGAAGTTTATCAAAATAATGCTAGAATTTCCAAGCATGTTTCAGAAAAGATTTTATTTAAATTTCGATTTGTTTTGCAAATAGAGCTGTTTATGGAGCAGTTTGAAGATTGATAACGAATAATCGGTGGAGTACTTTGAGAATAATTCAAGATACCTATGGAGCAGAATGGGAATAAAATAATAAGTATTTTTTAATAATACAAATTCCTTGGAGTAACTTGGGAAGTAATGTATGAGATTTTTATCTTTTTAGATCAAAAGAATGGGGTACTTTGGGAATAACCCGTTTAAAATAAATAAGAAACAAATGAACATATTGGCGCGTGAAACATGGTCGTCATTAATTCTGGAAATTATAATTAATTTACTTAGTTTGAAATTCCGCGCATTGTGAGATTGAGAAAAGTTCTATACAAGACTTGGCCGCAACCAGGCATTGATGGACTCACGTACGTGTGCCTCGGTTTTGCCTCGGCCCACATTTTCACGATCGTCCATCAATAGCCCAGTTGCAGGCCGCGACAGTAATGTACGGAAGAAAGAATACTTGCATAGAACATTGATTCGTAACGTAATATAAATAAGGAGCAGAATTGAGTCTACAAAAAAAAAAAACTTCCAAACCTTTAAAGTAAAAATACTTGCACAGAACATTGATCCGTAACTTCATATAAATAAGGAGCAAAATCGCGTCGAGAGTCGACGGAGCAAAATACTTTGAAGTCTTGCGAGTATTTCGGGTCGGCACTTGGTCGGCATAAGTACCTCCTTACAAGTAAAAACCTGGTGTAAAAAACCTGGTCGCGTAAATACGCACCTTCCCTAAAAGAATAAACAAGTGAACATATTGGCGCGTGAAAAATTATCATGGTCCGACATTGATTCTGGACTTTATAATTTACTCTGTTTGAATTTCTGCGCATATTTGAGAAAAGTACTATTTATGTCTTGGCCGCAACCAAGCATTGATGAACTCACTTATGTGTGCCTCGGTCCACATTTTCAAGATCGTCCATCAATGCGTCAGTTGAAGGCTGCGACAGTAATAGTAATGTACTATTGTAATCATCTGGTGAGCGATTGTTTATTCATTCTTTCATATTTGAAGTTCAATAGTTACGAATTGTTCTAGAAAATCTAGATCACATTATGTCGAAAGTAGGTAATAACATCAACGTGTGCGGTCGGAGGACCCCCGTCAGGAACGAAGTTCCTTCTCACGTACGATTTAAAACAAACCAAAATTTTCCCAGCCGCCATCCCGGATTTACATTTTAATGTCACTATCGGCATAGACACCATAAACAATTTTTTTTTTTCATTTTGGTTTACCATTTTGTCGGCGTGATTTATTTGTATACCCATACCAAATTACAGCTTTCCAGTACTAAGAGTCTCTGAGCTAAGCCGCGGAGAGACAGACGGACCGATATGGCGAAACTATAAGGGTTCCTTGTTGACTACGGAACCCTAAAAACTGAAAAGTAAAAAGCACCATTGCGAAAAAGTGGCTCTTTCCGCACAATTTGGCTGCCTGGAAAACGCTCTTTTCGAGCACATGCATTGTAAATATACTTTTAACCGACTTCTTCAAAAAGGAGGAGGTTCTCAATTCGACAGTATGTTTTTTTTTTTGGTATGTATGTTACGCGATTACTCCGTCAATTATGAAAATACACCAGCAAAGACACCGACTTCCGAAACTAAAGTTATTTTTCACTTTTTTATTGTTTTTTGTGAAGTCGGTTTTTTTTTTTGTAAAAAGTTTTCTTCCACATATATGCTAAAAATAATGTCCTGTTCAAAACATAAAATGTACGTATACCCACAAACATAAGTATCGATCTATACAAATATCAGCTTTGCATCTACCATTAATGAGGCACAAGAATCGTAGGCAAAAATGGCGACCTACGTGCGCATGTCCGCCTGCGCCCCTGCATATTCTTTGATCAACATTTAAGTGTAGCGCGCCACCGCGCGTGTCTAGAACTCTAGAGTAGGGACTTAAGCTCCGCCCACATGCGCAAGGTCAGTCAGGAAACTATGGCCCTTAAGTTGGATTACCTGTTTGACCGGCCATAAATCCAGACTCCGGG